>OU015744.1:113491698-113556521 GCA_907169655.1 Acomys percivali | reverse complement strand
TTTTTTTTTTTTCTTTCTCATTTCTCTTTTCTTACATACATAAAATGCTTGTCCTATTTAATTGCTTTCCATTTTCATTGCTTCCAGGAAATGTGAGGGGTTTAAGCCTCGTCTAAACCAACTTATGGAAGGCAATTGGAATAAAGAAAAAAAAAAAGGCAGAAAGGTCTGTTTGTCTTTCCAGTGGTTTCCAGGGAGAAGCTCACACATGTTGCTCCAATCCAGGGAGAAGCTCATGCATGTTGCTCCAATCCCATGAGGAATCAAGTTCTACCAGGGGTCAGTGGTCTCTTTTCTTCCCAGCATGGAGAGCTGGGCATGCTGCACAGCCAGGCTCCTGGGCTCTCCATGTACTTCGGACAAACCCACACTACACTTTCACTTTAGCTCACCCATGTCAAAGGTGTTATAAGGTGCATGGTTTGTTTCTGTGTGGGCAAGTATACAAGAACGTTAAAACGGGAGTTTTCCTGATTTGAGAGATTAAAAATAAAAGAGGGCAGGGGGTGCTGGAATATCTAAAAAGTAGAGTTGCTTAAAGCAAAAGAGTGGTGGGTTCTGTGAGGACATTGTAGGAAGAACCAAGGAAGATGGTGAGCAAACCAGTGTCTTACAACTGGTGATGTGTAAGGCTATGTGAAAGCAGGGGCTGCGAGAGAGGAGACGCTCCAACAGTCAGACAGCTACAAAGACACCGGGCTGTGGGGCAAGAGCCAATCGGTTCCTCAGATATGTGGGTTTTTTTTTTTTAAAACAAATAAAATGCATCTCTGTGTTTTTCATTGAAATTAGAGACACAGAGTTGTTTGATGGACAGTAAATAAAAATGGTTGTAGTTTATTACTTCTATATTAAGGTATGAAAAACGTAACTTTCACTGTATTGTGTTGCTATGTTCCCTTTCCCCGGCCTTGGCTACATATGAAAAAATCTACCAGCCATGTGTCAGGGTTCATATCTGATCCTAGACTCCCTTGAAACCATATTCACCAGTACTTCTTAGATTCATCACTTGCAATTTGCCCTGAAATGAAGACAGTTAGGATCATGCACATTTTCTAAACTTGCAGAGAGAATATTTTATATGATATTTTGTCAAAGCTGGAAATGTGAAGTCTTAACAAAGGAGATATCCTTGTCTTAAAGTAGTGTTTAGTCAGAAAATGCGGTTTTAGGTAAGCATGCCATTTTAAGTCTCTGCTCATTGCCTTGTGTGTGGAAAGACGGTAATACTCGATGACGCACAGAGCCTCTCTCTGATCTCTAATTACGTAGGCGCTCAATATCCTGAGGTACTTTTCTCAGAGTAGCCACTTCAAGAGGAAGGGCTCAAAGGAATCTGAAATAGCGAGTTTCAGCATTTAGTCCACATATTAAGTTGTCAATCTCTGGCTGTGCTCTGACAAATTGGCAATTCCGCGTTTGTTACCAAAGCAATCAAGGGGGGTATGCTGGGAATCACAGCTGAGAATGCACGGGAAAGAACTGCATGGCTGCTGACAGAAAGTGTGTGTGGGGGGTGGGTGATGGCGTTACCTCTGGCATGCTTTGTCAGAGACTTACTGGGGCATTTACGCGTCTCTCAGCTCAGCCTGGGAGTCCCTGCTAGACCAAGACGGGGATGCACGAAGCTTGAATATGATCTTAGCCAATCCGCTTTTCTCATTTGGGGAAGTGGCTGAAGAGGTTCTTGCTTTTCTGTTTTTCTATAGTTTAGTCGATGTAATTGTAGTTGTAAAGAATTGGGTTAAATTTCATTACCGTGTTGGAAATGGTTGCTAGGCACCGTCACTAGAAAGAAAAGGTTACTAACTTTTGAATCTTGATTCAAATGTTGGCTCTCAACTATGAGCAGGATAATTTAGAGATCCTAAGTAAGTTATGAGGAGAAAACTTTATTTCAAAAGACACTAAATATACCACAAATAATGCAGCCTGGAGGCAAAGTTACTTTAATAGGTCAGAATGGTGACACACAACTTTAATCCCAGCACTTGGGAAGAAGAGCCAGGTGGATCTCTGAGAGACAGAGGCCAGTCTGATCTACACAGTAAGTTCAAAGCCGGCCAGGGTTACACACTGAGACCCTGCTTAAAAATCAACCCTCTGCCCTTTCCCCTCAGAAAATGACTAAACTACCTTAGTAGGAACAATTTATTTTGAGACAGAGGTTGCTAGATAGACCTCACTAAAATGCCTTTGCTGGCCTGCAACTGAGTGTTTCCCTCTTCAGCCTCCTAAATACAGGGGGTCAGAGGTGGGTATCACTACGCTGAGTGAAAGCAACAAAATTTACATGGCACCTACACTCACCATATAAATGAGGAAAACTAGTTCACTGGGCTATTTAAGAGGATGAGCTATATATTACTGCCTTAAATAATATATTGTCAAAGATATTTCTGAATATATTCAGTGCTTTAATATAAAATGAAAAATTATTTACCAAGTATGTGTGCACACAGTACAGCTGCTATGCTAGTAGTTTGCCTGGAGATTACCTATGTCATTATTATTAATTATTAATTTGGATATTATTTTATTGTTAGAGACAGGCTCTTATTATGAAGTCCTGGCTGGTGTATAGACCTAACTGGTCTAGAAATCACAGACATATGTTTGCCTCTGCCCTGAAGTGCTGGGGTTAAAGGTGTGGGCCACTACCCTCAGTGCCTATATTATTTTTATGGGACAAGATTTCGGTAACAAGTATCAACAAGAAATGAGTTTCCTTATTGAGCACCTAAAACATTCCTATTAGGAAAGACCTGAATCCACTGGTATGATGCAACCATTGTGAGATTCAGAGAACAAACAGGCAACATTATGTTTCCTGTGCATTTTAAAAGTGCACATTATATCTATTGGTGTGTTTCTTGCTATAAATGTAACAGACACAGTGGTTACTAATTTAGGAAATAATGTTCACTTTGAAAATTTTTAAGAGCTTTTTTAGTCGCATGAGAAAACATAAAAGACTGGCTTTCTCCACGCTCCCTCCGTACAAGCAGAAAAACTTCAGGAATGTAAATGATAGAAATGTTAGTGAAATTTTAATTTTCTTTTGATATTCCAAATATTTGCACATAAATGAGAATTTTGGTTTTATTAGCTTGACCAGTACTTCCTGAATGTAAGAGAACTGTTAAGACCTTCTACCTTTAAGGCACTAACAGCAACCTGGAGGAACATTAAAAACACCTCTCATAAGCTGGCATACAAAATTACCGCAATAACTTCACTTCAGAGATGTGGGTAGCAACGGTACCTATGAAAAAGATAGCAAGCTAAGGAATACTCGAAAGGACACTGTAAAAATCATCCTTGTTCCATCAACAAAGGACTCCTGGCAGCAGTCCTACTGTATTGAATATAAACACCAGGCTTTACAAAGTGACCTCTACGGCAGCTCAAAATAGTTGGTATTTATTTCCCCATTAGCACACACAGTATTAGCAAACAAAACACAACTACTGTTGACAGAAAATAAACTCTTGCATCACTAGAAAAAAATAGGAATTTATGAATCTTTATCTTGAATGTACTATTTAACTATATAGTTGGAGCTTATTTTTTAAAATCTTTTGAAAGTGCAAAGACAAGTCAGTACTGTAAAAGCCAAAGGAATTGCACGTTACTCAGGGACCTTTATGACTCACCACTTTCAGAGAAAGTGCTTTTCTGTGACGACGGAGATCTTGGCCTATAATATCAACTTTAGTTTTGAACTTGGGAGAAATCGCAAGTACATCTTAAGTTTATTTTAATTGAATTTTCTCAACTGAATTCATTCTTGAATTTTTCTAAGGCCAATTACATTAAAAAAAAAAAAAAAAGAAAAGAAAAGAAAAAAGGGAAAAGGTGGCAGTTCCATTTTTTTTTTTTTTAAAGCAAACATCAAATGAGAAACCAACATAGAATCACTTAATAGCTAAGAATGATGTTGAAATTATGGTCACAGATGCTTTTATAAAGAACATAGACCAAATTACAGAATTAAATTTGATAGTATGGCCATATAGCACTGGAGACGACTACAGTTATGAGAAACAGACATTTACAGATGGCAGTTTTATGCCAGTGAGATTTATATGCATCACATACAATGTGAATAGTAATCATGTTTATAATGAGAAATAACAAAACATGTTAGAGAAAATAAGGCCTTAAATGCCCCCCAAAAGCCAAAGCTCAAATTGTTTTATATATCTAAGCTACTCTTTAAAGAATAAAGGTCCCTTTAAACTTCTTTCAGATTAATGTAAGCACAACAAGGAACTAACTTGGCTTTTAAAACCTAAAATAGAAAGAATGGAAAATGGGACAGTTGATGAAAAGAATATTGCTGGATAAAAGCATGTGATGATATGAGGGGGGCAAATTCTACAACAAAAGAGAATGAGAGAAAAATATTAAGATACAGCCCCCCCCCAAAAAAAGGAAAAAAGAAAAAAAAAAAAAAAAAAAGAAAGGACTAGTCATTGACAAAGAGAAAAACTAAAGGCATTTTGGAACATTGATCCTTTTAAACACATTTCTCTCATTTGTCAGTTAGCTATAACTTCACATTTTCCAATATTTATATTTAAAGAGGAAACAACAGTTTGTATACTATCTTTAATTTAAGCGATACCTTTAATTAAAAGAAAGCCACTACTATGAATTGTTTTGAATTTCATTCTGTATTGTAATTGAATGCACTATTAGAACATTTGTCAATTAAAACATTCACTATTAAAAATTATTGAGCCTATCCGTAAGCCCTGGGAAAAGAAGAGACTCAGGAGCTTTTTATATTGCCTTAACTTTCTTAGCGAGTCCCATTGACAATAGCTGGTCCTCCAAGGAAACAAAAGCAATCATTTCTTGCACCTCATTTCTCCTACATGTTCCTGTTTCTTTGCTGGAACAGTGTGTTATTGTTAAAAGGTTCTGACCTGGTCTTCAATTATCTGAGAAAATCTACAGCCCAAAGCAAATATTTACCTTATGCCTACCAAAATAAGCCACAAAGAAAACCAACAAAACCCCCACAACCCAAACCCCAAGTACCTAAAAGCCAGTTCATGCAGAGCCTTACCTATAAGAAGAAGGTATATTTTGCAAAGAAAGGTCCCGACCATGCTGCTGAGGAGCTCCATGAAAGCATCCTGTCCCATGCACACCGCGCCCTGATCTCAGTGGCAAGTTGGTTCATGGACCAGCAGCTGCTGGCTTATTTGCTAGGGAAATTAGCAGTGAGGTAACAGACCCTATCCTGCCTCTTGCTTCTGTGATTTGAATACAGAATGAATGTGTATACAAAGGACACAGAGAGTAGGAACACCTGTTATGTGCTTTGCAAGAACACAGGGCTGTGGCTTTCAGAATAGTTTCTCAGTAATTTTTCAGTATAGCTTTATAAATTATACTGAGTAATTCATAATCAGAAAATGGAAAGCAATCTCTTTGGGTGATCTCATGATAAATAAAACCCAGATCTGGTTTCCTGTCATAAAATTATGCCATTATTTGAAATTTGAAAAAAAAAATACTTTCTACGAAAATTGAAGTACTTCATGAATTTGCTAAGTAGCTATTCATCTTCATGAAGTTACTAATTATCATGTAAAGACTGTACCAAATAACCAAAACAGGGCACTAGAATGCGTTTTAAAGTATTTTTTTCTGCATTATATTTTTCTATTACAAATGGCTGTGATGGTTTTATCGGTTCATCTTACATTTTAAAACAAATCACTGGTATGTTTCCCAGTGGGGCTGAGGCATGCATTGTGCATAATATATAGCACATATATTATGTGTATTATAATGTATAGCGCATGCCAACAGATAATACCTGAAGCTGGCTTCTCTCAGTTGAAGCTTAGAGGAAGTGAACCGGGAACCCATCACAGTCATGCCTGTGTGTTCTGGCTCCATCTTTCTAGCCCAGCTCCTTTCATTGTCACATAACCAGGTGGTCTGACAACTTTGCTTCACTTGGTAAGCTACACATGAGCTATCATTTGTGAGAAGGTTCCGGCCCAAGCTTTCGGCAGGAAGTGGAACATATATAGAAACATTTGACTTAAAGCCAGTAGAATTCCAAACACAAGTAATTTCTAACAGGGATGCCCCACTGAACAAACGCAATGGTGAGACGGGGGAGGAAGGCAGATATTTTAATTTTAACTGCTTAAATGAAGCCTGTTGTTCAAATGCTATTAAATAGAAAAAAGGAACAATTGTTATTCTGGAAACCAATTTGGGAAATACTCTTTGCATTAAGGCTTCCAACTTGTTGAGAAAGTGTCTAAAGCCAAAGACAGTACTGTTGGGAAACCCGAGTCCTTGATACAGGTGAGTGGCTTTACAATGCTCCAGACTTCAGAGATATGTCAAGAGTGTCCTCAAGTCCAGGCAAGGATTACAGGTTTCCCTGCACTCTCTAAA
Organism: Acomys percivali; assembly: GCA_907169655.1. Lineage (NCBI taxonomy): Eukaryota > Metazoa > Chordata > Mammalia > Rodentia > Muridae > Acomys > Acomys percivali. The sequence continues at coordinate 113,550,086 of OU015744.1, read as the reverse complement.
TCTTCACCCATGCACATCTGTTGTAGTGTTAACCATGTTCATTTCAGTTTATTTGCTCAGATGCATATTTTCCTTCTCAGATCCTTGACTACAGCCAACACTCTTAGTCACTGACAATTAGCATTCAAACATAATTCTCGTTTGGTTTTTATCACGTTTCCCCATAAGTACCCCCTCTTGTGCTCCTTAGCTTAAGTTGTCTGCTCCTCAGGTGTTCCTTAAGACACACACACACACATTTTCATATCAGATGGCACAACAGCCAATTGGAAAAAACAAAACAAAACACACACACACACACACACACACACACACACGACTTAAACATACCACACAAGCTCCCACACCCCCAATTAGTAACACACGCTTCTCCTCTTAAATAAAATCTTCATAGTGTAAAGCCAAAGTATGGTTCATTATGAGGGCTCTAGGATCCTTGAAGAAATGTGAGAAAAAAAGGCAGTACAGCAGGGGTTTCCTAGTGTCAAATGTACATTTAATGGACTTATAAATAGTCCAGTATTTTCCTAACTTTATATTTAAAATATACATTTTGTGACAGAAGGAAATAGCAGATGTTACAATAAGAATTTAAACACCAGAATGAACCATTCTTGTGCTTTTTTTTTTTTTTTTTGTCATTATATACATTAAAATTTTTGCAGTACTTGTGTGATTGGTACAAGAACAGCATGCCTAGGCCAAGTGCCCTCTAGTGGTAGGTGGGTGAATATAGCTGCTTGTGAGAGTATTTGTGAATTCAGGATTTTTACATTGAAGTCATACAAGAAAATTTAACTTCAAGTGCTGCCAAACTGTCAGAATTCTTAAAAAAAAATAGTTCCAACGTGTTTTCTCAGTATAAGAAAAGACATATGATATTACATATGGCAAAGGCAGAGTTTTAGGCTAGCTTGGGTTCTATAATGTTTGGGGCTGGGAGGTGGGGTGCCATTGTCTCACCACAGTAGCTCATAGTACAATTGATAATCTACCAACTGTTTCTGTAAGAAATGGTCCTATATCCTCACTGTTTACTGTCCTTAATTATATTTGCATTAAAATGTTTAACCTAAAACCATTTCTGTCCATAAGTGCATTCCCAGGAATACAAGGAGTGTGTGTGTGTGTGTGTGTGTGTGTGTGTGTGTGTGTGAGAGAGAGAGAGAGAGAGAGAGAGAGAGAGAGAGAGAGGTAGGATTAGGGCAGGTCAGCTTTCCGACCTTGCCAACCACACATGGCTTACTATTTAGTTCATTTAAATTATTAGGCTGGTTTTGTTTTACACAGTGAATATTTACTGAGTGCATTTCAAGCAGATGTAATCTTTAATACAGATTTCTTAATAGAATTATTTACAATAGGAAAAATAATAGAGGAGAGTTGGCAAAATTCTCAAGATGACATGACTGGTTGTATGTAAGATGAACTGGGGAAGGAAAGCATTTACAATTGTAATCAACATTGTTATTGCATTTGGCCCGGAGGAGAAGCACTGACCTACACAGAAGAGCTGCCCTCTAGAGGAGGCACCTGCAGATCCCTTGCTGGTGTCCAAGCCTCCGCACAGTAAGCTTGGCAATTGCTGCCTCCCAGAGGGCCTATGCTTGATTTTTTTTTTTTTTTTTAATAATAAACGTTAAACTAATGCAGTTTAGAGGCACTGGTGTCATGATTTAGGAATCACTCCTCAACATCAAGTAGAGGGGTTTTAATCTTGCAACATGGCTCACATCCAAAGACTAGGAGGTCTGTGTGATCCGGCTGGAATACAGACACCCACTTAGTACATGCAGTTCAGTTTGTGGAATTCAGAGGCAACTTTTCCAAGCAGAGAAATTCAGTGAGAAGTGGAGAGAAGCCAGTGTGAATCAGTCAGCTTGGAGAGGAGTTTTGAACCACACAGCTGAGTTGAACCAGCCAGTCAGACTTCAGAAAGAACTGGAAAGGGTGAGCTTATTCAGCAGTATGTCTCAGAGGCTGAAAACATTCTAGGCCCATGTCTCAGCTTGCAGAAGATTAGATTGTATGGAGGCTATAAGGGTCCAAATCTAGGCCTAGGGATAGATAAAAATGCTCTGGGCTCAGCCCAAGCCACATATGCATACAGCTTGGGTATGGCTGTCATCTCATCTCCTCATCAGAGGAGAAGTAACAACAGTTACAACATCATATATGAAGCCTTTAAGCATCTGAGTAATCAGTTTACACCTCTGCAACAATTTTAGGCAAGTACCTTAACTTCTCCACACATCTTTAATCATAGGATGCTCAGGCGTATGGGCTTGTGTGTATGTGTGTGTGTGTGTGTGTGTGTGTGTGTGTGTGTGTGTGTGTTTCTTGTGTTCTTCTCTTTTTTATTCTGGTTTGTTGTTGTTGTTTCTTTGCACGTTTTGTTTTTTAGAGAGAGAAGTAAAGAAAGAAAATGCATGGATCTGGTGGGTGAGGAGGTGGGGCAGATCTAGGATGAGTGGGGGGGATTTAGGGTGAGTTGGGAGCAGGGAAACCTGATCAGAAAATATTGTATGGAAAAGTTGTAATAAAAAAGAAGATGCTCATGCAGCTAGATGTGGTTATACACATGAAGTCATTAACGGAGTTTCTCTCAATTCGTAAATTTTCATTGTTACCTATTATTATTAGCTCTGGGTTTGCTGCCTCCCACAGTCTCCTAAATTGGAATCATTTTAAAATTCAGTCATCGAAGTTCCCATGTTACTTTCTCCCTTGTATGACAAACGGTGAGAGCAGGACTTTAAAGTGACACATGGTCTCACAGTTACTGGCATCTACCATGAACTGCCTTTGCTAAAGCAGGCAGAAAAATGGTAAGTGGGCATTGGACGAAATCCTTTGATTTTACTAGAGCCTTTACAGGGAATGCCAAGAATGAAGAAGTCCTATAGCTGGCAATCGGCATCTTAGGGTTCCTGCCTCCCATTCTCCTCAGGGCACACTTGGAAATTCCACACCTGTCTGAGTGCTTTTTATGGAGGTGAGTATCACAGTCTCATTCCTCACCCCTCCAGCCCAGGTATGCTTTCTCTCTCACTGCCAGAGTGCATCTTGTAAGAATGGACTACGTACAGTCTCCTCAGAATTTGTTTAGCTCAATGGCCAGACCACCCAAGTCTTACGTATTCGTCTCGCCCAAGCCTTCTCCAAGTCTAGGTGGTTACTTGGACCTGGAAGAGTCTCAGTTCTTTGAAGCGTTGCTTCTTGGGAAATATAGTCCTTAGGCTGGCTCCCTTCTTTGATTGCAGCCGGAAGACTACACTTCCCAAGATGCTCAGAGAAAGGAAGGCTGACCCAGGCGGGCAGCTCCACGTGATTACTCACTATGGCTTCCTTGTGTTGTAGCCGGCTGTCTGGTGGTCTTGTGTGATTTGTTACTTCTCTGCGGCAGGGTAAAAGTCTCTCGACTTCGACATGCAAAAAATCAAATCACTTATGACCCGGCAGGTGAGTTCTGTTGTTTGAGGCAAAGACCTTGTCCCTCCGGACCGAAAGAAGAGCCGAGACGCCCAGCCCCCGGGGCGGCGCTGGGCGGAGGCTTAAGTTCCAGCGGGTAGCAGGTCTCAGGGGTGTTGGGCGGCTAAGAAGTACCCCAGAAAACTTACTTGAGCATCCTGGTTCCGACCTCGATTCTTTGTGGGTAGTGTCTTCCTAGACACATTCATTTAGACAAGGCCAACCAGACGGTTGGGCTGTCTTTGTCTCCCCGGTTTTGCTTTTGCTGTCTTTCCAGGACAGCCTCTGGTGCTTTGCAGCGTCCCCCCTCATCCTAACGGGTGGTGGCGTGTCAGTAGGTGCCTTAGGAAGGGAGGCGGCGGTGGGGGGCGGGGGTGTCTGTGCAGTAGAGAAGAAGGCGAAGGGACAGGGCTTTTTATAGACTACATTGGTAGCGTGGTGGTGGTTTGGGGGCGACTCTCCAAACCATGTAGCTGTTTTCTGGATTTGAAAATGAGAATGACAGTTGCTTTTGTGTTCCCCCCTATCTCAAAGGTACCGCTTGTAGTAAGTAGTGAATTAGTAAATGTGAGCATTCTTTGTGTATTGCTACTTAAAAAAAATCCTTGTACTGGTAAAACAATGGTCTTGTTCTGTTTTTGCCAGAATGATAGCTACGGCTAAGACTGCTCTGTATCCTGTCTCTCGGATGTTAGGGCTTCCTAATACTGTGTCTGTGTCTCAGCATCCTTCAAGAAGTTGCAGAAATGTATTTTTTATGTATTTATTGCTCGTCTCATTTCAGAACCCTTTGTCGTGACTGTGGCATATATTAGGATTTGCCATTTTTCTTTGTTTTAATAAGAATCAAGTGTAGTTTAGATGACTTTTAAATCAATGGGGCTTAGAAATTTTGGTAGAATCCTCCAAAGTTTCACTTGTAATTTATTTTTCTAGACAAAAGAGAACAGGAATACAAATGATTTCTTTACATGTTTGAAAATTAAGAATTTTAGCAAAGGTGGGACAATTTACATATAAGTTCTTTTGGGCAGTACGTACACAATCTTTTCAAACTTAGATGATTGGTGTCAAGCAAATAGGAAAAAATATTCTGTGAGTAATAAGACAAACAAACAAGTAATTGAGCAGAGGCAATTAGCAGTCTTTCACATTTGTTGAACACTGGCCCTGTGCTTCCTGCTGCTCCTTACATGAGAATGAGTTTGAAGGCCGCTCCATCCCAAGGTGGGAGGAGAGAAGCAGACGAACTAGGAGCTGACTTGCAGCCACTCAGGTGCTGTATCACCACATTCTGGTTTTATACCACATGTCTAGTAAACTTCCTTGGGGCTGCTGCATTTGGGCTTTTTATTCCTATGGTTAATGCTGTGTTCCATTCGGTGCCTCTGTTACCATAGGTGTGCATGAAAATACCATGTGGTGATTTTGTTGTTGTTGTTGTTTTTGTTTTGAACCTTGCCTTATGAAAATGTGTATGCGTGAAGAACCAAAAAAAAAAATTCCAAGTAACTGGTGATAATATATTTGTAATCTTTCTAAGTGCACTGCAGACTGTGCAGAGAGTGTTATTAAGCCTTAGTTTATTGAATGATAGTAGGTTATATCTGTGCTTAGTTGGAGAAAAAAAAATCTCCAGAACATATACAAGAAATTGGAACTATACTGTATACAAAGTGCTGTAAAGTTAGGGAGTTTGTGTAAATGCGTAGCCCTCCTAATTATGTATGTTTAAGGCTCAGTTCTACCTATTTGATTACTATGCTGTTAATGCATAGGAAGGAGAGGTGAAATTCTGGTCTATGGAATTTTAATTTATCTCTACTCTCTCTAGCCAGTTTGATCTCGTTTTGCGCAAACGGCTTGCAGGGAAGGCTGCACTTTGTTCCCTGCCTTATGCAGATGAGATCCGTTACTCACCATTCCCCGTTTTGCTGGCCTCTGTTCTTTCAGTCCAATCAGCAAATTGAACTGAGCATTATAGGCCAGGCACTATTCCAGCCTTGGAGGAGGCAGCAGTGAACAGAACAGACAAGCGCTGAGGCAGACATGGTGAGGATTGTTGGAGGAAAAGAAGATAAGGAGGCCTTGGGAGTTTTGACAGTTTAGGATCAATTATATCTTTAGACACAGGGTGTCCACAGAAAGCCACGGTGGGAAAATGATGTAGAAGACCTGAGAGAAGTGAGGGTGAGCCAGGTGATGGGATACCAGCAGAACAAATTCAGATGCCCTGAGGCAGGGACAGGCCCAGTGTAGGCAGAGTAAAGGGAATAAAGGAAGGAGCCTTGGGAGCTGAGGGCAGGAAGCAGGACCACACTGAACATTATAGGCCAGAGCAGTGCTTCTGTTCTGAGTGAAATGACAGTCGGAGGAGCCATGTGGTCTGATGGAGCACTCCAGAAAGGCCATTTGACCCCTGTTTTAGTAATGGACTTAGGAAAGAAAAAGAGCAAAAACAGAGAGACTGTGGAGGCTGCTGCAGTGAGCCAAGTGGTACAGCGATTGGGCCTTATCCAGGGCGGGCACGCACAGAAGAGGATGGACTACAGATCCTAGGAGTATTTCCTCACGTGATGCGTAGAGTGGCAAGGATGGCCCAAACTGGTTTAGCCCTTGTAGTTAGGAGAGTGGGACTGGCACTTTCTGAGATGGAGGGCACCGGAGGAGGAGTAATTTTAGGGACGAGGCCTTTAGACATATTTATGTGACGGCTACACAGAAATTTAAATAGAGAAATAAAGTAGAGGCGTCGCCAAGTGTGTCTCAGTTTATAGGCAGGAATCTGAGGCATAAATAAGACTTTGGGAGTTACAAGTCTATAGGTGACAAAAGCAGACGGATGGACAGACAATATTGGCTGAAGGCAAACGGAGTGACTATAGATACGTGGAAAATCCAAGCTCCTTTTTCCATTTCATGTTAAGAGATGGATTCTGCAGAGGAGAATATGAAGGGGCTCTCAGTGACTGGTGAAGTCTAATGCGACCCAAACGACGGCCCACAGGTAGCCAGTGGTTAACAAGTACTTACAGAACCAAGGATTTGAAAGATGTTGTAGATCCACCAGGTAAGCCTTGAGTGAGAGCTAGCTTTGGGATCAAACAGCCTGGGGGACCATCAGGGACCTGAGAACAGCATTTCCTTCCCCCCTCCCTCCCTCTTTCCCTTCCTCTCTTTCTCCCTTTCTCTCTTTTTCTCTCTTCCCCTCTCCCTTTCTTCTTAAAAGAGATTTTGTTTTTAGAATTTATACTATATAAGTTCTATAAATTTATTTAATTTTTATCTTATGTGCATTGGCGTTTTCCTTGCATTTCTGTCTGTGAGGCTGTCAGCTCTGCTAGGACTGGAGTTACAGACAGTTGTAGGCTGCCGTGTGGGTGCTGGGGATTGAAGCCAGGTCCTCTGGGAGAGACTTTTAACCACTGAGCCATCTCTCCAGGGCTGACAACAGCATTTCTTATGGAATGGTGGGGGAGAAATTGTGGCTGGATGGGATCAAGACAACTCTGCTAGGGAGAAGGATGGAGAGAAATGATAAACACTCAGGTCTTGCTCAGAAGAGAAAGAAACTCAGACAGCTGCCAATGCCCTTTTGTTGTAATAGGACATACGTTATTAGCCTCATGAGAGGAACAGGAGGCCCATAGAGCTGTAATGGAAATGTCTGTATTACTGATCTGATTTGGAGAAAGAAAGTGCAAAGGCAGCTTTATCAATGCTGAATCTTACATACATTTAAATTGGGGAAATTGTAAAAGAAACAATTAGAAATGAGTATCAGCAGATAATACTAATAGCAGTATTTTTGTTTAATAGAAGCAGAACACCACAGTTACAGCAGTGAATTTGTGCCTTAGATGAAAATAGCAGAAAACTTATTTTATTTTTAGTACGAACTTTAAAAGAGTAGATAGTAAAAGGGTGAACAACCTGTAGTCTTAAATTACACTTGAGTGTCAGATATATTTAAATATATGTAGGTCCTAATTTTTCCTTCATTTCTATTTTTGTAAAAGAAAAACCACTTCTCTGTGATCCTAATAATTCTGAGTATAAGGGTTAAAACTTAACAGATGTTTCCAAGGTAGCAGATTCTGCTTGGTTCCTCACAGGAACCGTCTCTTTCATCCTTTATAACATTCTTCATAACTCTGAGTCATCGCTGGGTTGGGGTGTCCCACACAGGAAGGCTCAGCGGGCTGTGCAAGGCCACTGGAGAGCCAGCGTGCAAACCAGGACGCCTCTGCTGGAGTGCGCTCTGCTCTACTGGCTCCTGCCACAGGGCTTCCAGCTTTTATCATTTGTATTTTGTACATTTGGCAGAAAGCTGCCACGCTTGCTGTTGATAACTGTGTAGTAACTTAGAGGTGAAACCTGTTTCTAGATGCTGATTTATATTACATTCACATTCTGGCATTTAGGGAAAGAGAAAATAGACATGTTATATTCATTTTAGGCTTTCTGTCAGATTAGTTACACTTTTAAAACATGTTTAATCCCAGCACTCGGGAGGCAGAGGCAGGTGGACTGCTGGGAGTTCGGGGCCAGCCTGGTCTACAAAGTGAGTCCAGGACAGGGAAACCCTGGCTCGAAAACCAAAACCAAACCAAACCAAACCAAACCAAACCAAAACAAAACAAAACAAAAAACCATGTTTAAAGACATGCTAATTACACATTAAAATGATACTTTAGTAATAGTATCATTTGAATTAAATCACAAAGTTTTGCTTTCCTAGGTGATATATATGCATATATGTTTAATTGTCTAAGCCAGCCTTGCCATTTTTGATGCTGTGCCTTCATATGAGTTGCTAGTAAAACCCAGGATAGTACAAACAGTTCAAGTCTTGTAACAGGATCCAACACATACTGCATTGCAAGGCATATTAGACTGCAGTAGACTTTATCCCAGTGAGTGTTCTAGAAACTGCAGGCTCCAGTCAGTTGGTGCCCCCGTTACAACAAAATGCTGAGTACTTAGAGACTGGAACCTGAGCAGTAACTTCTCCCCAGTAGTTTACTTTACTTTTTTTTATTTTGTATTTCTAGTGTTTGTTTTCGTTTGGAATTTTGCCAGCCATTGGGCAATACAGGCATTTAAACAGCATTTGCTTTTTCCTTTCCTTGAGACTTAAAGTGTGAAAGAAGTATGTGCACTTCGTATTTAAAACTTCACTGGCTTGGCTGAGAGATTGTTTTGAAAATGTCTAGCTGTGTTTCTGAAGCATGAACAATTCTCACAGTCACCTGAAGTGCTAGTTAAAATGCAGATTCCTGACCCCAGTCCAAACGTGCCTACTTGTTAGGTGCATGGCAGGACCCTGGGGCCTTTCAAATGTTGCCTGGGTGATATTAGTGCACACGTTCTTAGTTATGCCAAGAAGACTGTGTGCCTTGAAGCAGAGGGCTGTAAGAAGACTCCTGAGAGGACATACTTCTGACGCTGGTGGTGCGTTGGTTTTATATTTCTTGGAGAAAGGAGAGAGAGTGATAACAGGAAGGAGGGAAGAGGGTGCTGCATAATGTAGGGAGAATGGTGGGGAAATACTGTTAGAGATGTGACTGCTGATAGCTCGTAGCAAGAAAGATAAGCTCCCCTACAACTACAGAGAAGTCTAAGTCCGAAGTAACTTTCAGAAGCACACTATATATTTTCGGGAGTAAGGACTCCAAAGGGTCCGGATGAGGTACCTAAAGGACAGTGGTATGTTGTAAATCTCTCTTCAGAAGTATGAACTAGCTGCTTCGGCCTATAGACTAACACTAATCAAAGGTGGGGCTTTGAAGTGGAGTGTAGATGCTGAGTTCCTGCTGTCTTCCTAATTCCTCCTGGTATGTGTAAGGCTCTCAGAATTCAGTTGGTGTGCACAGAAGGGACAAGGTACCACACCGGTAAAGAACAGCTAGAAAGCAGAACAGCGAGGCATGGGGCGCAAGTCTCGCTTTAGGCAGTGGGAACTGACCGTGTTAGTGAGAAGCCATCATGGTTAACGAAGGGCTTGCTTAGGCTTTAATTAGCATCAGTTGGCTATTGTATTTTTATCTGTAAATCATACCACTCTGGCTTGCTTGGATCAGTTTTCAATGTGAATTTGTTAATGATTTAAATAAGAGTATATGTTTATAGAAGGCTTTCTTTTGGTTGCTTTAAAGTTGTGTTTAAGATAGACTTCTGTTTCTCTGTTGACAAAGCCACATAATTCTCTCATTTTAAAATACTCTAAACACATACTTACCTGTTTCACAGCAGACCATGTGTGCTAAGTGACAACTGTTTGTTTAATGTATGTTCCCTGTATCTTGAAGCAGGAAAATCTCATTTTAAAACTGTTATGTCTGTCTCTGTAGGTGTGTTCTATCTTTTTACAGTTCTTTAGCACAATTAAATTGTGGTTGTCTTTCTCTTTCTCTCTTTAAAGGGTCTGAAAAGCCCTCCGGACAGCCTCAGTGATCTTGGTGCCTTTGAGAGTCTTCGGGTCCCTGGAAAGGTATTGATCTACATGTGTGCTGTTTTCACTTCCTGAGAACAGACTCCCGCCTGGGCACTGATTGCTTCTCTGAAGCGCTGCTGCCCACAGCAGGTGGTTGCTGTGATAAGCTAGGTGGTGTTTTTGCTTTCATTATGCGGGGCTGCAATGTGATTTACTAGTAAAGCAAACACTGCAAAATTAATAAAGTTAGGGCTTATTATATCCAATTCTTAGCTTGAAGGCAGATATATATACATAGACACATATGTGTGTGTATTTTACTTACTTTATTGCTATAATTTGAAGATGACAGGTAAAATAATTTATTACTGACTTTTTAATGCATTCCGAGCCCCTAAGTATATTTAATTATGTTTTTCCTTTGGGCAGAAAATTTTGAATAAACAAGTGAAATCCAAGTCTGATATATTTCAGATTTTAATCCCCTGATAGTCAAGTGAACATCCCAGTTTTGCAGGTTTAATGCATGCCACTTGAAAGCTTCCTGGCTTCCCCCTGGAGAACAGGCAGGCCCTTGTTAACCCTGCTGTCACTGGCTTTGGACTGCTGCTGCTCAGAGAGAGTTCTGGTGTGAGGCACAGTCCCCACAGATAGAGGAGTTCAGATGTTTTTAATCTGAGGATCACTGGGAGGGGCTGCCTGTTTGTTTTGTTTTTAAACAGCTGGGGACTGAACCCAGGGTTCATGCATATGAGGCTGGTGGTCTACAGCTGAATTCAGCCTCTAGGCCCAGAGCATCATAAGTAAAAAGTACTCTTCTGTTTGCTGTGTCTGGCATCTTGAGACAAGAAGCATTTTTTCTTCCTTACTAGAAATTTCTTTTATATTACCATACACTTTAATTTTATTATAGGGGGTTATAAAAGGGCATTTTTATCAACTTCATATTGTCCTTTGATCACATTTCTCTCCATGCCCCATTACCTGCCCCTCTCAGCCCTCGTCCTCCTTGGGAGTCAGCCCTTTCTGTTATCCAGATAGTTTCGCTTCTGCTTTCATGTCACTTGTCCACACCTGGCCGTACATACTTGTAGTGACCTGTAAGTGAGAGAGATTATCAATGCTTGTCCTTGAGACTGAGTTACTCCGCTTAGTATGATCATTATGTTCGTTTTTCTGTAAATTACACAATGACTGGAGAAAACTGTATTGTATATATGGTGGTTGCATTGTTAGCTACAGTGACTCATGCTGCAGTGAGCACTGATGTGCTGTGAGCTCTGCGGCCAGGAGTCTTTTGGGGGTGCATGCACAGGACTTGTACATAGGATGTGATGGTGGGCCAGTTTCTAGTTAACTATGGGTGGGCGGGTTCACGTTCCCACCAGCAGTTCACATCCTTGAGAGCCTCTGAGCTGTTTCCTTGATATAGGACTTTTCTGCTCAGTTATCTGCGGCTTCTCACACCTCAGTGTTGGTTCCCATCTCCTTCAGACACTTTCACCTTTGAAGTAAATTTCGCACTTACTGTTTTATCTTTATTTGAGTTTAGCCCTAAACGTAGTGTCTGCTAACAATAAAATGCTAATAACCCTTTTGCAGTAGTTCAGTAGTTCAGACAAAGACTTAGGTATTTCATATATATAATGAATATACACACACACACACACACACACACACACACACACATGAATGTGATGCAGTTAGGAAATAAGGACTAGCCATATATCCTACTGATACACAGTTGTTTTTATTTGATAATTATATATTGTGGACATACCTTAATTTTAACTTTATTTCATGTTTTGAAATCAATCTCAGGTTGATGAGTGAATCTCATTAAAAATACATGAATTTCTTAATAGGACTGGTCTGTTGTCTTTAAACCTCAAGATCTGATGGGTTTGGTGATAGTAATGGTAGTGGATTTATGCATATAGTCTTCTTATGGCCCCTCTACTGTGTTTCTTTGAGATACCTAGCCGTGGGTAGAGTGTCTAGCCTGGGGTCACAAGAGCGACGGCAGGTGAAAGTGGTTCAGGATATCTACACATTGGTCTTTTGGGCACATACTAAGGAGTTCCTAGATGATAAAGTACTAACAGGCAGTGATGCTTGTGTGGGAAGCGGCGGCTAGCCTTGTGAGAAGAACGCCTCCCAAGCTCCTCATGCCTGTTTGTTCTCTGCTTACTGACACAAGGATGAGGGTGGGGGTGGGGGGACCTGCAGGGTTTTGATGATGCTCCAGTTGGTAGACTGGAATCAGGCTTGCAGTCACTGCTGAATTTGACAGCTAAGAAGACTTGCGTTCTGTGATTGCTTACTCAGTGAAGCTTAGTTTAACTTTAATTTAGATATATGAGAGGGAGAGGGAGGGAAGAGACAGACACACACACACACACACACACACACACACACACACACACACAGAGAGAGAGAGAGAGAGACAGACAGACAGACAGACAGACAGACAGACAGACAGACAGACACAGACACCCTACTTGGATGTGACTGTACTTAAGTATATATAGTAAATAATTTCTATCAGTACAGTTGCTTTAGAATTATTGTGTGGAGGCTTGTGCTTGGTAACTTGAAATTTGATGTCTTCAAAAACCGATCCTACATTTTAAAAAATGAAAGTACTAATTTGAAATGAGTATTTTAAAATAACCCTTTTATACACTGTGAAAGTAGTAAGGCAGTCCCTAGAGAAACATTACAAAAGTAACCAGCATTGTGAAGGGTGACATTTTCTTCCTGTAGTCCCCCTGTGAATTTCCATTAACAATTTTGAGCACTGACTGTGTGCTAGACACACAGTATGACCTGGCAGTCCAGCAGTGGAAAGACAGGTGCTTCCCAAAGCTGAAACTTTGTTACACTACAAAGGGGAAAGCCCAGAGTAAAACAAGGTGGCTGATGGCAAGTTGTGACAGAGACCTTGAAGGAAATGCGGGGATGGCTAAGCTCAGTGAGGCCGAGCCCCTTCACTTGAAGTGTGTTCTCCTTATGTTGTCTTACCAAAGTGTGATATGCTCTAGAGATGAATTTGAAATGTGCATTTATGAGTTGCATGGAAAATACAGTATCTTACTGGGTTAAAGCTGTTCAGTGCTGGGTTAAGATGAAGGTGGAATTTATTCTACTTAAGCAGCTTAAACGCTGTGAGAAAATGTGTAAGTGCTTCCACTCAATGGCACAGCCACACTCGTTAGTGTACAGGTAGACCAGTGAGGATAATCTCTTCTGTTCAAGAAGCTCACGTTTTTCTTTTACTGCTGTAACTTTCTGGCCCCCAAAGCATATTTAATTATGCTTCTCTTTTGAACAGAGAATTTGAATAAACAAATGAGACCCAACTTATAATGTCTGATATATTTCAGGTTTTAATTCCCTAATATTCCCGTGAACATTTCAGTTTACAAGCTTAATGCATAAATTCTTTTTTTTTTCTTTATCATAATATCTTTCTAGTTGGACGAAGGAGCTCTCAATTCAAGAAAGAAACAGATTAGCTTGAGTTGTGATAAATTGGAAGGCTCTAGAATAAAGGAGTGGATTATTAGCCTGGATCCTGCTGCTGCTGCTGATTATGGTTGAAGTGATTCCTACTTGCACATTGCATGCTGGCTCAGCTGCTCCCTAGGTGTAGCAGGGCGGTGGAGAGGCACTGCAGACCGCTCAGGAGCAGGCACACTGAGCGCAGGGCCTTTGGAGAGCTCCAGTAAGGTGGTGGGTACCCGGGCTGGTTTGTGACCCAGGGCCTGAAGTTGGGCCGCTGCTGAGGAAGGTGCAGACATAAGGTGGAGGGATGGAAAAGCAGTACGTTTGAGGGGCATTTAGAAAGCGGAATCCAGGTGTGAGGCTTTTACTAGTTATGAGTGGTGAACGACTGAAAAGCCCCAAGGCTGGGGGTGCTGTGCCAGTCCTCAGCATAGACCACGCTCTTTAAAGACCGTAAAACTAAGAAAAACAAGGAAGGTATGCATTGGATTTTCTGTTCCTATCCCCAGTTGTTCCTGTGCCCTCTCTCCAGTATTAGCATCTCTGTATAGTGGCAGGCAGTTTAATATTCATTGAAGCTGAGAATTATTTTTAAAGATAGCTTAAAAATTTTAAGGTTTCCAATGTTATTATCTATCTTCAATGTTTTTCATATAATAAATTTAGAGGAAATATAATAAAATCCTAGACTTAGGTTGACATTTCAACTGTACAAGAAATAGGTACAAATATTTGGCAAAGGGTCAAAAAAGAAATTTATGATGTCTGATTTTTGTGATTTTTAACTATATAAATGCAATACATTCGGTTGAAATCCATTTTTATTCATTACTTTTTGCATAAATTGGATAAAAATACTTTTATTACTTAATTTTATTTTAAGTCTGCATTTAAATAGTCATACCTTAACAGCCTTACATAAATGCTCATACATCATTCAGCTGAAGCCGCCTTCCAAACTGTAGTATAGACAGCGCTCCACTAGATGGCACTGAGAACCCGGTGAACACAGGCTAGGAGCTCACTCCTGCTTTATGTAAGCTACAGCAACAAACTGAGGAAGCTGCTGCATTTGATAGATTATTGTTGTTGTTCTACTGGGAATATAAGAAAATGTGCAATTTCCCCACATAATCAGACATCTGACAATTCATTATAATCTTATGTGGTACATGGTTTTAGGGTATCTGAGATCTGAAAACAGCTTTTACGTGGTTCCATTTGGAAGCAGATCAAACCTGTATCTGTTCAGTGATTTATGACTTTCATAATACTGATCAAATATTGAAAACTATATTTTTCCTATTCACTGTATATAGATTTTGGCAACTATATTTATTTATTTATTTATTTTTGCTTCCAATTAGGGCTCTAACAGGATTTTAGCTTTATGAGAATGGAGCTTCTGGCTCTAGCATTTGTAACAGTGTCATTTTTGTCTTGCTGTCTTGCTGATGAAAGGATGCAACAGTTTTTTTTTTTTTTTTTTTTTTTAAGCAAAGCGAGACAAGAAAACAAACAGCAAATGTGTGCTCTAGGAGAACAAAGTCTTTCCTCACTATCCTTCCAACCCACAGTCCCTGTCTCTGTCTCCCCCTCCCTCCCACTCCCCACCCCTTTCTCTCTCTCATCTGCCTTCTAGATAGAGAATCAAGCCTATGTGAACTGTGGTCTGATGTAGAAAGGGAAGTTGGGGTTCCAGTATTTACTCTATTAATTTTGTGCAGTTTTCATTCTGATCTGTGAACTGAAGAATTTTATGTCAATTTGCATTACATAATTATGTAATTTGTTCCAATAAATCCTGAAAGGGTTATGTGTCTAAGCTGTGTGTGTGCTGACTTAAACTGTGAGGGGCTGTCACACAGTTACAACTAGCTACTTAGGATAGGTTGAGTTTTGGGCTCAGTTTGTTTGAAGTTTTGATAATTTGAAAGCAGTAACTAAGTATAAAAAACCTATGATATTTTTTCCCTTAAGCACAGATGCATTCCCTAAGAAATAAACCCCAAGTATGAAATTGTTTTGTAAAGTGATCATTTAGTTCCTTAGAAGCTGTAAATATCCTAGAAGTGTTTTTCGTAACATCTTTCATTTGAAGGCTTAAATTGTTTTATGGATTTGAATCCCTATAAAACCTTTTGTTTTTATGTTGAGATAAGAAGCCTGGCTAAAGAGAGACATTGACTGACATCCCTGCTATGGTGGTTCCTCTTCTTTCACATAGAGTTACATTCACTCTGCATGGTTTATGTGTGTTCGTTCATGTAGCTTTATCTACCTCAGAGATAATCAGAGTAGAAGAGCAGCTGGGTCGTAATGCATTCAACCTGTGCGTGAGGGAGAACAGCAAATAACTGTTCCTCACCAGTTTGCTAAAAATAATCATGCCTGCTTTATTGAACATTTATAAAATATTGAACATTAATGCTTATTTTTGAAACAGTGGCACAACAGCTTATTTATTTCAGCTAGAGAAAAACATAATTCTAAGGCACATACATGGATGTTTGTACATATGTCTGTTTTTAAAGTCCCAATTGTTGCCGCGCATCTTACGGCCTCCTGGTGAGCCTGCAGTGTTACCCCCTTGTGTTTTTTTCTAATCAAGGCTCTTTATTGCTTCATCCTGCAGCATAATTTCATAATTGCATTTTGTTCTGGTCCTCAGTTTGAACTTGAATTTCTATCTATTCTTCTGTCTCCTGAATGGCTCTTTTTTCCCTCAGGTTGAGAGCACTTATGCCCTGGTGTCTTTTGTCTCCTTCCTTCCCTCAGCTCTGCTTTGCCTTGCTGTTTATTTGTTCATCCGGCCCCTCTTTAGGAACTGTTTGAGGGCAGAGCCGAATTTTACTCAACCTCTGGATGATGTCATCTAGGAGACTTCTACATGTTGAGAATAAAATCAGTGTTTGTTATATGTAGCTCCACTGACTGATCAAGGGAAGGTAATGGCAAGCACCTGAGGGCAGTGTGGGGCATTTGTTCTTTTGCCTTTTCTACATTTCCTCTGTCTGCAGTTAATTCCATGGCTTTAATTGTTTCTTTCCGGCTGTAATTAGGAGGTATACTGATGTACATTTTCTGTATTTTAGTGATTGGCAGTTTTGTTGCATTTTATATCCTTTACTTGTTGACAAATTAGTTTTGGGTTTTCACATTTTAAAGAGCATTTACACTACATTAATCTTAATACTAATTTAATTATAAACTATAAACCATAAAACTTGCTATTAAATAAATCCTTAAGCACTTCATTAATAATATAACAGTTGGCAAGACTGAGCTATTTAATTCTAAACTTACTCTACCTATCTCATTATTGTAACCTTTTTTCTTAACATATTTGATATGCCATAAAGAATTTTATTTGGTTCTAGTTTTTGTTTGCCTTAAAATTTTTTTGTAGGGACTCTTTTGTTCATTTTGTATATAAAATATCTCACACTTAGAAATTACCATGTCAATTTCTATTTTAGATAAAGAATTGCATATTTTTGTATAGTTCTAATGTTAAGAAGTGCCTTTTTAATTCTAAAAAAATTATGCAGCAATTATATTAAAATATGCAATATCGCTGCTTCTGTCTATTTTTCTCATTTACATACATAAAATACTCCCAAGTCATCTAATAATTTTCTTATTTCTTGTTAATAGAAGCATTAAGAGTTTATGGACATGTTGCCTCCCACAACTTTTTGTTTCATATGCCTTTGAATACCATTGAATATTGAATATTAGGTTGATCTGTGGTTATTATTGGAGTGCTGTGAATCTTGGCACTGCGGAACATAATGATGGGTTGCAGTCTGAAGAGTGGGGTCTGACTGAGCAGGCAGCCTAGCTCTGAGGAAGGGAACACTTGGGGAACGAGCAGGTGGAAGCAGAGCCCAAGGCTGCACGTGTAGCAGGGCTGTGAGAGACAGTCTCTTCCGAACACTTTGAAGGAGCTCAGATGTATATTCATGGGTCAAAAGGATACAGTGATGGATCAGGGTATCTGGTTTGGGTGGAGTGTTCATCCCAAAGGTGGGAGGAGAAAGATCACTGACCCAGATCATCAGGGACAAATGGACTAAAACAAGCAAGCAGTTAAAGCAAGCTTCCTTCCCCCAAGGTGATATTTGACAGGTCAGCCTTGGTGAGGAAGACAAGGTTTTTTTTTTTTGTTGTTGTTGTTGTTATTTATTGTTTGTTTTGTTCTTGTTTTATAGCTCAGGGGTAGGATTCCTAAATGGGGAATTTGGTGGACAAAATAGGCTGGTGTGGTTACAGGAGCAGAACATAAGGGCCTCCTGAAACAAAGGCATGATTGCAAAGTGGTCATAAAAACAGGTACTCATAACAGGGTAGCAATAACAACCCCTTTGAAACAAAGGTAGGGCTGCAAGATGGTTATTAACTTTTTGAGACATAGGTATGATTGCCATTCCTGGAACAGGCAGTGCAGAGCCGTTTGCAGTTAAGGTTGCAGGTGGGCACAGCCCCATCCTTGAGAAACAGGTTTGATCATAAACGGGAATGAACCTCGGTTGTCTTTACTGTAAGATGGCTGTTGAGCCTAAGATGGAGGCAGGCTGGATCTTCAGGATTCCAACATTCCATGTCCTTTCCTGCCTTGCTAGGTTTTATCCCTGCCTTCATTTAGGATTGGGGTATTAGAGTATGAGGTGTTCCGTGTTAGCTCTTTGTGTTCTGTGATGTTGACTGAGCAGAGCTCTGGCAAGGAATAGCATCTGACCTTTGTGTACCACACAGATTGTATCTTTTTTTTAAAAAATAAATTCATCACATTTTTAAAATGTACATTTGTAAGATATTTTAAAATAAAATCACATCTTCCCTTTGGCAATTTTAATAACTTTAAAACAGATAAAAAAATAAATAAATAAAGGTCTGAAGAGGCTAAATCAAATTGTAGAGATGCAGGTAAAGCTGAGGTGCCCTTGCCCTCAGGTCAGCCTGGTCCTGGGCTAGAGGACAGTGCCAGCCTGCTGCTGTGTGCTGACACCAGTCACACCCTTAACGTGAAAGTGACGCTGGCTCACTGCATGTATGTGTCAAGGGTTTGCCTTAGCTTCAAATGATAGTTTCCCATGTTCCCGATTTAGTCATGTTCAAATTTCTTTTTGAATGGCACTATCTGCCTTTATTTGTTTGTGGTGCTTAGAGGCAACATCACTCTCTTGAAACTTGTATTTTAGGTGCTGGAGTCCTTTTTAGGGAGGAAGGTTTGCTGGAAAATTCTGAGTTCCCTTTCCATTTCATCCCTCTCACTTTGTACTTGCACTGAAAGAGTGGAAGCTGCCTCTCTTCCACAGGTGGCATTCATTTCACACTCCACCCCCAACTTTGAGCACCACTGTGTATGGTGCTAAGTGGGTTAGAGTCACAAGTAACTCCCTTTCCATCTGCTAGGACTTGAGAAGCCTGGCTCTCATTGCAAGGATGGTAGGGTTTCTCCTCTGTCTGGCTCTGTCTCTCTTCCCCCCCCCCCCCCCCTGTGTCTGTCCCCCCCGACCCCCGTGTCTGTCTGTCTGTCTGTCTCTGTCTCTCTCTCTGTCTCTGTGTGTGTGTGTGTGTATGCAGGTGTGTATACGTGGTCACATGGGTATGGTCCAGAGGCCAAACATTGATGTTGCTGTTAGATCTCTCCTTTGGGCCTTGGGCTCTCTTAAATAGGCTGGGCAAGATGGCTAGAGAGTCTAGGAATTAGCCTATCTCTACCTCTCCATTGCTGAGGTTACCTCAGCAAACTTCTTATCCCTGTGGGTTTTGGGACTTAAACCCTGTGGGTTCTGAGGCTTATGAAGAAAACGTGTTAGTTAGCATCTGAGCCACTTCCCAGCCGCAGGATGCTGACTTTCTTGCTATATTCATGTTGCCTGTCACATCGTACTGTTAGCCAGAGTACTCATATCATTGCCTCTTCCTGTTAGTGTATTTTGTAAATTGAGTTTTGTGTACAGGCTTGGTTTTTACACCTGTGTTCTCGTTGAATGCTTTTAAATGTAGTAGGATTTTAAATTTAATTACTACATTGGTCTTTAAAGTTTCTGACGTGCGCCCTCACACTGTTAGCTTGAATTTACACTTGGAGGTATTTCTGTTGTTTATAATTTTAAAAATATAAAGTATAGTATATCTTAAAGGGTATCCAAGTACCCACAATAAATCATAGACCATCACTCTGTCCTTTAATTGGCTGATAAATAGTGTGATAATTGTGTATACTTAATTAGTGATGATTTGGTCTGATAAGATAGCTCAGTGAGCAAACCCTGGCAAAAGGTAGATCTCCAGGACTCACGTGGTGGAAGGAGTGAACCAGCTCCTGCGTGTTGTCTCCTGTGCTGCTCGTGTGTGCTGTGCCACACCTTCCAAACAAATACATTTAGTAATGATTCATTAAGCTTTTTGCTAAGCATTATATTAATGATTGTAAGGTTTTAAAATAGCTGCTTCATTTTTGTCCTTAAGTATATTTGATATTAACTTTGAAAAGTTGAATGACTAAGTTGTTACATGTTTATAATAGTTGGGAGACGGAGGATTGGTTTTCCTTAGGAGTGTAGCCCACGCTCCACTAGAAGGTGGCACATCTAAGAATATTTGTACAGCACAAATTGGACTTTATGGGTTTAAAATAAAAAGAATACAAAGTTGGGCAGGTGAGTAAGAAAGGGGTGGATCTGGGAGGAGTTGAGAAGGGGGCACTGAATAAGATTAAAGTATATTATGTGGAATTCTCAAAGAACTAATTGAAAATAATGTCTTTCTTGCTGTTGTTTGAGAGAGGGTCTTGGTTTTTCCTAGACAGAGTCGTGCTGGATAGCTCTGCTGTCCTTGACCTTGATATGCTGCTGCCTCCGCCTCCCAAATGTTGCAGTTAATGGCATGTGTTCCAAACCTAGCTTAGCATCGTATCACCCTGATTAACCTGTGTGGGAAGAAATGGTTAACTAAATTGAGATTTTCTAGTTAGTTAACCAAGGGGTTGTCAATAAGTCAGTGCAATTGCACAGTGTAAGGACACTAATATTAGGGATAGGGATCTGTCCTGCTTCTTTAGAAGCCATGGGAAGGAAGACCTTTTGTCTAGCACTCAGCTGTGGTACACTGTCAGACCCTGAATCACAGGGCTGGTGCACCCTGAAGAGGCACCATGCACACAGGAGGAAGCCTGAAACCCTGCCCTTGGCCTGGATGCCTCACTGCCCTCTGGTTCCTCGCAGAGTTCCAGTGCTTGCTGTGTCCTAGAGCTTGTTGAAGTGGTGTTTTGTTCGGTGTGGTCAGACAGATTTTAGAATATTATTGATGTGATAAAATGTGAGTCAATGGTATGGGCCTATGATAGATATAGGTAGTTGATTGCATTTCTTTTCTTAAACATTTAAATTCTTTTAACTTTTCTGGCATACAAAAAGCAGTTCAGAATACAATCTGAATTTTTTTTTCCTCTCTTCAGTAGAAAAGCAGTGGTTTAGTGTTTGGCTACTTTCTAGTTTTCTGATTTCTAACTAGTTTGTATTACTGGTCAGATTGTTTCTCAGGAGGTATGTGACTGAAGACACAAGGTTATTTATTTCTATGCAGATGGAATTTTAGCAGTTACATATACTGTAATTATGACTTTTTTTTTTTTTTTTAAGGAGGAATTCAGGGAACTTCGAGAACAGCCAAGTGACCCTCAAGCTGAACAAGAGCTAATTAATAGTATCGAGCAAGTCTATTTTTCTGCGGACCCATTTGATATTGTTAAATATGAGCTGGAGGTAAAGGGAAACTTTGATTAAAACACATCTGAAGCTTATTTTCTCAGTGCATATGAATGAACTTGTGAGATCTAAAGTTTGGAGGGAACTAATATTTTTCAATAACTAGTAGGTTTGTGATTATCACAACGTGAATTTAATGAACTGTCAGCCCATGTTATAAAGTACAACTTGAGAGCACTGGCTGAAGAAGCACGTCTGTGGTTTCGGTATTTAATTGCTACTATGCAGCATTTGCTGTATTGCTTCTCTGCTTTCATTTGTCTGAGATATGTTCAAAATGCTAATTAAAATAAAATTAAAATTAAACTTTAATTATTTAAAATTTAAAATAAATGCTTGGAAAATCCATGTAAGCCTTTCTGTTTGACTGTGGGTATGCAGCCTGATTTCAGGCTCCCAGGTTTAAGTGGGCCTCCCCCTCAGCCTTCTATGTAGCCAGGATTACAAGCATGCTGCTCCAGGCTTGGCTCGAGCACTGCCTCTTTGATCATGAATGTGTATTTTGCTGAAAAGCCTTATATGTACAAAACTGTTGAAATGCTGACAGTGTAAATTGATGAGGACTCCATAGAAAAAGTCAAAATAGGTTTCCTGATCTACACAGTTGTGTGTACTTTTTGCTTCTGCTTCATGGTGGCTTGATTTAAAGTGTTGCCTGTCACTGTAGTATTCATTTTCTTCATA
Organism: Acomys percivali; assembly: GCA_907169655.1. Classification (NCBI taxonomy): domain Eukaryota; kingdom Metazoa; phylum Chordata; class Mammalia; order Rodentia; family Muridae; genus Acomys; species Acomys percivali. The sequence continues at coordinate 113,528,210 of OU015744.1, read as the reverse complement.
ATATTCTAGAGGGAAAATCTGCATTGGGATTTCTTATAATTAGGAATGCCAGGTAGACTACGGGGTCAATAGGGTTAGAGTCTTTCCTGAGTCTCCTCTGGCCAAAGTCACTTCACCACGCCCTGAGGAGACGCAGGGTGGGTGGAGCCGAGAGATGGAGTAGCAGCAGTGGGAGGGGCAGGCCGGACGGCTGAAAAGCAGAGGAGTGTGTAAACAGTTACATAGGCTTTTGTGACTGGCGAGGAGGGAGGGAAGTTTGGAGGACAGTGGGATGTGGCACTGTTGCATGCACAGTTTATAGTTCTCCAGTTAGAAGTATTCTGAGACATGAAAGCAAATTTAACAGATCTTATTCTTCATCTATAATTTTTTTTCTGCTATAGAAGCTTCCACCTGTTCTCAATCTGCAGGAATTAGAGGAATACAGAGACAAATTAAAACAACAACAAGCTGCAGTAAGTAAATTCATCTCTTTTTGGGAAAACTGTACATGAAAACAACTGTACCTTTCAAAGCAATAACACACACGTCGTGCTGCCTGTCATGACTCTGATGACATAGTTGTGCTGTTTTCTGCCTCTGCACATTCCCTGCTGGTGCTTTGCTAGGCTTCCTTCTAGAGATTGAGAACCGTGGTTCCTGATGTGCTCAAAGAGCCATCTTCCTAATGCTGTGACTCTTTTAATACAGTTCCTTATGTTGTGGTGACGCACAACCATAAACTTAATTTCATGCTACTTCATCACTGTAATTTTGCTACTCTTATGAATTGTAATTTAAATATATGATATGTGACCCCTGTGAAAGGGTCATTCTCCCAAAGGGGTCATGACCCACAGGTTAAGAATTGCTGGGTTGGAGCTTTCTTTCTAAGCACTTGAGGCACCCGCGATGTGTATATGACTTCCCTGCCCAGAATTCTTGCAGTGGAGCAAGTTTTAATCTCACAGTAGAAGTCCCACTTACAGTTGAAATATATGTAAAGACAATGTAGACAGTTATAGTTGTCACTATGTAACTCTGACAGTGGGTAGCTGGCTTAGCTTCACTCTTGTTTCTTTCAATGCTGTGACGTTCTGCAGGTGTATATTTCCTTTGTGTGAGGCTGAACTCAGGTTTATGAAATCTGTGGAAGATTAGTTAATGGTGTCCTGGTCTTGCTAATTATTTGAAGCTACACGTCTGTTATTTGAAGCAAGAAGTCTGTTTGCATGTAGCACATTATTACTGACATATCTACAAGTCAAGGAGACAAACGCTACTTTTCTCTTACACACAGAGCAGTGCTGGAGGCCTTGTGGGTGGGACAGCACTGGTGTGGGAGTGCACACTACCAGCAGCTACACCATCTGTTTCCTTTGTGAACTCCTCTGAGTAGAATTGGCTGGGTTCTGTCTGCGCGCTGCAGAGTCATGGGGCAGATTCTGTGATGGAGAGCTGGGGCTCTGTGATACAGCGCCTACTCACACTTTCTGATTGGGATTGCGTTATCTACTCTAGGCTGTTGTTAGTCTTGTAGAATCTTTAGAATTCTTCAATTAACATTGAGGATTAGCCTCGAGTATTCCTCACTAACTGTTTTAAAGCTGTTTAAAGCTGACTCTCTTAACTTTAATGAAACACTTCATAGATCAAAAACAGTATAGAAAGTAATTTACAGAATCTCAATGATGCTTTATGCAGATTAAACAAACATAAAGGGTCAATGCAATTATTTTAGTATGTTTAAAACACTTGTTCTCAACGTGTGGCTCGAGACCCCTTTGATAAACCTCTATCTCCAAAAATATTTGAATTACGATTCATAACAGTAGCAAAATTACAGTTATGAAGTAGCAATGAAATCATTTTATGGTTGAGTCACTACAACATAAGGAACTGTATTAAAGGGTCACAGCATTAGGGAGGTTGAGAACCGCTGGTTAAAATTTTGTTGTCATTTGGCCTGGGGAAGGGAGCTAACGGTGCCTCACTAGTGACTGCCTGGCCCAGCTTGATGCTACATGTCATGGGTAGTTGAAAAAAGGCCCCTAAAGCTTAGGAGCCTTGTGCTCACAATTATTGTAATATCAACCTGTGCACATGAATATTCATGGAGTTGAACAAACTTCCACAACTTTATAGCCTTCCAACCAGTGAACAAACCAGTGAGAAAACCCATGTATTTTTAACTTTTCAAAGTAGGGACCAAGTGACTTGTTTGTTTTCTTACATGGTATGAGTTGTTTTTTCCCCCATGGATTAATTATCTCTGTAAATTCAGTTAATTAAGTTTTGCCTTAACAAATTCATTCATCCTTCCATGTCAGATTCTTTGCCCTTAAAGACAGTCATGCTTTTCTTTCTATTTCTCAAGTCAGGTACTGACGCACACATCCCTTGCACACATGGCCGTTTATTGAGTTTGCAGTAGGGTTATGTCTATGCTAATTTATGCTAACTTCATAGCCTGGGTAACTGTTTCCATGAGGGTCATTCCCAGTGTGTTCTAGAAGTTCAAATAAATAGAATAGTGGAATGTGAGGGTTTTCCATTATTTCTTCTGTTTGTATGTTCTTGTAGGTCTCTAAAAAAGTAGCAGATTTGATTCTTGAAAAACAGCCTGCTTATGTAAAGGTAGGACACTCTTCGCTTCTTGTTAAAGTTTAAAAATGGTTGAGTGACTAGCTTGAAACTTAAGATATTATACTTACTCTTTTCTCTGTAGTGTGTGCATGTGTATGCATGTATGTATGTGTATATTTGTGACATTTTACCAAACTGAAATAAAAGAACCACTGAAAATTGCTTTCATGAACTTTGTGACAAATGTATAGATTAGTAATTCATCAGTCTGGGCTATTGTAAGAGTATGTTGCTATTGGAACTAAATCTGTAGATTTCTGTCCTCACCAGAAGCAGAGAGCTATAGATTGGAGAGGTGGCTCAGTGGTAAGAATGCTTGAGGCATACACAAGAGTTTGGATATCAGTTTCCATGTAAGCAGCTGGGTGTGCGTGCGTGTGTGTGTGTGTATGTCTCCAGTGCAGTGGGACTTGGAGGGAGAAGGATCTCTAGAGCTTGCTGGCTGGTCTCAGTGAGAGGCCCTATCTACAGGAACCAGGAAGAGCGAAGAGCAGCGTGCCCAGTATCTGCTGACTTCTGTGTGCACACACGCATAGGTTCTCATAGTGCACTCATGCGTAGATTCTCATAGTGCACACATGCACCAAAAAGGGGGGAGGGGATTCATGGAAACCCCTTAGAGACAAGAATCCGATTTGTCGTATTCTTAATCACTTAGTAAGGTTTTCCTGGGCAGAAAAATATATAAATGATGTACTCCTGTCTGAAGCAGATCAGGGTTAGATTTCCTTACAAACAATACTGATAAACATTTTGTCATTGTGGAACTCAATTGGAAGGAGGTATTTTAAATTACTTTTCATGTAATACACTTAACAGTTTTCAAGTCTAAGCGTCTTTGAAAACACTAGAGCCTTCCTAGACTGTCCTATGAGTAGGAAGAAAACAAATGCCTGCGACCTGGGTCTGTGTCTGCTCTTCCCACAGGAGCTGGAAAGAGTTACGTCACTGCAGACAGGGCTGCAGCTGGCTGCTGTCATCTGCACCAATGGCAGGAGGTATGCTCACTAAGCTCAAAGCTATTCCAAGAGCAGCTGTGAGATCTATTGTTGACAGCGTTGCTGTAGTGTGCAGAGTACCTTTCAGTAAGCAGACATGCAGTCCAAAAACTGCACCAGACAGGCATGTGCCAAGTACCAACAGATCTTGTACACTGTTTGTAGTGAAGAAACAGTACCCCCTACACACTTCCTTCTTCTTTCTGTTACAGGCTATTTTTTGTCATATACAATAGAAACAGGTTACTAAGAAAAAAAGAAACAACAGATACTCCATAATGAAGTGCCAGTTTTTTATTACTAGATTTACAGATAATAAGATTACACTGTCAATTTCTGCACTGCTTTAAGATGGCTAGTTGGGAGCTGTATTTGGCTTAGCTTGGGCCATGAGCATGATGGGTTGGCAGCAGTCCACCGACCATGTGAGTGATGCTCCTCATTTCAGTAACCTGGTTCTCCAGGTCATTGCATGGGTAACTGCTGTGTGTGGACAGTACTCCTGTAGTACAGAAAATGCTCACACTCTTACTCACCTCCACAGACATTTGAACATTGCGAAGGAAGGCTTTACTCAGGCTAGCTTAGGCCTTCTTGCAAATCAAAGGAAGCGTCAGTTGCTGATTGGACTTCTGAAGTCGCTGAGAACCATAAAAACATTGGTATGTATGAGTAACCGTTTTAAATTAAAACTTGGAGACTACAGTGATGGGTCAGCAGGTAAGAGCCCAAATTGTTTTTCCAGAAGACCTGGGTTTAATTTCCATCACTTACTTCAGGTGGCTCATCTCTGCCTGTTACCCCTACTCCTGCATACAAATAATGAAAAATAATAAAAATAAGTCTTAAAGATACAATATAATTAGTTAGTTTTGTAGTTGAAACAGATTTGACTTATTGTTATTATTATTATTATTATTATTTTTAGCAAAGAACTGATGTACGCTTAAGTGAGATGCTGGAGGTAAGCGAACAAACTGTAAATTTTGTGATGCTAATTTAATATTACAAAGAAAAAATCATGGAGGATAAAATTCTGATCAGTGTTTTTCTTTGGTGGTATCTGCTGTAAGGAGAATATTTAACAGGAAAGGTACTTGAGCCTCTTTTGTAAACATATTTCATTTGGAAAATGAAATTTGGGAAAACATTTACTTTGAAGTAGTATTTGCGTGCTAGTTTTACGATTCTGATTGCATCTAAACAATCAAATTAAACTTCACAATTAACATATAGAAGTGAGTCATGAAATGGGTAATATTTTCCTTGTATGTAGTGTCTCATATAATAATTGTTTCCTGTGCTAGCCGTTTGTTTCCCTTTGCTATTTTCTGAAAATGACATAGTAAATATTATGGGAAAGTTGTACTTGATCTCCTTGGGATAGGTATTTTGTCATTATCTTAGCATCCCTGGTGTTTGAATTACCTCTGTTAGATTTAAATACAAGATAAGGAAATAGGTTTTTAGTTTTCTGTATACTCACTGCTACTTCTAAAATATAACTGCTAAACTAGAGTCTGAGACATCTATGGGAAATACTCATTTGTTATTAAATTACTATTTCGGTGACAACCTGTTTTTAGGTTAACGTGTTAGTTACCATGACAAAATCCCCATGAAGGTCAACTGGTAGAAGGAAGATTCCCCTCACGGTTTCAGAGGTTTCAGCTCAGGGTCACTTGGGTCTGTGTGTTTAAGCCCAAGGAGAGGCAGTCAGGCATGGCAGACAGAGCACCTAGCAGACAGACATCACTCCATCACCTCTGGGTATCCAGGAAGGGAATGAGGGTGGCAAGGCGAGGAACGGGCGTGGGGTTCAGTATGTCCCTTGGCACACCCATAGTGCCCTGCTTCCTTCTAGTTGGCTCTAGTTCTTGAATGCTGCCTCTGTCACATAGGGTTTTAGGAGACGGTTTAGTCCTAAGCAATGCAGTATATCAGTATTTGTTCAGAAATATTTATTGATTGAAACTCACTGCGAATAGAATGCAGACTTTTGGCACTTTACATAGACATTTTACAAGGAGCTTCCTCAGAGCAGCTTCAGCCTGTGCCACGTCTGCAGGGATGCTACTAAGTACTGGAAGGAATAGAATTGGTACATAACTTTTGCAAATTTAGAGGCAACTAACCACAGGCCTAAATATATGTGGAGAAAAAGTTATGCATATATTTAGGCCTGTGGTTAGTTGCCTCTAAATTTGCGTGTCTTGTTACTTATCATTCATTAGTGTTCTGGTCTTTATTTAAGAGATATATCGTGAGCATATTAGCATTAGTGTGTCTTCATCAGGCTTTCTCAGGACTTGTTTCTGGGCTAATGGCTCCCCTTCTGTCTTAAGGAGGAGGACTATCCAGGGGCTATCCAGCTGTGCCTGGAGTGTCAGAAGGCTGCCAGCACTTTCAAACACTACAGCTGTATAAGGTATGCTAGTACACACATTTTAACCCGACTCTGTTGTCCGTAATTTTTATTTAAGAATTGGTCAGCATGTGATGTTAGTAGGCATTGAGGCTTACTATGACATTCCTGGCTTACCATGGCTTAACATTGTGTTCATGCAGGGGCACTGCAGTAGAATAACTAATAGCTCTGAAAGTATGGAAGCAAGTGCTTTGCGTCCTGCCTCTTGTCACCCTCTTGAAACTTTTTTACATATTATTTCCAGTCTGAGTGATGTCATTTTTATAGAATAATAGGTGAGAATAAATCTGCTCCCATCTTCCATCTCTTGGCGACTGTTTCTCTAAGCTTTGCCCATTGGAGAAATATTGAGAGTATTATTGGAGCTTCTTTGAAAGAACCCCTGGTTAAAGTGGTTGGTCTTCTGGAAAATTTAAATATTATTTCTTTGTGGTATTTAATGATTGTCTTTTATCTTTTGCTTAAAGTGGGTATTTTAAAATTTAGAATGCTAAGCTGGCTGCGATTATTAACTGTCATTATGAAGAGACTCAACAGCACCATTTACAGCAAACTAGATTATTTAAATGAATAGCAGATCACCTCTAGTGTGTTCTCTGTACTTAGGAGTTCTTTCCAACCTTTTCTCTCCACGCTTTTTAAATATTTTTCCTTTGCTGGGAGGTGAACCCAGGGCCTTGGAAACTTCTGACATGTTCTAAGTTGTGAGAAAACATAGAACACCATTTAGTTCTTCTTCTGGTCCATTTGTCAGGCTGGTAGTAACTTGGACTTAGGCGTGTGTTTACCAGGTGTTTGCACCAGGCTTCGCTTTGAAGGAAACAGGATGGTGGGGCAGCCCACACAGTGCAGTCAGTACAGACCCTTGGAGTGCTCTTGCGTAGAGCGACTAGAACTGGAGCCGGCACGCAGGAGAGGGCAGTTGGTGTGCACTAGAAGCGCGGAGGGCTCTCTTTCCAGACTTCCCTTTGGGGGCGGGTCTCATATGAGGACCTGAAGGAAAGCATGAGTGGGTATTAGTTAGGCCAAAATCAGAGTCCCAGGGTAGAACTGCCTGCACCATGACTGAAGTCTTAGCTTTAGAAATGCCAGGAAAAATGAGGACTGAGACTGTATGTTAGATAATAGCAATAAAGAAGTCATGGTCAACCATTTTGGGGTCAGATTTAGGGAGAATTGACAGAAATGTAGGTGTAAAATGAGGAAAAACCTGAAAACACCTGGATTTAAGAATAGAGAAACTTGAATATTTGAAAGTTGACAGAAAAGAGTGAGAATTGGAAAGTAAAATAGAACACAAAATGGCAAGACTTTGCAAGGATTGACTTTGCAAAGGTCACTGTCTATTACAGCAGGGAAAAATGAATATAGAATTTGGTGGCAGGAAATTGAGGAAGCTGGTTAACTGTGTTGAAACTATACTTTCCATTAATTAAAAATTCTATTTTAGTTATGCTAAAGTAAATGTCTTATATAACAAGATTTGGCTGTAAAATGTCTGAAACTAATTCAAATTTGGCCCCTTTACATTTCTCAAGAAGTTCCTCTCTAGAGCTTTTATATTAATGGATGTGCTACACAGATGAGGTGTTACCAGGCATGCAGTTGAAAGTGATCTGGATGACAGTATGAATTAATAATTGATTTATTTTAGATGATACAGTATTTTAAAAGCACACATTGTATACATGAGCGAGAATGATGTGTGTGATAAGGAGGAAGTGTGTCTCTATAATGTGTAGAAGTTTGATACAAGTACATTTGTGTGTCCCAAGAAAGTTGTGGTAGCATGAACTACCTTAGGCTCCCTACAAAAACTGCTGCATGGAGTTGGGTTTTTAAACATGTGATTTATCTAAATGCAGCTTTGGTTGGGACCAGAGCCTGTCTGGCTTGTTGTAGCTCAGTTTGTCTGTCCTGCCCAGCTCTGCCACTTTCCCGTTTCCTTTTGTCTTTTTATGCTACACCTTGTTCTTGCTTGCAAAAAACACACATTTCATTCTTTTAAAAAAATTACTCAGTTTTGAGGTTGATTTATACTTTTATGTATTAACAGTTATATTTATGGACTACAAAGTGTTATGATTTTTCTATATAACAATGGAATGACTAAATCAAGCCAGTTAACTAACTATTATGACATTAAGTATTTGATTTTTTGTGAGTTTTATTCCTACAGCAATGTTGAAGTAGACTGTTCTTAGTTGCTAGCACCTTTCAGTGTTCTGTGCAGCACATCTCTCAAATGCGGAACTTGCTCTATGTTATGAAGGCCTTGTGTCTGCGATGATCCTGTGACTCCTAGACCAGAGTCAGTGAAAAACAATTTGATACTCTGTTAATCTTAGGAGTAGCATTTAATTTATAATTGAATCTGCATACTAAAATTTTAAGTACTACTTAAATCTTTTATTTATGTTGAATACTAGATAATTACTAATATTTTCCTTATAATTACTTATTTGCATCCATCCATCCATTCATTTTGAGGCAGGGGTGGCCTAGAACTTACTATGTGTGTGTAAGCTAGCCTCTGCTTTCTTAGTGCTGGAACTAAAGGTGTATACTGCCACACCTGCCCCTTTCCTCCTTCCTTGGTAGAAATGTCTTTACGAGAACTACCTCATCATTTAGATGGATGTTTTTTCTAATTTCAATCAAGTTTGTCTGAATCATGTATCTGCTTGGCCATATCTTAATCTGGGTTTGGTTGTTGAGGTTCTAGTCACATGGTTCCTTTATTTGAAATAAAAGGAACGGTTGTGGTTGAGCAAAGAGGTCTAGTGGTCTACAAGGAGGAGCTTGAGTAGATTAGGAACACCTTCTGGCTGACTCTTCAAGGTTCTGAAAGCAGGAAATCCTGAATTTGCACATTTGCTCTTTCATAAGGAAGCAATGGCTGTGTATAGGAGACCTCACGTCATTTCTCTAGTTTAGCACTCACTGCTCTAACTGACACTTGAGGTACTCAGTCAGTTCCAGAGCGAATGGCAACAGGTGCCTCTTCTTGAGATGTGCTGTGTTAATAAAATAAACTGTAATACCAATTTTGTTCACTTTATGACTGACAGAGGATCTCTGCAATGTTATTTGAAAATTCCTGAGTTGATTGACATGGAGTCATATAGTTGGAATTCACTGGTATAAGATTCAGAATGTGTTTATGTTAAAGTGTATCTGAATGAAGTATTTAATTTTTTTTCAGCTAAAATGTATCTTCAATTAGTTTCAAATAAAGTTATCCCAAAAGTTATAACTACTTTATTACTTTTTATTTCATTGGAGAGAAACTTCTTGACAGACCCTGAGAGCTCTGTGTTATGTGCTGGAATGTTTGCCAGTTGTCAGAATGAGATTTTTGAGTACTGTACTTTTAAAGTGCCCTTAATTTTTTCTCAGAATATGATCTTGACAGTTTTGTGAGCTAAAGTTACACAGTAAAGGTCCACAGCTTTTAGCTATGGACACATCCATGCTGAGGACTTCTTTGTTTTTCCAAATTCGCTAGAATTAAGAATCCGTAAAGTGAGGTTTGACTATTTGGTGTCCTCAGAAATGGACCTGAAGCATTGTGCTGGTCGTGTTTGAAGTTAGGCTGAGGATTTCTGAAGACTGAGGCCAGAGATGTGAGCCACCTGACTAGCCATGCTGTGGTCTGGCCGTGTCTGCTCGCGTAGATCCTTCATGGTTTCTCAGGGTTGTTGGCGTCCCTTCACAGTATTTGGAAGGCAGGTCTTCTTTGAGGTCTGTGGGTACATCCTCTTTCCTGGGAGTAGATTAGACCCCCTTCAGGTGAGAGTTAAGCTAAACAGATTGATATTGCCATGGACCATGGATATAAACTATACATTTGGAATTCTATTTACTTACATTCATTCTAAAAGTTTTAGAACTTGTGGAATCATATACAATGATGTGGTAACTGAGAGACAGATACTCAGCATGTGTCAGACTCAGGAAACCTTAGAGCTGGAGACAGTCTTTTGAAGTTAGCCTATCTTATATAGCAGCCTGATGGCTAGACATCTTAAGGAAATGGACTTGAAATACCTGGCTCCTAAGTATCAGACCAGGTAAAGCTTGGTGCAATGCTAATTATCTTTGTACTATCTTCTCTCTTTGTGTCATCAGATTTGTACAATGGTTTGATTTGTTTGTAGCCTTCTAAGACCAATTTTTATAATTGTGTGTGTGTGTGTGTGTGTGTGTCCCCTACAGCAGTTACATAAAAGCACTTAATTAGTTATTTATGGATACATTATCTTTACATTTTCTCTAGTGGTGCTCAGACTTAGCAGAAACATTCAGTTCACTCTATTGAGCTTGCAGATAGCTTTTAAAAGCTTTTAGCCTTCTGTCTTAGAACTAGTGATTTTTTTTTTTTTACCATAATGTAGCTTTTATTCATCAAAATGTTTATGGGTAATTCTTTTAAATATACTTTGATTAATTGACTAAAATGGCTTGAACTCAATATTTCTAACTGATACCTAAGGGCTTCTTTAAAAGCTACTAAGTGAATGCCCGCTCCTTTATCACTAATTTCTCTCTGTGTATATTTAATTACTAGTCAATTGTGGCCAAACTGCAGTTGTAGATTCTGAGAACCTTTTTAATAAAATGAAATTGACTTCTAGGTTTTATGTTTATAGTTTTCTACATGCTCTTTACATTACCGTGCTCACAGGAACAGAGTGATGTAACCATAACTAACAACTGCAGTCAACACCAGCTAGATTTACAATTCTATAAATGCATAACCATTTTTATAGTGACTGAGCGAGTGTGAATGAATTTAGAAGTACTTTTGTTTCTTCCAAAGTGAAACTGTTCCCTCAAAGAAAACAATTACCAGTTCTGAGGTGCTATTGTTTGTTTGTTTTTTGTTTTTCCTGTATTTTTATTTTTATTTGTTAATTTATTCAGATTACATCTGATGGGTGTAAGATGGAATCTCAGAGTCGTTTTGATTTCCATTCTCTGATGACTAAAGACGTTGAACATTTCTTTAAGTGTTTCTCAGCCATTCAGTATTCCTCTATTGAGAATTCTCTGTTTAGTTCTGAGCTCCATTTCTTGGCTTCTTGGGTTATTTGGTTTGGTGGTGTTTAACTTCTTGAGTTCTTTATATATTTTGGATATTAAACCTTTGTCAGATGTAGGGTTGGTGAAGATCTTTTCCCAGTCTGTAGGCTGTCGCTTTGTTCTCTTGACAGTGTCTCCTGCCTTACAGAAGCTTCTCAGCCTCATGAGGTCCCGTTTGTTAATTGTTAACCTTAAGACCTGGGCTGTTGGTGTTCTGTTCAGGAAGTTGTCTCCTGTGCCAGTGTGTTCCAGGCTCTTCCCCACTTTTTCCTCTAACCGATTTAGTGTTACAAGAAAATGACCTCAAAGATGCTGTTGTGCTGTTGTCCTTCCTCTTGGTCTAGCTCAGGGTCAGGTGGACTTTCCAACCTCCCTCGGTAGAGGAGAGTGTCTGGCTTTAGCTCTCTGTTGCTGAGGCGTCTGCAGACCAGAGTCTAATGTGGTTGCGTCTTTTCCCCCTCCTTCTACTTTTGTAGTTTCAGTTTTTAAAGTAGAAAATGGGGGCTAAGTTTTCTTTGCATTGCAGACTTGACCTGCAGATGCCCGTTACTGGCTTTCAAGTCAGGTAGTGATTTTGGGCCTGGGGAGTCACTGAGGAGGAATACTGCTTTCCCAGAGGCTTGTCCCTGGGGATGCAGTCACAGGTGCCCATTATTTAATATAGGGGCCTATGAGCAGCGTATTGCTACCCTTAGGGCACCAGGGAGTGAGTGGAAGGGGATCTCCTAGAGAAGGTGACAGTTAGGGCTGCAGTGCTTGGTGGTATTTGGCAGAAGAGGTATTCTAGCTGTGAGCACTGGGCAGGGGTAGAGGCCGTGGGGGTCTGCGGTAGGTGTCGGAGAGTGACTGAGAAGTCAAGAGTCTACTCCATCCTAATTCTTGCGCTGTCCTTGTTTGGAGGAAGCCGCCAAAGTGTTTATTGAACACGGGGCAGTGGTGTGATTTTCCTTCTGCTTCAGGTGCTGCAGGCTTGGTTGTGTTTAAGAACTAAGCAGGCAACCAAAGCGTGAGAGTGCAGATAGAAGCCCCCAGGCAGGACAGGAGGGCAGAACGTGTGCTAAGTGTTCCTCTAACCCAGCCCTGTGCATTGTGCTGTATGTCACGCGTCAGTCTGGAGAGAGAGCTGAGTACTTCCAAGACATCAACCCTCAAATGCTGGTGGCCAAAGGGTCTCATTTTGCTCACTGTCAGTTTTTACCAGAGAATATAACCACCAGTGTCTGACTTCAGGCTAAAATATGCATGTGCCAAGCATTGTATGTTTTTAAAAAGCAGAATTTCCTCTGTAGGTTTGAACATTTATCTTTAGACCATCAAGACGTCATGCTGCTACTTGTCCTTTCTGGTGAACTGCTTTGTTCCTGTCTGTCTGTCTGTCTGTCTGTCTGTGTGCCCATCTGCCTGTGGTGTTACCTGCTTAGCTTGCAGTGAGAGGATCGTTGAGGATATAGCGTGAGGGTAGGATTGCCAAGGGTGCTTTGACAACGAGTGGTTCTCCTTATTTAAAAAGATGATGAAAATTTCTCCCAGAGCCTAGTGACATCAGAAGTAAACTTTCTTCTGTGTTTGCATGTTTTTCTGTCCTTGACAGGCGTGCTTTGATCTTACGGATAATTGTGTATTGTGAATCTCCCTCTTTGCATTGGGCTGCTAGGAATTTTGAGTCAAGTTTATCATCAGCAGATAACATTACAAAAACCTAAGATTTCAATGTGCTGAACTAAAGTTGTTACTTATTCTTATTACATCTTTTACTTATTATTAAAAATGGTTTTTGAGCTTGAACTTATTTTGTGAATGTATTTATTTTATTAGACTTCAGAGGCCTTTTTTCATAATATATAATTTAAGTAATGTCAATGTTAATTTTTTGCCCACTATAAATAGGCTCCAAGAATTGTGCATGCACAGCCCTGGAGCTGCTAAGACACAGAGTGTGGACTGCAGCAGCTTTCAGAGTTTTTCAGAGAGCTTTTTGAGCTGTCCCCTCTGTGGGGCAATCCTCGGCTGTCCACTTGATCCACATCCAGCCAGAATTTGAAGATGCCATCCTGAGTTATTTAAAAGTATCTTTTGGCCATTCTGCTTGCTGCTTTGCTGTTTTTCATAGCAGCTTTACCAGAATGACTAATGCACTCAAGTGCCACTTGTTATTTTGTTTGTTTGTTTGTTTATTGACAGTTGAATATCCCATGCCAAGTGTATGTTTAAACCATTTGCCCTTGATACTCCTTCATTCTGTGTCCTTCTGTTAGCACCACGCTGTCTCAGTGCTGTAACTTTACAATAAGGTGTTGCTAACCTTGTTCTTTATGGTCTTCTCAGCTGGTCTTAGCTCCTTAAGTTGCCACGGAGATTTTAGAAGCTGCTTACTTGTTTCTCCAAATAAAAAGGAGTGTTTGTTTGTCTTTTGACTAGAGTTTGGCTATTATAGGAGATCACTTTGGTGAGAACATTGTTGGAGGTTTTGATCTGTTAATATGGTCTGCTCTTTCATGTATTTAAGCCCAGTTATTTTAGCTGGGCATTGTATGACATAGCTTTTGTTGATAGTTGGTCTCATTAAATTGTACTTTTTAAAAGTTTATTTTCTATTTCTTTATTCTTATGTTGTAGAAATTAACTGTATTTGTGAAAGTTTACGTTTTATTCACATAGATGCCCTTTAATTTTAAAATGTACCATGAACTTTTAGTTCTTTGTTTTCTCTGGAGCCTTCAGTCATTTCTTTTTCTGTTGTAATTGTACTGGTTGTCATCAGGAGCTCACATTACTGTGGGCATTGCTTGTCTGTTATTCGTCAACCATCTTTATTTAGCATTAGACACCTCTAACTCTGTTTTATTTGGTAGTGAGCTGAATTCAAAGCTGCAGGATACTTTGGAACAAATTGAGGTAAGAAGTTGTAAATTGAACAGCATTTCCTTTTGGAAGTTTATAGTTAGTGCAGGCGCAACATTATTTTCTGTGTTTGTTTTATTCCCCTTGTCTCTAGATCACTACACTCAAGTCTCTTGTGTTTTATCTGAAATTTCTGCGTATAACCAGATTTAATCTACTTGTAAACTAAATAGCACCTCTAGAATTAAGGGGACCTTAAAGCAGAATTTGAAAATATCACTATTTCTAGAAATAGTAAATCTCCAAATGGGAAATGGATGTGTTGTCATATTGTGGTATAATATAAACACTTTCCACATATTGTAGTCTATGAGTTACTTCTCCTTTGGCCTAGTATTGGTTTCATTGTAATGAACTGATTAAAAACTCATAAATTCCCAAAATGGATTGAAAGTGAAGAAGTGAGAGGAAAGAGGTTTATTATGAAGCTTTCTTATCCTCTAACTTATATTCAGAATCTTTCTGCCTCACTGGCAGTTTTTACAATGCAGAGTGCTCATCTGCATCTGTATAAGAGTTACTGGATTTTCCTCCACCTTTTGCTTTCGTGATTAGGATACTGTCATTGTAAAAGTTAAACTTAGACTGTCAAATGACCTTTTGTGAAAGAAATCTGTTCATAAATGCAATTATTTGCTAATTATAAGAATGTCTGTTCACTTGCGAATCACAAAAGCAACTGACTTGAATTCTGTAAGTAAACATTGCTTGGAATGATTTAATGAGGGCTTTCTGTTGAGAATGGAATATTTATTCATTCTTAATACAAAATATTATTCTATGCATGTAGAGAATCATTATTGAAAAATGCAATCATTGAAATAGAAACAATAAGAAGTCCATTTAAGATGGAAAAGCTTAATTGGGGTATGCATTTTCAAAGCCAGTGTTTGGTTGAAAATTGCTTTTTCTTGATTGCAAAAAGATTGCTGTATTATTTTTTTGTAATCGCATATATTCAGTTTATATAATTATGCAATTTTAGCAGATATTTGAGGAACTAGAAGGTTATGAAATACTATAAAGTAAGGTCTCTTGAAAAACTATGCTTACTTTGTTTCTTCTGAAATACCAGACACGAGTTTCAGGGTAAATAAATTGATAATAATGCTAATTATTTATATAAAACTTAATTATAATGACTAATTGTAATTATACTAATTGATTAATCCAGTGTTAAGGTAAATAGATATTAATTATAAATGAAGGCAAGCTAGTCTTAATATTTCCTTTCCATTGCCTTGAAAACCGTTTCCTCATCACCTCTTACTTCTGTTGGTTTTGTAGGAACAGTTGGATGTGGCTCTTTCCAAAATCTGCAAGAATTTTGACATTAACCACTACACCAAGGTTCAGCAAGCTTATCGGCTTCTTGGAAAAACACAGGTTAGTTCTGAGCAGATGTCACTCATGAACCTTTGCGACTGAAATACTACCAGTGTGACTTCCTTACAAAATTCTACTTAGCAAAGTGGAATTCAGCATCTTAATGCTGAATTAATAGTGATAACATCTTATTAACAGAGTCTCAGAGTGCAAATAATGTGGCAGAAACATCCTAAAACTTTGTTTTAAGCTATGTTTGCTGGGTTTGATATTTTCACTATTTTATGAGGGATTTA
Source organism: Acomys percivali (assembly GCA_907169655.1). NCBI lineage: Eukaryota > Metazoa > Chordata > Mammalia > Rodentia > Muridae > Acomys > Acomys percivali. Next base: position 113,512,551 of record OU015744.1, on the reverse strand, counting down.
AGAAAAGCATATTTTACTTGAGAGGCTGAGGGAGGGAGATTGCAAGCCCAAGGCCATAGCAAGAGCCTGTTGTCAAACTGACAAACGAGCAAAACTACAAAGAAAGGGGGGAAAGTACAAGCTAAATAAAATTCAATGGAAGATTGTAAGTAGTGTCTTCTACCTTAAGTTTTGGTCCTATGCTGTGGGTCTTAATACCGGGCTCTGTTTGTCCTAGGTCAGCCTGACTCCCTCAGGCAGTATATAAATAAACCATTGCTTACGGAGTGTGTTATAGGTCCACTGCATCCAGCAGAGTCCCCCAGTACTGTAGCTTGCCATACAGCGTGTGGCTTTGCACACTCACTATCCAAAGTTTTCCGTGAAAAACATGAATACAAGGGTCATGGTTTGAAACTTAGTTGTGGCTTTTGAATCTAGGATTGTGCATTTAAGCACTCAGCCTTTAAACACCATAGACACAAGTGGTTTTCTTTTTCTTTCTTTTAAATGGGGCTTTCTTTCGGAAGGAAATTTAAAACTTTACCAAATGTTTGAATTCTGTTTTCTCTTTAAAATGCTGATTTTTAAAAATCTCCTTAATTTTCATATCTTAAACTGTATCTTGAGAAAACTGCTGGAAGAAATAGACTTCCTATTTCTGAGTTATATGTGTAAAGACTTTTGAAAATAAGATTATGACTTTCAATTTTCTCCAAAAGATTGTTGTGTATTTGTCAAATACACATGGTACCTATTTGCTTATTGCTTCAGGTCCCAGAGTATCATATATGATGTGTTCTGGTGAGGGATACTGCCTTAGTCAAAGTTCTGTTGCTCTTGATTTAATTGAGGGGTTGCATACAGTTTGAGAGAGTTAATCTTATTATTATGGTGGGAAGCATGACAGCACTCAGGCAGGCATGGGGCTGAGAGTAGCTGAGAGCTTTACATCTGATCATAGACAGCAAACAGAGAGATAGGGAGCCTAGGCCTGAGTTGGGCTTTTGCCATCTCAAAGTCCACCTCCAGTGACACACTTCCTCCAGCAAGGCCACACCTCCTAATCCTTCTAATCCTTTCAAACAGCTCCACTCCCTGGTGACTAAGCATTCAAATGTATGAGCCATTATTATTCAAACCACCATAGATGCATATGTTAAATTTGTAAGTGAAGGTGGCAAAGGAAGTGCTGCAAAGAGCTGTACCCAGAGAAAGCGAAACAGAGAGGGGATCAGTACTGATTTAGGAATATTAGAAGCTAACCATTGAGGAATGACCTGAACAACCTAAGGGAATGAGCATGTGGCAGGACAGGGGACACAGGTACAATTATGCATGGTATAGTTGAGAATGAACAAGAATACGGCACAGTTTCACAGTTTGCACTCAGCCTGTGTTGTATAATGCTATGGTTATATGAATGATGCTTTGCAAACAGTCTACACCATAGTTAATTCTAAGGATGATAATGATCTATATGCTGTAGTTACAGTTTATGCGGCTTTTTCTTCTCTGTTTAGTCAAATCTTTTGAAATTTATTTAAAGCTATGAAGTTACGTTATTTTTTCCCCCTAGACTGCAATGGATCAACTTCATATGCACTTCACTCAAGCCATTCACAACACTGTGTTTCAAGTTGTGCTTGGCTATGTGGAGCTGTGTGCAGGAAACACAGACACAAAATTCCAGAAGCTTCAATATAAAGACCTCTGTACGGTATGTATTAGTTTCATGACTGTTCTTCTCTCCTGTGGCTTCTAAGTTGGTAACTTCCCACTTCTTTGCATCCACTGTCTAAAGATGCTGCCAAAATAATGGCACACAGGTTTATCGAGTTTTATCTTTTCCAATGTGGTTCTTCATGAAAACAGGTGAGGAGTGGACACACCTAGGGTGTGCTTTAGCTCAGAGCATGAAGAGCAGAGGCTGGCAGCTGAGCATGGTGGTATCATTGGCCTCTGCAGGGCAGCTGGGGAGCAGCAGAACTGCAGAGAAAGCCAAGCGGCTCTGGACTGCTCATTGTTTTGCTTTTTTGAGGTACCTCACTCTGTGTAGTCCAGAGTGGCCTTGAGCTTGTGATCCTTGTTCATTGTCTCGCATGTTCCAGAACTTTGGGCACATGCCACCATCTCAACTTGTTTGGTGCCTGTTAAGTGGCAAGTGGCCTTGCTGACACTGTTGGATGAAAGAGGTCAGGGCTGTAGTTACAGACCTGAAAGTTACCCCAGTCTGTGTGTAGTTAGAGCCAGGAGCTGGGATGATAAGACTGGGGAAGGGCTGAGGAGGAGATGATGAAATCATTAAGCCTTTGGTTTGGTGGCATTCTGGGATTAGGTTATGGGAGAAAAGATAAAGGAATCTGAAAAGCAGCTGGCTGGGTGGTGTCACAGCAGCAGGGAAGGTTTGGGGGATGGCACCAGAGGCTGAGTGCAGTGGTGGAGCACATGGGCCACCTGCCTAAGGTGTGGATGCTGTTGTTTACTGTGCTCTCCCGCACTCCAGCTCGGTCTGTCACGGGACATTGTGAGCCTTTTCAGACTTCAGATGAGGAGCTGGAGGAATTCCTTTCCTTTTGAACTACAACAAATATTCTAAAGGGACATGAGTATATTTGGTATGTCAGGGAGTTAATAATGACAGTGTTAATGTGGTCGAAATGACTTTTTAAAGTAATTTTCTAAATAGGGACTGTTTTACCCATTTGTGCTTATTAACTTGTATCATTAAATAATTATGTGTGTGTCCACTTTTCAATAGAGCCGTGAGTTGATGTTTCTGAATTTTGGAACATTTATTTTCCTAACCATGTATAGTTTATTACCAGAATAGTCACCTTTGTTTTCGACTTTGTTAGTGTGCCTATAATTGATAGATGACTTTAAGTAACAGAGCAAGTTATTACAAATTTGCCATTCCTACTAAATGGAAAATAATTCCTACTAACTAAAAAAGGCATTTTAAACAAATAAGGATCCAGTCTTTTTACACTAGTTAGTTTTGGTATTTATATGTGTTTGTTCATATTGTGGTTTTCATATGCTTTTAATTAAATTAATTCACTTTACATCAATCATAGCCCCCTCTTCCTCTCCTCCTGGTCCCACCCTCCTTCCCTCTTCCTCCTATTCCCCTCCCCTACCTCTCAGAAAGGGGATCCCCCCCTCCCAACCTGCCCTAGTACATCAAGTCACATCATTACTGAGCGCATCCATTTCCTCAGTGGCCTGGCAAGGCAGCCCTGCCGGTGGAAGTCAAGATTTTATGAGATGGTCCTCTACATTCAAACTATCAGGGACACAATTCACAGGAGGCTGATGGCTTTCGTGAATGAAAAGTGAGGCTCAGTGTGTTCCTTGTTGTGTTCCTTAGGGATTATTTTCACTTACAAAAAGCTGATGTTAAGGTGATCTTTTGAAACAGCTGCATGTTTTTAAGTTATCAGATAACAAATGGCTTGGTCTTGTGGATTGCCTCTGGAGTAAATGCTTTTTAAAATTCAGTCTTCCTCTTGCTGTCATAACTCTTTTTTTTAATTGAAAAATAAAATCATTCATATTACATTTCAATTGCTGTCCCATCCCGTGCATCCTCTCATTCCTCCCTCCCTCTCGCTTTCACCCCATTCCCCTTCCCTATGACTGTGACTGAGGGGGGCCTCCTCCCCTTGACTATGATGCTAGGCTATCAAGTGTCTTCTTGGTAGTCTGCTATCCTTCCTCCGAGTGCCATCGGGCCTCCCCATCAAGGGGACGTGGCCAAATAAGGGGCGCCAGAGTTCGTGTGACTCTTTTCTTTAAAATAAGTTCCAGTGCCGCCCCTACATTGCTGCTGCTCCCACACTTCACTGACGCTCCGCACAGGTGGGACACGCTGAGGAGTGCAGCGCCCACAAATGCTGTCCGGCCTGCTGTGCACACTGTGTGCTTCCCGTGACTAAGGTCTGGGGAGAGATGCCTTCTCTTTCAGTTCAGCTTGTTGATTAGTTTAATGAAAACATAATACTATTTAGTAACGTTCTAAAAAGATGGTAGTTATCTCAAGAAAGTAAAAGTGAGGGGCCTTTGAAGTTGAATAAGTAAATTGTTGAAATAATTTAAACACGTTTTCCTTATGGGAGCAAGTAAGGGCCTCATTTCGTGATTCATGAAAGAATCTGGTAAAAGGACATGAAGTTGTAACTTTTCCTATGTGGTGGTGGGGAAGCACTTTTGCCTCCTATTAGCATAACTGGTGACAGTCTTGTGTGAGAGCAGATATAGACCTGGGGCCTCAGGAGGCCGTGGCCTTGGAGGCCACAGTGCTGACCAGCACCTGGGGACAGGAAGACCAAGCTGGGTGCTTTGCATTTCACGGCGCTATATTGTGGCAGCATTTGAAGGAAGTTCTTGATCATAAATTGTGTTTGAAAACATTAAAAATTACGGTAACTCACACAAAGCAAGCGGGAAGTAGACATCCTCGGGGGAGGGGAGAGGTGAAGAGGACACTTTTGCCTCCTTTGTCCTTGGCATTGTGCTTAACATGCCAGCCTAAGTGAGCAGCAGTGACTGGAGCTAGTTTTTAAATCCTGTTTTACAAAGAAAGCAGGCAAAATGTATGTCCTCTTTTTTTAAACGAACTGTTAAACAGTATCTCATGATTCTTAAGCCCTGAAGAGAAAACAAAGCCTCCATTTGTTTTCTTTTACTATTTCTCTAATTCTTGAGGTTGGTATCACAGAAACAAAATAATTTACTGATAAAAAAACTATTTGAAACTTTCTGAAAACTGCTCTTCTTGATTCAACAGTGTTTTTGTATTTAAATAATTGCTTTTATGGTCATTTCAAACAGTATGACACCCTTTATCATTTGAAACTTTGGAATACATGTTATAATGATGCATGCTTTGCTCATTTTATAATGCTAGTATCTATTGGATTAAGGATTTAGCAGCAATTAAAAATACCTAAGACTGCTACTCGAGAGATTCTTCCTGTGCCACTGTTATTCTTTATACAGTGCACTCACACATAATTTGTTTTGTTTGTATACCTGGTTAGCACTAATAACCAAGATAGTTGAGATGGCAGTTTTTCCCCACAAGCTGTGTTTTTAAGTTGGGAACTTCGTCAGGTGCTAGGAATATTTGTCAAATGTTCTAGTAAGAAAATGTGGTTTGTCATACATAGACTTCTGGTGTTATGCTGGAGTCATGGCCAAAAAGTGACAAGGACGGGGTCTTAGCCCAGGCATGTGCCATCTATGCTGTGCTTTTTCTGCTATTGCTTAGGTTTCTGGTGATCAGAAAGCAGTAGATATTAACATCACACACAGCCTGGCACATGCAGAAATCATTAAACATTTGCAGCTGAGAGGCAGTGTCTTTTAACCACTTTCCCACTTAGGTGCTTTTAGCTCATTGAGCATAGTGCTGTTTTTACCAGTGACAGCCATTCAGCAGCATTTTCAATTTCTGCTAATGACCCTGTGCCTGTGGTATTTGTTTGGTCTGAAAATTGGGCTCTCGCTCTGTCTCTGTCTGTCTGTCTCTCTATCTCTCTGTCTCTCTGTCTCTGTCTCTCCCTCTCCCTCCCCCCTGTGTCTCTGTCTCTCTCTGTGTCTCTGTCTCTGTCTCTGTTTCTCTCTCTCTCTCTCTCTCTCTCTCTCTCTCTGTCTCTCTCTCTCTCTCTCTCTCTCTCTCTCTCTGTTGGGGAGGGGGGAGCACAGGCTCTGTGGAATTTGGACCTCTAATATACCAGAGCATCTGTTCTCCGCATGTTTGTTAGGATGTGAGTAGAGTACTAAATCTAAATATGAAACCACAAAAATGCTAGAAGGACCACCTAAGAATTTCTGTTTGATGTTTTAAGAGTAAAGCATCTTTCTGAAATCTTTGTAGCTACTTAATAACAGCGTTTTCTTATGAGTTCAATTGTTTAGTAGATAAAAGTCTCATATTTACCACTTTACTATTCAATCAAGCAACTTTGAAAAGATGGTATTCTTCCACTGTACACTTCAAGTTCAGAAGTATTGCATACATTTATGGCAGGATTTATACTGGATGTTGAAAATCACTCAAACTCACTGTTTATAATCAAGGCTAACGTGTCACAGCTTTGAGAAGTTAGTTGCTTCACTTGAATTCTGACCAGGTAGGCTCCTGGCAGTGGTTGAGAGTAGAGGTGGAAGGTATAGGCTTTGTCTCAACTGACTGTGGTGAGATGGGAGGGCAGATCTGTGGGTTACGCCATTAATCAAAGTTAGACCAAGGAGCCTTCATGTGTTGGGACTGTGTTCATGCTTCTGTGCTGTGCAGCAGAGTCGCAGGTGTAGGTATGTAGTGTGTGTCTGTTGCTCTTTATGCTCACCCACGTTTTGAGACATAAATGTCTTTTCTATAGATGTGGAATTTTTTTCCCCTTAAAAGTTACTTAAACTATTCCTTTTCTGTACTAAACACTGCTTCTCAGCCACTGCATTTCTCTCGTTCCCTTCTCTACCTCCTTTAGTGAGGTTCCTGAGTGTGGAGACAGCTGTAGAACATGGGGAGGTGTTGGGAATCACAACTCTGTGTCCTGGCCTTAAAGACAAGGCAAGATGGGTGGATCTGGACCCAGGGGTCCTGCTCAAACTATGGCACCAGCCAAGGACAATACGGACAGTAAACTTCGAACCCCTACCCAGATCTACCCAATGGACAGGACATTCTCCACAGTTAAGTGGACAATGGGGACTGACTTTCCCATGAACTCTGGTCCCCCATATTTGACCATGTCCCCAGAAGGGGAGACCTGGTGGCACTCAGAGGAAGGATAGCAGGCTACCAAGAAGAGACTTGATACCCTATGAGCATATACTGGGGGAGGAGGTCCCCCTCAGTCATAGACATAGGGGAGGGAAGTAGGGGGAAAGGGGGAAAGTGGGAGGGAGGAATGGGAGGAAACAAGGGATGGGATAACAGTTTAAATGTAATATGAATACATTAATAAAATATTACAAAAAAAGACAAGTCAAGAGGAGGTATTTCACTATTAGTATTTTCTGAATTGACTCATTCATGATTAATCTCACTTCTCCGTTCATGAATTTAGTAGTGAGCGGCCATGTCATGCTCAGAAGGTAGTGTGCCGAGCAGAGCACTTACCTTCTTTTTGCCCCTTTCCTGTGATGTTCCTTTAAGCCTTGAGGGAGGTGATATAGATGTCCCATCTAGGTCTGAGCACCCAAGAGTCACTTACCGCTACTTTGACCAGTTATGAGTCTCTTCACTGACTGCTTCCCACTACAGCGCTGGAATTCTTTGACCAAGGCTGAGAGCAGCACCAGTCTGTGCCTATAAACACATCTGTAGAAGGCAGGTCGACAGCATTGCCATTTAGCAAAACAACAGGACTTGACTCCTGTCCCTCCTTCTCTCCTGCCTAGCACCCATGAGCGTCCTACCTAGCCATGGGCTTTTGGCTAAGTTTACTGTATGTGGCGTGAGTTCCTGTGGAGCAGGCTCATACCTAACCAGAAGGCAGTTGGTTACTCCATAACTGTCCTGTCACTGTGGCTTCGATGGGCGTATGTTGCCTGACAGGTCATTATGGCAGCATGCAGATTAGACCACTGACTCACAACCCCTAGTAGCTTGCATAGCTTCTATCAACACTGTGAAAGCTAGCCACCAGACAGGACCTTTCCAGGTCAGGTACTTTTGATAAGATCACTAGAATATAAGTTATAAATGATTTTTTTAAAATTTAATTTGTGAACTGACTTGTGTTTTGAAGACAGGGTCTCACTATGTAACCTGAGCTGGTCTTGAACTTGTAAAACAGCTGCCTCCATCTCTTTTGTGTTAGGTTATGGATGTACGCCGCCATGCCTGGCTTTCAAATGATTTCAAGTACATGGCTTAGAAGCATTGTTTTTTTTGAGAAATAGATGCTAATTGCTTGCATGATATAGTGGAAATGGCTCAATTTTAATGCAAAAATGACTCTTACTGTCAGCATAGTTTGCAAGCACAGAGATTAATATGGCAGAATTTACATACATTGAAAAATACCCTTTAAAACATTTATTTAGTAAAATCTCTGAAGTTTATACTTTAGAATATAAGCTTAGATGAGAATTATCTTGCTATCTGGTCTTAAATTTATTACTCTCATATGCTTGTACACATTAATGTATTGAATTATAATAAAATTTGAGATCTTTTGGGAGACTTTTAGACAAGGCTATTGATTTAGCTAGATCTGGAATCATTTATGCTTGAATCAGTGACAAATAAGTTTGCTATCGTTTCAGTTGTTTTGAAAAAAATTATATACATGATATGTCTTGCTTGATACATCTGTAAAAGATAGCATACTAGAGGAGCCATGAGTGTCGCACAGGAGAGAAGATGTGAGGGAGAGCGAAGGAGAGGAGCCTTTTGTCCTCACATTGTGAAAGTAGACGGTAGTAGATAAAAGTTGTGATTTTGTGGTTTGGTAACAACACATCGCAGTTTACAACAGCTGAAGTAACGGAGCACAAAAACACATCCCAAGAACAACCTGTGCTATGGAGGTACAGGGATTACAAGACTCCTGTCTTGTTTATTTGAAGTTTTCTCACAAGGTCTCAGAATTCCCCTCATACAACTCTATTCTTGACTGTGTTGCAACATTTAGGAAAGTTACAAGTACTGTTTAGAACCCTTATTGGCTCAGTAATTCTTGGATCCTTTGGTTCAGGGACTACAGTTGATTCATACTATATGCAGTGCTATTACTAATGAGTAATAAAAAGCTTTCTTGACGTGATTTCTTGATTTTCTTCCCATGCTATTCCAGTGGAAATTTCTTTCCTTTTAGCTTTTACTTGTATTTGATTAATAATAGAACATTTTATTTTTATTAGTTGTATTTAAGAAAGTCTAATTCTTGGGAATTAACTCCTTTTCTTTAGCATGTAACACCAGACAGCTATATTCCATGCCTTGCGGACCTGTGCAAAGCACTATGGGAAGTCATGCTCAGCTATTACCGAACCATGGAGTGGCACGAGAAGCATGACAGTGAGGAGACAGTGTCAGCATCTGGTAGGAAACGTTTTCATTTCTGTTCTAAAACCGAGCTGCAGCGTGTGCCGCGGTTTTGGAGTAAGGGCAAGAAGAGGCAAGGCCACTGTTAGGACTCAGGCTTTTCAGTGCTCAGCAAAGAAGGTGATTCACACACCACAAAAACTCAGTTATCTTTGGGGATTAAGTGGTTCGAAGGACTCTTCAGGTGGCATGAAATTGTGTTTTTGAGGGTACATGTTAGTAGCCCTAGTGCACAGTTATTTTGAAAAAGCTTTAAAGATCTATTCCTCTAGTGTTACCGATTGGAAACCTGGTAAGACATTGGTCTTTTCAGATTTACAAGGAAAGAAATACTAAATATTTACTATTATTCCAATTTGCAAGTTGTGAAAATAAAATTAAGTTAAGAATTAATAATTATATTGGTATTTTCCTTTTCAAAATCATAGAAAGAGAGGGTCATGAGAAATTTAAGGCATTCATTTTTTGTAAGGAAAATACACTTCTTCAAAGTAGCTATGGTATGTAATGTGAAGTAATTCAAAAGTAGGGACTTCTATTTCTTAAGTGATCCTCTTTGAACAGTAGCCAAGATTAAGTATTTCAAATAATTAGGGGTTTATGGCATGCCTCAGTCAGTAAGGAGGGCAAGCACCTGAGTTTGGTTGCCATGTAACCATATAAAAGTCATGTGGGTATCTGCAGTCATTGATCGGTCAGCCTAAGCAAGTCAGCCAATTGCAGGTTTATTGAGAGACCCATCTCAAAATATAAGGTGGAAAACAACCAAGGAAGATCCCCAGTATCTTAGTCACTGCTCTGTTGCTGTGAAGAGACACCATGACCAAGGTGACTCTTAAGAAAGAAAGCATTTATTTAGGAACTGGCATACAGTTTCTGAGGCTCTATCCATTATCATCCCACTGGGGACCATGACAGCGTGGCGGCAGTAGCTAAGAGCTATATCCTGATCTGTAGGCAGAGGGTGGGGGCTAGGCTTGGCATGGGATTTTGAAATCTCAAAGCCCACCCCCAGTGACACACTTCTCCAGCTAGGCCACACCTCCTAATCCTTCTCAAATAAGGCCACATTCCACCCCTGGCCCCCATAGGCTTATAGCCATAGCCTAATGCAGAATGCGTTCCATCTAACGTCAGATGCCCTTATAGTCTTTAAACAGTCTCAACACTGTTTAAAAGTCCAAAGTTCAAAGTCTCTTCTAAGACTCAAGGCACTCTCTTAGCTGTAAAATAAAAATAAAAAACCAGATCATATATTTCTAACATACAATGACACACTTATATATTATCATTCCCAAGGGGAGAAAATACTGAACCAAGGCAAGACTGAAAGCCAGTAGGGCAAACTCTAAGTTCTGCATCTCCATGTCTGTTATCAGATCGCCAGCTCCTCTCAGCTTTGTTGATGTAGCACACCTCTCTCCCTGGGCTGGCTCCCTCCCCAGGCTGCCGCTCTCCCTGGCAGATATCCCAGGACTCTGGCATCTACAATGTCCTGTGGTCTCTAAGGCAACCCAGGCTTCTCCTTCACAGCTTCTCGTGATACCTCTCCAGGCTTCCACCTCTGACACGTGCCTGGCCCCAGGGCCTTTCCTTAGCCACGGATGGACCACTGCCCCTTTCTCGTATCCTTGTCTCTAAATCCAGCACCACATGGCCAGAGCTGCCAAGTTCTGCAGCTGGATGAGGCTGGAGCTAGGTTCCCTCCTTCAATTACGTTTTCATCAGTTTTCTCTTGTTTATTATTCTCTTCACTGCTTAAGCTTTCCTTTAATTTCTTTTCACAAGCTGGCAGCTTAGCACTTGACTTGGCTCCAACAAAATATTTCCTCAAACTGTACATGTTGTATTTTCTTTACTCCGCTTGCTCCTTTCCATTATGGATCTGCATAAGAGCAATTCCTAACAACCACATGACAAAGTGAGTCAATATTGGGCTGTCGTGAAATCTCCTCTGCCAACTCCATTAATCCAAACTCTTCAATTTAGCCTCAAGCAGAGTTTTAGGACAATGGCGAAAGGCAGCCATATCCTTTGCCAACATAACCTGAGCACGGTCTCCAGGCTGCTGCTGCTACTATTCCTCCCCTCCTAAGTGTGTGCTGGGCCATCAGAACTGCCGTCACTCTCAGCACCAGTGCCTTCCATGCTCCTAGCAGTATGGCCTATGAAGTTAACTGCTTTCCTAATCCAAAGTCCCAAGTTGACATTTCACCAACATGTGCGTGGTCAGGCCTCTCACAGCAGTACCCTACTCCCTGGTCCCAGCATCTCCCTTGGTTACTGTTAGAGTGCTGTGGAAAGACACTGTGACCAACGCAACTCTTCTGAGAGGAGGCGTTCATGGGGAACTTGGTAATATCATCATGTTGGGGAACATGGTGACGAGAGCGACATCCTGACCTGAGAGAGCCTGCTGCAGTGACACACCGTCTCCAACAAGGTCACACCTCCTTGTCCTTCTAATTTTTTCAAAGAGTTCCACTCGCTGGGAGTGGAATGCAGTCAAATATATGAGCCTTTGGGAGCCATTCTTACTCACACACCACCACATCACAGCAACCCATGGCTTCCACAAGTATGTGCACATACACACGTTCACATTCACTTACATACACATACACAGAGAATTTTACTTTTAAAATAATATATAATTTTATTAACATTTGTTTTATATACACAGCATAAACCATACTGTGTTATGTGATTTAAGGCAGATATTCTATTTGGTGAACTTACTTTTGCTAACTTCCTGGAGTGCCTGGTTTCTGTGATTGGGTGAAACAGAAATATCCAGATCTTACTGTTTGAGTAAACATAGGATTTTGAGTTAGAATCTTGAACATTATAAGACATATCTGAACCTTTTCCTGAGTTATATATAAGAGGTGCATACATGTAGACATTAAAAGTTAAGAGAGGAAATTTGTATCATGGACAAGAACTTTTGTTGGAGAGGGTGAAGGGAGAGGGAACGGAAAGTAGAGAGCATTGAGGCAAGCCAGAATTGGAGACCAGCGGCCTGGAGTAACACATAAGGCAGTGGTAGAGCGCCCCCTGAGCACGTGGGCAGGGTTCAGGCAAAGCTGGGTAGGTCGGCTCATGGAGGCAGATGCCAGGCTTCCACAGTGCTTGCTCTGCTTTCTGTATGCTTGATCTTATATGTGGCGAGATGTTTCAGTACCTTTGTTTGTTTTCTAATAAGTAATTTAAACATAAACCAAAGGTTAGGTAGAATTCGCATACACATTCGCTAAATTTATGGACTCAGTACACATGTTCAAACCAAAACCAAACATGTGGAGAGCAGGATCTCACCTTTGTGGTGATGGGATTCTGAGTCACACCAGATTGGGCCTTACATACTTAGATGTTTTTGTTGTAACTCCCTGACCTAATCCATCTCTTCAGAGCACTTGGCTTCTCTGACTAACTCAGCAGTCCACAAGCAGAATTGAGGACTCTGAGTAATTACATAAAGACATGCAGAGACACAGTGTGAGAACCAGGGATGAGAAATTGTTCCCAGGCCCTTTGTAAAGGTGAAGGGTCTCTAGAGTTCACTTTATAGCTCTGTGGTGACACTGTTTGTCCTCCTAACACTTTTGATCCTAAGCAAAGACTAAGATGGAGTTTATCTGCACAGCTAGGCTGCTGGGTCCCCACAGCTGGGTCATGCAGTGAGTAAAGCTCTCATAGTGCCCGGGGGTGGACCGAGCATGCACAGTCCTTTCAGCCTTACCGCTGGACACTTGGCAGCCTGAGGGGAGATTATAGGCTGTCACTCTACAGGACACTGAGTTACAGTCTCTTCAATATGGGTCTGCTTTGTATTTTCAAGAGGGAAACAGTTTTAGGAACAGCATTGATCATGCCTCTTAGATTGGATATTATTGAATTGTTGATCTGGAATGGTTAATTCCAGTTCATTCTAGAAGTATAATAATGAGCTAAAATATAAACATAACACATACTTATCCCTTGTCTTCTCCTCCTGTTGGCATGCGTACTACCTGACGATTGAGTTAATGACTTTCCTGGTGCCCTTGGTATCAGCCTGTCACATGGTCTTGAAGTAGGTGGTTTGTGATCTGTGGCTGCACTGCCTTCATTGGACTTGTAGACCCATTCACATCTGTACTGTGTAGACGTGGGTATATTTAGCATTTCTCTGAAGTTTTCCATGTGTCAAAGGGGTTTAATGCCAGTGCCTGGTTTTACCATTTTTAATGTACATATATTAAACATATTTACTTTTTAATTTTATATGTATGGGCGTTTGCCTATATGTATCGCTGTCTACCACATGCATGTCTGGTGCCTGCAGACAGCAGAAGAGGTTGTGACATCCCTCAGGACCAAAGTTACCGAGGGCTCTGAGAGCTGTGTAGTTGCTAGGGCTCTAAAGTCACCGAGGGCTCTGAGAGCTGTGTAGTTGCTAGGAATCTAAAGGACTCTTCACCATTGAGCCACATCTCCTGCCTCGATTGGTTTGTTGTTGTTGTTTTGTTTCATTTTTTAATCTTAGGTTGGCTCATAAAAATGAGAGAACAACAAAAAAAAAAATTTAGGAAAAAATACATTGAAATAAAAACATATGTAATCTTTTGTTTTCAGAAGGAAGTAATGTGATAAATACTGAAGAAACCAGTTTTGACCGTGGCTATGTAAAAAAGAAACTAGAGCATGGCCTTACGCGAATATGGCAGGTTTGGTTCATGTTTATGTTTATTTTCATAGAAGGTCGGGGTCTGAAATACTCATTATAATTGTTTCAGAAATTGATTTTCTAAGCATTGTGTTTGTACTCTCTGCAGGCCTAAGCATATGCTAGTTTGTCTTTGGCTATCATTTAAACTAATTTCTGTAGTTAATTTATAATTGTATAGACCACAAAGAGCAATAAAAAAGTCTCTTAGCTTTTATCTTATCTCTACTAGAAGATATTCGTGCGTTCCATGATTAAGGAAACTCATGCTTTCTTAAAGAATGTGTGCCTTTTTATTGAGATGTCCTGGTTATTTTTGTCTTATTGGTCTGGAAATTTTTTCTAGGTTTTTAAAGATTTAGTGTGTTTTCAAGTGAAAGTTTTCCATTTTATATCACTTGGCAGGTAATTGTGAATGCTATCATCTCTTATATATTGCCTGCTACTTAATTTACAGCTATTCATTTTTACATATATTACATTTGTGTTTTGAATGAACTAGAGACATGCATATATGTCTATCTATAATAATGATTTTGCCCTATCTTTTATAAGAATATACTTTTCTGGAAAAGGATTTTATATTTAATTATGTGTATGCATGTGTGTTTGTGTGCAGTTATATGCACTTGAGGATAGGGGTCTTCAGAGTCAGAGACGTCGGATCTCTTGAAGCTAGAGTCATAGGCAGGTATGAGCCACTGGGCCATTGCAAATAGAACTTGAGTTCTTTCTCTGCAAGAGTAGTGTGTGCTCTTGACTGCTGAGTCATCTCTTCAGCCCAGGAAATCATTCTTACCATATTACTGTGTGTACAGATACGAGTGTCATTACATTAGATAGAATTTAACACAGCTATCCTACGTTATAGTGAGATTGTGGCCATTACTATTTCTTAAAAATATTCATGGGACTGTTCCTAATAGGTTATTCTTAAAGATATTTGGCTGGTGGTCTAAGTAGATAGATGGTATTGAACTAAGAATGTATTGCTATCTTATTTTAATTTGTAACTACAGAGTAAGTTTTCTTATTTATTTGTGTCTTACAGGATGTTCAACTAAAAGTAAAAACTTACTTGCTTGGAACTGATTTATCTATATTCAAATATGATGATTTCATCTTTGTTTTGGATATAATCAGCAGGTAGTGTTTGAGATACCGACTTCTGTGGCTTAATTCATTCAACCAAAAGAATAAAAAATTCAGAAATTAATGAGTTTTCTGTCTAACTTTTTGTGGAGGAGGATATATTCATGACTGATGGACTGGACTTGTATGATCTTTATATTTTTTTCAAATATCCAAATGTCTATGAATTGTAATTGTTAAAGAAAGAACCTGGACTGTTACTGTTTTCATTTTGTTTTGTTTTTCCTATAAGGATGTTCCTGAAACTTACACAGACTTTTCTGTCCAACTAGGTTGATGCAGGTTGGAGAAGAATTTTGTGGTAGTAAGTCTGAAGTTTTGCAGGAGTCCATTAGAAAACAAAGTATCAATTATTTCAAGAACCACCATAGGTAAGAAATGCAGTAATATATGACTATTTATCTATGCTTACTCTTATAAGATTGGCTGCTTTAAAGCCATTTTAAACTTTTAATAAATAAATATATTGTATTTCTTTATAGGTTAGTTAGGAATACTTCAAGAATATACTAGGAAGTGTTATCATTATTTATTCATTGTGTATTTTTTTAAAGGTTTATTTATTATGTATACAGTGTTTTGCCTACATATATGCTTGTACGCCAGAAGAGGGCACCAGATCTTATTATAGATAGTTGTGAACTACCATGTGGTTGCTGGGAATTGAACTCTAACCATCTGGAAGAGCAGTCAGTGCTCTTAACCTCTGAGCCATCTCTCCAGCCCTCATTGTGTATTTTAAATTCTTTGATTTGAGTGGATCAAGCATACTGGAGGAAGTATTGGACTGGTTTCTTAGAGGCAGAAGTTAACATTAGATCAGGGTTACCGGAAGATTGTAGTCACTGTCTGTGCCTGCAGATACATTGTGCAAGCAGTAGTGCAGCACTCACTCTGGCGTGCTTCTGAGTCTGCATTCCAGGAACACGAAGGCTTCTCGAGAAGCACATCTGCACCTCAGACCCAGGCTGCAAAGCCAAGGACTGCTCTGCTTAACTGTCACTGCCAGTGTTGTTCTGTGAGTGCAAGAAGATGCAAAACAAAAACAAAAAAACGTTGCCATGGCAATGGAGTCATGTGCTCAAGCTAGAGCAGATGGAGAGAAAAAGGAAAAACACTGATTACACTCCCATTTTTAAAATTTGTTTTATTTAGAGTTGGAGGAGGGACGGAGTGACAGGGATGGGGAAAAAGGTGGGGAGGGAGGAGCATAGCACATGGGTGACAGTCACAGACAACTTATAGGAAGACTCCGGTCCCCTGTTCCAGTGTGTGAGTTCTTAGGCTTGGGCTGTGCTGTCAGGCATGGGAGCAAGTGCTTGTACCCACTGGCCCATCTCACTAACCCCTAGATCTTTGTAGATGTAAACTACGTTCCAAGTTGTGTCATTATCTTTTATCATTAAATTATTTACGCTTTTCTTCATTCTGAGCTTTCCATTTTTACAACAAAGTTTTGATTTTGCTATTCTAATTTAGAGCCTCATAGTTTGAAATTCTACTTTCTCTCCTTGTCTATTGTCAGTAGCTTCACACAGAGATAATGCATCATGCCAGAAGAGAGATCATTGGGCATCAAACTATTGATTGATTATTAAATATATTTATTTTAAAGAGAAAAGCTCTTTAGTAAAAACAGGAGAAAGGACCATAAAAGAGCCAAATGCCTAGCTGCCAAATGTGTGCCTCTCGAAAGAGTGCTTTATACCCAGCATCGCAGCTGAGAGACTTTTGTTGTCCCAGTGTCTGGAGGGATGGGCATTTTCAAATGCTAGTTTAGGGAGTGATGTCCACTCTGCCTTGAACTGTTAGAGCCATCAGAGCGTGTCTGCCCTCTGCAGTAGCTAAGTGTAGAGACAGTTTTACGTTAGAGTGATCATGGTGGAACTTCCCTACCAAAGTTTTATCTTGCAGAAATCAGAGAATCCGGAAAGGAGTTAATTGCTATTTCCTAAATTCTCCACAAGGGTCAGGACTTGGTAGCCTGATGCACAGAGCCTGCTTCTCACTGTGTGTTAGAACTGGACTGGCAGAGAAGAGGCTCAAGTTCCTGTCCTTTGTGTTGTGTGATAGATAGCGGGCGGGTCACTCACCCTCTCGAGGCTGCGGCTCAGTCTGTCACAGGTGGAGGTGGCTGCTTGAATGGCCTCCGAAGTTGTTGCTTCCCCAGTTACCCTTTCTTCTTTCTGTGGTGTGTGTCACAGAGATTGGGACAGGTTAAAAAAAGCAAAAAGGTATTGCTTAGTATTTTCTTTCTCTTGTGTTTAACCAAAACCTTGTCCTTTATACATTATATTCTGACTATAACATTTCCAAGGGTCATCATTTAGGAAGTGTTAATGAAAGTTACACGGGAAAGTTGGGCCTACTCTCAGTGCATTCTTAAGTACAGTAGCTCCTTAAAAAGCAAGATTAGCTTGACAGGCAGCTTAGCAAGGACCTCAGTATACTCAGCAGTATTGACTGAAATTCCACAAGACAGCGACGAGTCTAACTCTCCTTATTTTACCAAATTGTGCTACATAAATACTGAAAAAGTGTGAAGTGGAGATTTTGTATGGTTTTATTTTTTAACAAAGTACTTAAATGTGTAATTTGTTTTGTAGTTCTCTCCTACTTAACAGAATTCTTGGAAAATGAGGAACTCTGAAGTTATCCTTAATCCATGCCCTCTTAGGCTACTAGTTAGAAGATACAGGCATGAGAGAAAGGTGAAATGGGAAGCATTTCACATCTTCCACTTAAAACCAAATTTCATACCATTATCTTTTTCTACAGCAAAATTGTATGAGCATGTGGGGGAAAACATTTTCTATCGTTGAGATTTCATCTCTTAAAATTGTAAATTTTATTGTTCCAGGTTTTTTATGTTCATGAACTAACAGTTTGTACTGACCCAAAGCTCTCATTCTCCTGCTAGATGTTACAAATATTACAGATATTCTAGCTGAGGCCGTAATAACCTGGATCGATGAAGTACTGTGCTCAGCAAACTGTCCTATTTAACAACAGGTTCATTCGATTCCCTCTTTGCTCTGATAATGTTATAAATCATTTCCAAGAGCTTTGACAGGGCTTTGAGTCGTGTCAGAAGAGGAAAACTACCTCCTTCTTAGGAGAAGTTACCTGTGCCTAAGGAACGTTTATTCTTGTCATGATGGTGATAATAGACTGGACAGGTGGCTCAGCAGTCACGTGTGCCCACTGCCCTTGCTGGGGAGCTGGGCTTGGGTTCCCAGCACTGTACAGTGGTTCACAACTTCCTGACCTCTGAGCGCATGTGCATGTGGTGCACATACAAATAAAATTAAATGAATAAATATCTTTAAAAGGTTCAGAAAAGTTAGAAAATAATACATTTCCTTTTCCTCTTCAGCATACATTCAGCAAGTTTCAAGACCACATCTTCCAAAACTTTAACTGTTAACTTACTAGGAAAAGTACATTGTGGTGTAATGATGTTATAATTTTGCGATGAATGACAGAGGCCGTTGCTGGTAGAATGAATGTTTAGAATGTATGAGGTCCTTGTTTCAATCGCCAACACCAATACGTTCTTTTAACATGTGTGTAATGATAAGACAATGTATTGTCTGGGTGGGCTCTAAATAATGTCACAAGAGGAAGACAGTGGCAGAGGTTTCATGGAAACACCAAGGGAAGTTTACATGGAGGAAAAGCAGGATGAAAGGCAAGGAAGAAAGAGCACTGTGGCCCTGAGGCACAGGGATCCCGGCACCCCTGGGAGCGGCACAGTGCGTAGGTTTTCTCCTAGCCCAGAGTCTCTGGAACAGTGCAGTCGTCCCTGTCACCTGGATTCCAACACTGATGCTGCGTTCCTGCCTCCAGAGCTGTGTGACGTTAGGCTCCTCCTACTGTAAGCCTCTCCGTTTGTGCTGATTGGTTGTAGGGAATTCTAATACAGAGAGAAATTGCTTGGTTCTGTGGTAGCTATGATTAACATTTTGAGAAACTGCCGAACTGTTTCCCAAAGCATGCAACACCATTTTACATTTGTATTGGTATTGTGTGATGAGGGATCAGATTCCTCCGAGCTCTTGTCAGTGTTTAGCTGTCTGTCCTCTTTGCCGCTGTCCTGGTAGATGTAAATGACATCTTGTTGTGGTTTCAGTTTGCATTTCTTAAGTGAATAAAAGTGCTGCCAGCTTTATATGTGCTTATTGGGATTTTGAATGTCATCTCTGTAGAAGTATATTTAAAACTATTGCCCATTTTAACTGGATTATTAGTATTTTTATTGTTCAATTGTAAAATGTTATAATTGTAGTTCCTAGTTAGGCCCACTGTTGGTCCCTGTGGTTTATGCTTGTCCAGTCACTTTGAGTAATTACCAGTTCTCATCTGTCCAGATACTGCTTCAGCTCATTCATGCTCTCTACTGTGTGGGAGACAATTACTCTTCACTGTCGCTTTTGAGACAGGGTCTCTCACTGACTCAGAGCTTACCAGTTACACCAGACTGCCTTCTATTTCCATCCATCCATCTGTCCGCCCATCCATCCATCTGTCCATCTGTCTATATAATCTGTCTCTGTCTGTCTGTCTGTCTGTCTGTCTATCTAATGTTAAGATCTTTTCTGTTTATTCATTTTACTTT
This sequence comes from Acomys percivali, assembly GCA_907169655.1. NCBI lineage: Eukaryota > Metazoa > Chordata > Mammalia > Rodentia > Muridae > Acomys > Acomys percivali. The sequence continues at coordinate 113,493,030 of OU015744.1, read as the reverse complement.
CAATTTGTGGTTCAGTTTATAGATATTTTCTACTGACTCTTCCTCTGGTAACCCTGCTGTGGTATTTTAGTTATCCAATCAGGCTTTAACTGAAGGCATTTTGTTTTCAGTTCTCAGATGTCTCTTTGAATCTTGGCTTTCATAACTTGTGTATTTATTGAGATAAAGTTGCTAGGCATATACTATGGTGTCTGTCTGGCCTACTTTGTTCTTTATTATTGCAACTATTTGAAATACGTGTGTGTGTGTGTGTGTGTGTGTTCTTTTTTGTTTGTTTTGTTTTGGGTTTTGGCACAGGGTTTCTCTGTGTAGCCTTGGCTGTCTTGGACTCACTTTGTAGACCAGGCTGGCCTCGAACTCACAGGGATTCACCTGCCTCTGGGATTAAAAGTGTGTACCACCACACCCAGCGAAACACCTGTAATTGGAATTATAGGGTGATGATACTTCCAGCAGAGCACTTCCTAGATCTTTTGTATTTCTTTATGAGCTTAGTTTTTTGGTTTTTTGAGACAGGGTTTCTCTGTGTAGCCTTGGCTGTCCTGGACTTGCTTTGTAGACCAGACTGGCCTCGAACTCACAGCGATCTGCCTTCCTCTGCTCCCGAGTGCTGAGATTAAAGGTGTGCGCCACCCCCCGCCCGGCTTCTTTATGAGTTTTAAGATTTATTTTTTAAAATTTTTTGTGAAGAATTGTGTTGGAATTTTCATGGGGCTGTGTTGAATCTATAGATTGCTGTGGTAGTGTGACCATTTTCCCAGTATTGATCCTGCTGATCCATGAGCATGGAACAGCTTTCTGTTGTCTGGAATCTTTTTCAATTCCTTTTTTCAGCATGGTAACTTTTTCGTTGTACAAGGTATTCTTCACTTCTTTGGTTAAAGTTATTCCAAGATCTTTTTGGGTGTGGGGATAGTGAATAGTATTGTTTCCTTGATTTCTTTCTCAGCGTTTTTGTCATTTATATATATGAAAGCTATTGAATTTTTTAGGTGTTAATTTTATAGCCTGTAACTGCGGAGGACATTTATCAGCTGTGGTCCTTGCCCAGTTATCTCCATATTTAGAGGGGCTCCAGTTTTTCCCTCTATTTACTGACTCTTATCTTCAATTCGGGATTTCTTTTGAAAACTTTAGGCTTTGTTTTTAGCATTGTAGCACAGCTGGTGGTTTATTGGAGAAAAATAGGCTTTTATTCAAATAGAAGCAAAGCTTTGTTTTTTTCTGCATCTTCCTGTATGTAGGATTACTCAGAACATAAACTAAGACTAGTAGCATAAAAAACTGTCCGTGTGTGCAGGGGTGGTTAGTGGACAGTGTCCGTGTGTGCAG
>OU015744.1:113477528-113488151 GCA_907169655.1 Acomys percivali | reverse complement strand
CACACACACACACACACACACACACACACACACACACACACACACACTCACACAGGATTAGATAACCTGTCAGCGGCTTGTTCCTGAAACAGACTGATTTCCCTCTTAGCAGTCATTATTTGCCTATAGCTTTTCATCTAGCAGATGAAAATCTAGAAGATTTTCTCCATCTGTGTTCTCATTTCTTTATAAAGTAATACCACAAGCTGTTGGGGTGGGTGGCTTAGTGGGTAAAGGCACTAGTCACCAAGCAGGCTGACCTGAGTTTGAGCACCAGGTTCCTCGTGGAAGAAAGGAGCCAGCTCCCGTCAGTTGACCTTTGACCTCCACATGCACCTTTGCACTCATGCCACCCCACCCCACCCCTAAAAATATACAGTTAAAAGAATACTAAAACAAAACACTATCACAAGCCAATCTCCATTCAAATCTTAAAACTTTATCATCTCATGCAAATATTAAGCCTTATCAAAGAGATTCCAGTTTAGATATCAGTAGATACAATGATCTAGTAAAAACAGTGTCTCCTCTAATTTTACAGTCTTTTGGAGTTTGTATTTGATTTTCTATTAAAGTTTCTTGCTAGTAACTAAGTTTTGTTTATGATAAACTTTACTCTTCAAAACTATGATAATTTGATTAAGAATTTTTGTCACCTTTATCCAGTTAAATGAGCCTGTTTGTTTGTTTGTTTTTTCTGAAGTGAATTCATGTCAGATACTTTCAGTTAATACACACACATACACACACACACACATATTTAAATGATTTATTTAAGTATATTTTAAACTTAGTTAATACTTGGTTAACTTAGAACCCCAACTGATGTAATTCTCTTCTTAATAGAGAACAATCCATATATTCGTAAGCATATTGATTGGGAAGGTTTGATTTTATTGGATTTTACATATGTAAGATATTAACAAATCTTTGAGCTGAATGGGATGATTTTGTTGAGTTCATGGTGTTTTTCTGGTTTAGGTTTTTATTGACTCGCCTTTGCCTTAGAAAACCTCTGTGCGTCTCAGGCTTGGTGCTTTTGCTGACCTGGTCTGTGCTTGCCCCTGGTCCTGGCTCTTTGCTCTGCCTTCGTGTTGTATGCAGCAGCATAGCGGAGTTCTGTTCATCTCTCAGTACTCCGTTTTCTCTGCCTGTTACGTAATGGATTCTCTTTCTCCACACCCTTTTCTAAATATTTTCCCTTATTTCTGAGAATCTCACCTGTGTATTTCTGTTACGTTCATCCTCTCCTCCTGTCGTCTTTCTAACAGTGTCCTTCCACATAAGGTGTAATTCTCTTTATATCTGTATCACCTGTTACCCTGTTCGCTGTCTTCGCGTAGCCTTTCAATTCCAATTCTAGAAAACATTTTAATACGTTTGTGAAATCCATAGATTTGATACATTTATGCCTACGTGAAAAACTTCTGTAGGAAAACCTGTTTCAGAACTGTCGCAGATCTTAGAGTAGCTGCCACTCTCATAGCCCAGGCCTAGTGCACAGCTCAGCCTCTCACATCAGACACATGACAAGAGCAGCCCATCTGCCCAGGGCGCGTTGCAAGCACACCAACAGAGTGGAAGGCACTAGGACTCTGAATGCTCATCACCTGCAGTAATGGAGAGGAGCCCAGGGCCCAGAACCTCAGAGGACTCACTCCATCAGATAGTCCAAGGAGTCAGAAACTAACAATGCCTAGAACTTAGAGAGCAGCACAATAAATGCCCGTGTGATGTCCAAGAGAACAGGTGCAAGCGGAAGAAAATCACAAAGACTATTTGGGATTTGAAAACAAAATTCAGTAAAGAGATAAAAAAGTTGTCAAGAACTCAAGGTAAAGTCTTCAGAATGCCGAAAATACGTTTCTAGACCTTCATTTCTTGATGATTTCTCCTCCCTCGGGACTGTGAGGTCATTTATGCGTAGGATTTCAGTAGATAATTTGTGAGTGAGAGCTAGATGGTAAACTGAGTAGCTTACTGGTTTATTAGTCTGCAGTCTAAAGGCGCTTCTTTGTTTTCCATGTGAAGTGTTTCACGGGAGACCCTCAAGAGCAGGAAGAAATCGGACTACAGCTTAAATAAAGTGAACGCACCTATCCTAACAAACACAACATTGAACGTAATAAGGCTTGTTGGTGAGTAGCTGGACCTTAAATTATGTCAGTTATATAACTTTGTTTCAATTACTGAATTATTTTTACTTAAGTTTCTTTGCGCGACTACTGCATGTTTGCTGCAGTGGAGGACTGAGGAGTCCTCGTACATGTCAGTGCCTCTCATCCTGTGATGCTCCAAACAGTCCACAAATAGTTGTGCCAGTCTCACTTTCTCAGTCAGCTACTCATTAAGTATTGTGTCTTCTAATTCTTCTGCAGCATTCCAGCTGACTGAGCTAGAGGTCTGTGTACAGGGCGATAGTGCCAATTTCACAGCACAGTGTTCTTCAGTTTAATTGCCTCACAGAGCTCCCCAGCCTTCCCGTCAGATAAGCAGAGGGGGTAGTGACTGTCTGCTGTTCTCGGGTCTCACTGAGAAGCTGTTTCCATTGTAGGAAGCGTCTCATTTCAGATGAGACCTTCAGATGGTCTCACCGAAGGCAACCGGGAACAAATGCCATCCCGACATACAGCTCCAAGGGGGATGTCGGTGTCTAATGTTGGTTTTTCAACGTCTTGCCTTCCTTCAGCCTTTATATTTCACAAATTGCTCCAGCCATTTGAGAGGAAAGTTAGATAGCTTCTCTCACTTGGCTGTCTCCACCAAGCAGGGATGACAGCACTGGCTGTGAGGATGTCCCTGTTCTGTTTGTGAAGATGCCTTTTCCCTGCCACCTTGTCGGAGTGACTGCAGATCTGATGAAATGCTCTGTTATCTAGGATTACTTCTAAATGTCATTAACGAATATGATAAAATGTACAAAATGCCTTAGTCCTACTTTCTTTAGAGAAAAACATGCAAAGGTCATACTGAGATGAGAAGAAAAGGTATATTACATTGCCATGCCCCAGAAAAAAGACAGATTCCAAAAAGCTATTCTGTGGCTAATTATTGTCAGGATAATTAGCTTTGCTTTTGTCCAGGAGAGGAACAGAAAGTGGCATGAAGAACGCTTTTGAATTTCCAGGATCGGAACTGGAAGGGTCCTGAGAGGTCGTCGGCTATGAGGCCCACAAAAAGAGATTGCCTGTCAGTGGTGTCCCTCGTATGTGGTGCCGGGACTCAGAGTCAGCCAAAGCGTAGGATATCTCAAGGCAGCTTGTTCTGCTGCTTGACTGATGTAACTTCTAAAAACCCCTTTCCCATGCTGAACCTGAGTCTCCTCCTAATTCTGCTTGTTAGAATTAGTCTGCCTAAAAGATAAAGCACATTTCTGTGTTTTCTGCCCTCCAGCTTTTCCGGGGTCACTTTTCAGACACGTGACGGTAGTTTTCTGTTTGTCCTTTCCCCGTGCTTCCCTCTCCAGCCCACCTAACCCTCACGTCTATGCTCTGCAGTGATAGGTACTCTAAATCTTGTGGGAACCTTGTCCTCTTCCTTAGCATCATTTAGACTTTGAAGTTTTTGAGTTTGAATATAGTGCATGAGGTAGTTTGTCTGGTTTGCTGAATGTGTTAATTAGAGGCAGTGGCGATGCCGTTAGCCTCAGGTCAGTCTGGAGCAGAGCTGCGCTCAAGACGGAGAGTGAGGCCCCACATGATGCAGCCGGCCACTCCATAGAAGTGGTCTCTGTTAACCTTACTGAGCTCAGGTGACTAGAGGAGTCATATTGCAGTTTATTTTAAATGTTTTAATACATTAAAGCAAAATAAGAAAGGAACATTTACTTCTGTTAAATCCAAGCACCAAACATAACTCTTGATTCCTTGGTGTAGGGAATTTGAGGAAGCAATGAAGTCTTCTGTGTCTATTTGAACGAATCCCTTGCTGTCTTACTGTCCCACCCCCACCTCCCAGGGCATGCCTGTATAGTCTTTTTGTGCATATACATAAAGAAGAAGTTGAGGAGAGCCACTCAAGACCAGAGCAGAAGGTGGGGGGGGGCTCTTTACTAAATGATTGAGGAGTATGCACTGGCAACTGTAGTGGTGCTTCTCCTTGTAAATAAGAGAAACAAGTTAGTGGGGGCCCTGTGTCAGAGGCTGGACAGACTTCCCACGGATACATCGGAGTAATGGCAGAACATGCTGTGTGAGCAGAAAGGCATGTGTTCCTGTGAGAAGCTTAATTTAGGGGGCGTGTCTGTCTCCTGGGGACTTGGAGTTGTTTACTTGATATTTAAAGCTTTGCTCATTCCTCATGTGTCTGTTGGTAAATGATATTTGTCTTTTAATTATGAGGGGAAACTCAATCTGATCATATGTTCCAAAAAGGACATTGGATTCTATCAAAGGAAGCAGTGACAGGTGTACGTTACTGGCACGTTGAGGGCATTGAGCTTATCATATGTGACGTGATATAAGTAGTTCTGGCCTTTGGCACATGATTTCACAGGGCTAAGGCTGAAAGACACGGGTGTTGCTTTCATTGTGCAGTTTTCTCTTGCTCAGTTTACTCAGGTTTCTCAATTTTGCTGTGTGTATGTGATGTTGTGAAAAAATCCTTTTATTGGGTATGTTGTATATACCTTATTGAAGTTAAATATTGTTGAAGAAATTATTTTAAGTGGAATCATCAGGAACATGGAGAGTGTGTTTATACAGTTATCTGCAGAAGAGTAAAGAAATTTGATAAGAATTGGACAAGCAAGCAATACAGTATAAGAGTAGGGGAACACAGTAGTAGGAGCTTTGAATGCTGCCTTGTAGAACATTCTAAAGTATTATAATTCCTGCCAAGTACTAGAAACGCAACTCATGTGATAAGAATGTAATAGTTCACTATTTAAATATTTTAATGTAACATTCTTATTGCCTTTCAATAAGAAGAGAGTCGCGAAATTTAATTTTTTTCTAATTCATCTTTGGGATTTTTTTTCCTTTTAGGAAAGTACATGCAGATGATGAACATTCTTAAGCCAATCGCCTTTGACGTTATCCACTTCATGTCTCAGCTATTTGATTATTACTTGTATGCAATATATACTTTTTTTGGTCGGAATGATTCAGTAAGTCAACTCTTAGAAGAAAAAATATCTCCTAAAATGTATTCATTTCCTCAACTGTAAAGTTTTTGATTTTCTTTAAGTGGATAACACTGTTTTGAGAATCATCCATCAAATAGGAAACTGTTGTTATCAGATGTCTGACTAATTGTGTTGTTTATATATTAATTTTAAGCCTTGATAAGATGAACATATTGCATATTGTTCAGATCTTTGGCAGAAAAAGTGAAATTGCTTTTTCTAACCTTGATGATATTTTGGCAGTGAAAATGTGTGAGTTTCTTTATGCAAACCTAGACCCCTGTGCAATGAGTGCATAGTGACTGAGACAACTTTCTAAACATTGGCTCACAGCCTTAGCAGATAATGACAGATATTTATTGAGTAATTAGTTTTGTTGACTGAACCATCTGCTTCTTCAGAATGATTTCCTAACCCTCCTTTTGTTTTTCAAGCTTTTCACAAGTTTATCTCTTTCTGTTCCAATGTTAGTGCCTCATCTCCTGCTGTAAAGATTTTCACAGCCTGCCTGTGTTTGGGACCCCCAATCCATAGGAATAACTTTCCTAATGCTGTATTTTTAATATGTAAATTTTAATGTATACCCACATCATTTCTATTAATATTTATATCTTTGCTATGATCACAAGTATAACAAAGGCATGATCCTTTAATAGACATTCTAATGACCCAAGTTTCTAATTCTGGAATATTCTATGGAAAGAATGCCAGAGACAAAATACAAACAAATTTTTGTCCCAGAATTTGTTACTTTCAAGTGTGTACTAAACATCATTCAGAATTTAGAAATTGGTGGCTAGATAAACAGGTCCACAGTTAAGAATGTTTTCTCACAAAAGGGTTCAGACAGATGATGTTCAGGGTAATGATGCCAGACGGACACTTGGCTCTTCATGTCTGGACCACTAAGCATATCCTAGTAGTTTTTGAAGACTTCAGTAATATAGAGGGTGTAATCTAATGGTAGTGTAATTGGTTTGGGAATTAGTAGCAGTAAGTTGGCTAGGAAACTCCAGGTATTTGGAAATTAAATGACATCCTTCCAAATGAGTGGTCCAAAGAAGAAATCAGAGGAGAGTTAGAAGATGCGTTGAGCTGAATGATGGTGATGAAAGCACAACATACTGGATGTGGCGGTGCGTCTCCGCCGGGGCTCTGAACGGAGTGTCCAGACTTGAATGCCATCAGGGAAAAAGAAAGAAAAAGGAAAAAAAGGTGCCACTTAAACCCAAAAAGAACAGAAGGTGGTAAATTGAAGAAATTGATAGCATGTTAGAGGACAGAAGTCCATGAAGCCAGAAGCTTGTTCTTATAACATGTGAAACTTGATACTAACTGTACTGTCAGGGGTAGGGGAGGTGGAGAGAAATACTCAGTTCATGACATGGGACAACCAGAATTCATGTGCTTTCCTTGTAGGAAAGAAAAATACATAGCTAGATTAGAAAATGTCATGGCAGTAATTTATAAGATTGTAATTATATTCATTATATGACCCAGCAATTTCACTTTTAGATCTTTACCCAAGAAAATGAGAATGAAGGTATTGGTCAGACAACCATGAGAGATCCAGACTGGTCCTCAGATGTTTAGTTAGAAATTATGTCATGTCCACACTGTAAATAGAAATAAGCAGCACAAAATGTCGACAGTGTCAACCACGTATAGATCCTTAAGGCATGCTGTTTTAAAAAGCCAACATGAATATAATTCACTATGATTGTGTTTCTGTGAAATTTTAGGAAACCACGAGGTGCAGTGGTACAGGAATGGGGAGGGGAAGTGCATAAGGCACAGTGGCATTTTCCAGGGAGAGAACTCTGCTCCAAGCTGAGTGCTGTTGATTGAAGGTCACAGCCGATACTGAATGTCACATACTTAGAGTCAGTTGACTTCGTTTCATATAAATTATAAAAATATGTATAGCCCAGAGAAATAAATTAGCTCATGTTTTCCCACATAGCGCATCACACGTCTGCTTTAGTTTGCGCCTTCTTATCCTTGCACTCTGAGTGGGAGGAAAGTAAGAGTAAATGCATTCATGCTTGTGCATGTGTCTGCTCACACAATCACACACCCATTCTTTCTACGGCCATGTTTGCTATAGTTGCTACTAATAACATTTTAAGTTTCTTGGGTCTCAGAGGATAGTTTAACTTTTCTCCGAGTACCTGTATGTACTTACTACCACAGCTCAGCTAAATTTAGTTTCATCAATTGAATTGTGCAACCGACTGACTTTCTCCTGCATTTACACACACCAACTTCCTCCGTCACATGCTGTGGGGTGGCTTGTGTGAATGCTTTGACTTTAGTTTGTCATGAGCAGAATTGAGTGCAGTGAAATGTCTGATAGGCCTAAGAGAAGATTTTATTTCAAGCAACAATACACTTTGTTTAATTCATGTATGGAAAAAAGACTAGCAGCATTTCATTTTTTTCTGCTTAAATATAAACACAACAGATAATGTATACCAAAGTAAGGCATCTGGAAGAATCTAAAATGTCTCCTGGTGCTTCACATGCTCCTGAGATGTTACTTTGACCTTCGAGGGCACATGGATAGTTTGTTCTTTCCTTTGGGGCTAAGATTTGACTTTAGTTTTGTTGTTTGTTTGTTTGTTTTGTTTTTCTTTTTGATGTGTTGGCATTTTAAAATGCCATTTGGAGACTTGCAAAAGCTAAGCATCTGTGCTAGTAAGCACATTACCACTCAGGTGCTCTGCAGCAGCACCTGCACAGCGGAGTGACGTGGTTCTCTTTACTTGCAGTTGGAATCAACAGGACTTGGCCTTAGTAGCAGCAGACTAAGAACAACTCTAAACAGAATACAAGAAAGCCTTATTGACTTGGTAAGTAATGACTTATGTGAAGCACATTGTTAAGCCAACTGTATATAAATGTGCATCTGTATACCTGTGAAGAGTCTGAGCCCCTTAGTGTTATACCAAGTTCATATAGGAAGTAAGAACTTGTTGCTAATAGTCTGACAGGTCTCTCTGATTGGCTGCATGAAGATCTGTATTCAGGGAGTGTCTGACATCACTTTATAATCACTTTGAAATTCAAGAGCAAAGTATGGACGTGGTTTGCTTTGTAGCAGGAACTCCTGGGTCTTGACTGGTATATCAGATGATAAAATGCACGGTTTAAGATTGTACAGCAATGTAAAGGTGATCCTCTGGTTTTTAGGTCAGGATAACATTGAGAACTTAAGTGTTTGTCTCCTGATTGGTCACTGTGGTGAGATGTTGCTTGCCAAGACATCTGTCTGCCTCTGCATTGACACAAGCTTCTGAATTTTCCTTTATTCCTTTAACTTACTCAAAACAAACATTCATTATCCTATTTTTACATAATGTTTACATTGCATGCATACTTCTGTTATTAAAATTTGTATAAAGCAATGACATTCGTCTTTTAAGAAATAATGCCTGGGTGTGGTAATACATGCCTCTGATCCCTGTCTTGGGAGGCTAAGTGAGGAAGTGAGAGTTTAAGGCCACTTTACTTACTTTGACAGTTTTCCATGTTTCATTATCTATTCTGTTTGTCTTGGGATAGCTTTGGCCAGCAGATCTCATTCTATGTAGATCTTAGTTCTCAATTGAAGTCTTTCTTGTTTCTGACAAGATGCCTCAAGAACACTGGGTTGATCGTCATCATTAAAATCATTCTGGTGTCTTTCTCTCACTCCTGCCAGTTACTATACTATGACTGACAAACTCAAGGCATGGATTATGCGTTAGGTCTTCCCACAAGACATATAATAAGACCGCGCGACCAGGTAAACAGTGGGCCCACGCTCGTTCTTCTGCGAACACCCTCCCCCTTATCATCCTCACACTAAAATGCCCCACAGTTGCCTGGCTTTTTGGCGATAACTGGAGGAAATTATGTTTTTAAGTGGTGGGTTTGTCAAATATACAACTGTATGTTCAAAAGTACTGCGCCTTCCTTTTTTCTTTCCTATCTTTTGGCACTTTTTTTTCTAAACATGTCCCAGTTTTAAGTGTTATTTTTATGTTCTCTGGAATCAGAAAATTGACTGGTATGTGAAAACCATCAAGCTGCCATTTCTCCTTCAGTTTGTAAGGACTGCCTGTGCCAGCTCTGTCCAGTTGCTGCTTTAGGATAACACTCCCTGCAATTCAATCAGAGTTTTCAAAACTATTTCCATTTGTTTCTGGAAATTTGTTTGGTTTCTTTTTCTTGTTAGTTTCTGTATTTTTGCACAGATAAGCCTTGATTGATTGTTTCAGAAAAGTCTTGTTTACTGTTTAATATACTTTGATCTAAGAGTGTTTTTAAGTTAGCAGATAAACTCTAATTTGTTTCTATGGTGACAGAAAATGTGATGGGGTCACTAAGTTGCTTGAATAGGCAAATAATAAATAGGCCAATCAACTTGGAACTAAGTGGAAATATGTTTCCTCACATGTCAATTAAAACCTTAGACTTTTTCATAGTTTTATATTCTCTGTACACATCTTCTGGTTTTCACTTTTAAGTTATAAAAGGCAAATGGAACTATTTTGATCCTTTAAAATGCTACCTGAAATAATTTATCATAAAAATTTTGTTTAAAATTTAGAAAATGTGTTTTCCACATCAAGGGAAAGTACACGAGGAAGCTACTGTTGCTGATCCAGTGCCAGAAAAAAAGTCTTTACTCTTCTGTTTGGTGACTGTCTTAGTGACTGCTCTGTTGCTGTGAAGAGACAACCATTTCCAAGGCAGCTCTTATGAGAGAAAACATTTAATTGAGGCTGTCTTAGAGTTCATGGGCCTAGCCCGTTGTCTTCACAGCAGGGGTGTGTGAGCAGGCACGTGTGCTGGAGAAGAAGCTGAGAGCTACATCCTGAGCCACAAGGCTGGGGAGGCAGAGAGTGACAGAGAGACAGACACTAGGCTTTTGAAACCTCAAAGTCTACCCCAGTGACACATTTCATCCAACAAGGCCACCCCCCCTTGTCCTTCTAATCCTAGCAAAGGTTCCACTCCCTAGCATTCACATATGAGCCTTTGAGAACCATTCTTATTCAAACCACCACAGTGATGATAACTAAATTGCTTAAAGCCTTTGGACAGTGTTTTTATGAGACAGGGCCTTTCTGTGCAGCCCAGGCTAGCCTCAGACTAGTCATTTCCTGCTTCAGCCTCTTAAAGCTGAGATTTCAGGTATACACCACCACACCCAACTTAAACATATGCTTGTCTAAAAAAGCATTTTCAATTGCCCAGGAAAATCTGTTGATTTAAGTTCTCTTTATAGCGGTAGGACAATGGCAACAAAAGGCTAAAGCATTACTCCTGCCATGATTAGAGAGATTACATTTCTCATCTGTCTTCAGAGGGTCCCATGCTCTTCCCATGAGGCTGCTGTTAGCTGAGCCACAGCCCTGCTGCACCAGGGCTTGATAAGCACTCCACTTACTCATGTCAACCTGAGTGTGTGTGTGTGTGTGTGTGTGTGTGTGTGTGTGTGTGTGTGTGTG
>OU015744.1:113456687-113469297 GCA_907169655.1 Acomys percivali | reverse complement strand
CACACACACACACACACACACACACACACACACACACACACACACACAAAGCCTATTGATTACTAAATAAATATTAGTTGTGATTTTTCTGGTCAATTTCTTTAAGAAAATGGCTCACTTTCTAACATTGAATACATCACTGACTTAAGAGTAGTAAAATATTGTACTGTGGGGTTAATATATCTATTATTATTAGGCCTCTACCTTAAAACTCAATATTTCAGTAGTGAGGTGTATCAGAATATGTCCATGAATTGTTTTGTTATGGAAAATATGTATAACGTTGATGGAAGAAATATTTCATTTGTTCCTTTTTCATTGAGTTACTACAATAGGGAAATGTTTTCTAACATAAGTATGACTTTGGAATAGTTGAGTATATTTATATAAATAATTCCTGGTAGCCAGAGTACCTGATTGAGTATACCTTTCTTGCAGACAACTGTGTTAGCTGAATTCAGAAAACTGTAGTCCATAGAGAAAGAACTTTTGGGCTGTTTGCTTTCTTGGTTTTGCAAGTGAGGAAAGTGAAGGGATAAACAGATACATTAATGCATAGCCCGAGCACAGCCCATCCTGGGACACAAGGCCACTGGACTGTACTTATTATCTCATTACCTGTTGTCTCACTGTGTGTCTCTTAGATACGCCAACGTCAAGAAGTGCAGTAATGAGGGTCGTGCCTTAATGCAATTGGATTTTCAACAATTTTTAATGAAACTTGAAAAACTAACCGATATTAGACCCATTCCTGATAAAGAATTTGTGGAAACATACATCAAAGCCTACTACCTGACTGAGAATGACATGGAGCGCTGGATCAAAGAGCACAGGGTGAGAGCAGGCGTGATGTGGGCTCTTTTCCGTGGTGCTGGTAACTCAGAATATAGTTTCACCGTGTTCACACTGTCTGTCTTTGGCCTCATCAGACCCTTTGAGCTCCTTTGAGCTGTGTCCTAGAATCAGAACATGGGCTGGGGTTTTCCTGTGCTGCATGATGGGAAGAGGCTGAGCATGGCTTATATCAAAATCAGTAGAGTGTAGCAGCACTGAACTGATTCCTAAGCTGTAGCGCCTACAGTTTATACTCTTAAACAGCAACGGTAACATCCTCGTCATGGTAGCCTGGAGGGATGAATCAGAGATGCTTAGAACATGTGGCTACACTTCTACCAAGCATAAGAGTTTACATTTAATATAGATATGACAGCTTTTCTTCTGCTACATAGACTTCTGAATTTCTGCAGCTTAATTGAACACAAACACATCAACATTTTCGGCAGAGAGCACTTCTCTCTGACCCTTGGGTCATTTGTCTGTATAGACAGTTTGTGAGGATTCTCTAGGAAAATGTGCATAGTATTAAAGTCACCTGCAACCAAGCAGGAACATCGCAAGTTGAGGACCAGCCTTGGCCTCATAGTGAGTTTAGGGCCAGCTTGGGCTACATCAAATTCTGTCTCAAGCAGAACAAAATAAAGCAACCAAACTAAACTTTAAAAAAAAAAAAATCACTTATAACTCCAGTGTTCACTTGGCCACTAAACATGGGTAAAAGATGAGCGTAGTTTTCTATTTCATTTAGGTAAGGGAATGAGTTAACATTTGTATTTAACTTTTTTTTTTTTTTTTAGTTTTAACATGGTAAAAAGGAGAAATAATTTTAGTATGATGTTTGTAAATGTCTAGAGTTTGTTGGAAGCAAGTTGAAACGTACATGCTGTTTTTAAGGACTTTATGATAAACAAGACAGAATTGAGAAAAAATTGACCACTCTTTTCCCTACTGCATTTGAGATCCATATGCAGACGGAGTGCTGAGTGGTCAGTTATTAGCAGAGGAAGCTGCCAGCTCGGGGCTGCTGTGAGGACATAGAGCACAGCAGGAGAGACAGCACGGCTCGTAGAGTCTATTTCACTTGATGCAGAACCCATGCCCCTTTTAAGATTTCTTTCTTTCTTTCTTTTTTAATACAGGAACTAAACATTTCAGCCTGGCAGTTTAGAAACTAACTGGATGGTTAAAGCTCTTTTTAAATTCCTCATATTATGACTGTTAGGCAGTCAGCCAAATGGAGACTGAATATCTTTCACTATCCAGAGCTCTCTGGTTTGTGTTTCCACAGTGCATTGGTAGGGTAGGCACAGACAGTTCCAAGGAAAGCCTGGCATTTGTTGTTGTTTGTTTGTTTGTTTTTAAATTTGTAGTTCAGTGACATTTTCTAAAAAGGAACAGGGAATTTCCTGCAGGTTCTTTCCAGCCTAAAAGCAGGAGTTGTCTAGAACAACTCCTCATCTGAGCAAGTCCAGTGCCCAGGATGATGGACACTGAGTGCTGACCAGACAGAGGAATTGCTTTGCCATGTAGTGACAGGTGCCACCAAATTACACCATTTGCTGAGGGTTTAGAATGGACTCTTACTCATGCTTTAAATAAAAGGGTGCTCTCTGTAACAGTGCCACCTTCAGGGCAGACATCTTCCTGTACTCCTCTAAGGTGAAGGTCCACAGCTGTTCTTCCTTACCTTAACTCCTGTTGTCCAGAAGAAAAGCCGTCTGCCAGCATTTCCGAGGAACTGTCTATGCCTGTCTTACTCATGCTAGATAGATTTTTGACAGTGAAAAATATTTAGTCTTCATTTTAATACTTGCCTAATAGTTATGAAGAATTTAAAAAGAGTAACTTTGGGCTAGAGAGATGGCTCAGCGGTTCAGAGCACTTACTACTCTTGCAGAGTTGACTCCCCGCATTTCCAAGGTGTCTTATAAACATCTGTGACTCAGGTCCAGGGAGTCGAGCACCTTCTTCTGACCTCTGCAGACACCAAGCACATGTGTGTACATATACATACATGAAGGCAAAATATTCATACACATAAAAATAAAATAAATAAGTCTTTTTAACTCATTTAGGGTGTCTTTCTGATTCATTGTCTTCTTGTTTTCATGCACTAAAGGAATCATTGTTTCTTTGCAGATTCTAACTAAAATATAAAATGTAGAATGCACTTTAAAATTTGAAATAGCAATGTATTTTGATAACTTAAAAACAGACTATCTCAGAAACAAGTACAAAGTATATGACCTTTAAAATGATGAGCAGCACATACATTACTTCGTCACATTAGCAGATTCTGTTGCTGCCTGCCTCCCGTGTATTTGCCTCAAGTGCCTTACCTGTATAGCACAGTAGCCATTTGCCTTTTATGCTCCAGACCATCAATTTTAGTGCATTGGGTGTTAACTTTGGATTTTCTTTTTTTGGGCAGGAATATTCAACGAAGCAGTTGACCAACCTGGTGAATGTTTGCCTGGGATCTCATATCAATAAGAAAGCAAGACAGAAGCTTCTAGCAGCTATAGATGATATAGACAGACCTAAAAGATAATGAGCAGAGCTCATCTTCAGAGGCACTGATCTTCTCTCAGTCGACATGACATGGAAGGCAGTTGTTCATGCACTCCTGACAATTCTCTGTGAAGAAAACTTTGAGCATGTCCTTTTGAACTGGAAAATAGAAAATACTCAAGTGTGTGTGGTGTTCTCAAGTGACTTTTATATGCTCCAGTCTCTTCAAATTTTGTTCCTAATTGTTGTAAACTTTTCCTGAAATTATCTTATTGTCATAATTATCACTATGTAGCTACAGTTACACATTTTACAGAAGATGTATTATAAATACACAGTTGGAAGGAATGGTGGCTAATGTGTCTATGAATAATTTTTGGAGGGTAATTTAATAACGTGAGGATGAATGTACAGTATTTCCTAATTATGAGCTTTGCATGAGAATTTTTAAAAAATGTAAGTAAAATAGTTGGATAAATCAATATGTTCTCTGTTTTGAACTGTCAAACCTCTGCCAGGGTTAATTTGGTTATAACTATGATCATAAATGATGAAATTTAATAAATGTTATACTCTAAAACAATCAGCTATGTGATACTACATTTGATATTTCTACCTGACAGGACGATTTCAGGAAATAATAATGTAATTTTTTTAGTGTATTCTCAGCTTAGTTCTCTTATATCCTGAAACACCTGATGGTATGTCATCTCATTGCATGTACTTCACCACTGCCTGAGTAGCATAGCGAATAACTAGTATGAATTTCCTTCTTTTTATAAAAATATAATATACACACCTTGCTGTCTTAGAATTCAACTTTTAGGACAACAAAACCTGGGTTGTATGGCTGAAGGTAGAGATGTTGTTAGTCATGTTAAGTATGGGTTGCACGTATATCTTCCTTAAGTATTTGCTCTGTCACCCAGGTATGAGCTCTGTGAGGGTTAGCAGTGCAGACTTCAGAACCCAGCTAACTACGCTGTGGTGCTGCTCTGAGCTTTCCCCTTGAAATCAGGCATAATACACCGAGAGACCTGTCAGTGTTGTAGTTGTGTGTTCTTTCTGACCCAGGGTTGCAGGTTATCTAAGCGAGGTGGTATGTGGTCAGAGTTTACTGTGTAGGGTCTGTGGCACCGGCGGCCCCCAGCACGTCCAGGAACCTCATCAGAAACTGGTCTTATGTCTCGTGAGTTTGAGGGGCTAAGGTGAAGAGTGTGGGTGGCGTGGGGTTGACAAGACAGCTGCCACTCATTCCCTCCGTCAAGAGACAGACAGTATAATTTGAAGCAGGGCCAGCGTTTGCTCTGCTGGGGTCGGAGGTGATCACTATGATGACTTTCGTTTTCACCCTTTCGCTCTACAGTTCGTATATGATCAGTTTAAATCTCTCTTGTAACAAGGTGGGTTTGGTGCATCGTGGTCTCCTTGCGGCAGGAAGTTGAGTATGTGTAAGGTACATTCTCCTGCAGGCTTCATTTATTCGCACCCACTTGAAAACAGATGAGCGCCTTGGTCCTCGTGTTTGAAAGGCACAGCCAGCTAGGCTCACTATGAACTGATCAGTCTTGATGTCTTAATTGACTAGAGGCTGCTAATTTTTGTAGACAGGGATTTTATCTTTAATTCCCATTCATTTCTACTTTAGTTACCTCTGGACAAAATGAGCTGCAATTATCTGCCTGCTAGAGCCTGGTTCTCTCTGCCTAATAGGACTAGGTACAGAAGAAATGCTTCCTTTACAATAAGAGCCTCAGCCCGTCCTGCAGACCTTTAAGCCCACCTTTGCTCTTTCCATCTTCAGAATAAGAGTGGAAAGTTTTCTCAGTGCTTTTTGAAAAGATTTTGTTTTGTTACCGCATTTAAAGGTAGCATTATAAACTCGGCATTAGAGTAGTAATAGGAGACTCAAATCCTAAAATTACCTAATAACTGCAGAGAGCAGACATTTCTTGAATACGTTGTGCAATGACACTTAGTGACACCACTATAATATTTTGTGAGCTATAGAACTGAAAAGCTGAGAAAGTAAATGGAATTAGTTCTTAAAAAAAAAGAAAAGTCTGTAGGTAGCCTCCCATGTCCCTTTGAGTTTGTAAGTTTTTCTTAATTCAAACATTTATATGAAAGTGTCTTGCAGAATTCAGAGCTTTCAGTTCATATGGGAGCATGGTATCCTTTGAGAAATTATAATTATTTATACAAATATATTGCTTCACATTCTAAAACACAAGAAAGATGAGCAACAGCTCAAAAGAACTAATTTGTTTCCATTTGTTAGGAAAGACCTTCAGAGCACTCACATTCACTCTAGTCATCTCATTTAATCTGCTTACAAATCAAAGTTCAATTGAGGAAACGCCTGTGTAGTATTTTATCAAATCTTTGGGAAGAACCTCCTTTTAATTTTTTAAGGGTACTAAAGTGAAACTCTAAATAGCTTTCTTTCACTTGCCCACTGAGAACAAGTTGTAAAAAGGCTTCTAATTCAATTCGCTTTGAAAACATAGTTATCTTCTGTAATAAAATTAAAAAAAAAAAAATGAACCTGACGATAAATTCCAGGTGTACCCAAAGCAAACAGAAGTGGTACAGGGAAGGAGGACATAAACGTGCATCATATTACTTTGAAAATCAACTTTGATGTAGACTTTATAGTTAATAGAATGCCACTTAGCTCTTGACAACGATTATTGATTAGTGAATTATTAATACTCTGGTGTAATCTTTGTACATGCTAAGATTAGTCCAGCTTTTTACAGATTTTTATTTTCTTAGCGTAGAAAATATTTGTTATAATGGTCTACGAATTTTTGGCTATCAAAAAGTTTAAGCTGTTGGACTCTGACCAGGGCAAAACTCACAGATTTATTTATACACAAGAATTCTTGTATTAAAAATAAGCAAAGAAGAATAGTTTGTTAACTTTGATGGGCTTATCTTCTTGTGACAGTCGCTAACCATACCTGAATATTTTTCTTTCAAATGCCATAGCTGAGTGTTCTTTGCTTTGAGTAGCCCATATAAAATTGTGGTAACTTATTTTGTTTGTCTGTGATATAAGTTACTTTAGACATCGCTTTCCTATCTTAAGACTGAAGAGGCCCAGCCCATGGGTCTCTTTCCACATTTACCCTTTTAGTTTTTCACTGTGAGCTAACCCTTTACCTCTGGAAAGGGGGACCATGTTTGCTTGTTTGCTTTTACACTATGTCTTTTGCTATGCAGCCCAGTACAACATCAAACTGAGGCTCCTCCTACCTGTCTCCCCAGTATTGCATCTGAGTGCCTGGCAGACACCCAGCTCTGAATGTATTATATTGCTTCTCCCCAATACCTGGTTTTTTCCCCCTGTTTATCTGTAACCAAAAGGATTTGTCTTAATATTTCCATTCTGTGAGCTACTTAGATGCAACAAGAAAAACAAAACAAAACACAGTAATCACTGACTCAAAAAAGGGGTCTCACAATATATCCTGTATAGGCCAGTTTTTACTATGTGTCCCTCATTCCTCTGCATCCCCACCACACCCCCAAATACTGGGATTACAGGGGAACTTTTTTTTTTTTTTTTTTTTGGCAAAGCTCAATTCTAGAACCGTTACCAAGTGTAATATCACATAACCATTGGAAGATAGTTCTTTTGGCTCCCTGCTGCCTACCTCACCTTACTTCTGTTATCTTGTGTTACCAAGAGAGCCCATAACCAAAACGAGTCATTTCTTTGAAATTTACCTTCTCAAGGATAGGCGTGATGGAGTGTAGTTGGTAGGGAGCATTGGTGGCTACTGCAACAATCCAGTTTTAATGTGTGACTGTAGAGAGCCTTGGGGAAGGAGCTGATGGGCTGCCCGTGGGAAGTTGGGTAGACATGGCAGGCCCAGAGGACATGATCAGGATGCTCTATAAGGAACAGCAGTGGGACCCTGTGGTTGGCGCGGGAAGGGGATGAGTAGAAAGGATGTGGCAGGAAGGGTCCCATGTGAAACAGTAGAGAACAGAAAAAGGATGATTGGGATTTCGCTCAAACGGGAAACGCCAGGCCAAAGTGGTGGCCTGATTTGTGACTTCAGTTTCTACCAAATTACTGTTGTCAGCAAGAAGCCACAGAGGCCCCCAGCAAAGCAAGAACGCTGTAAAGGCTGAGTGTGAGGCTGACTGACCACAGTGGTATTAGTGGAGATGCTGTCAGACCTCAGATATTTGGAAATCCGAGACCATTGAATCAGAGACAGAAGGTAAATTTCACAGAAACAGATCATTTTGATCAGGGCTGTCTTGGGAACACAAGACAACAGAGGTAAGGTGAGGTGGACAGCTGCGAGCCAAACGGATCGTCTTCTAATGGTTACATGTGATACCACGCTTGGTGAAGGGTCTAGAATTGAGCTTTGCCGAAATGAAATTTGGCCGTAAATTTGGTGAAGAATTAGGGTTGATTTAAGATTCTCTTGAGAAAGTAGAAGTCTGAGAGGACTGCTTTTGTGAAAATCCTAAGAGCCGGCGCGGAGGCTTGAGGTAAGGTAGAGTTGTTGAAGAGGCAGTTGAAGACACCTGAGACAGTAGACTGAAGATGTTAGCGCTGCCAATGGAAGTGTGAGTTGGAATGTGGCACAAAGCCGAGCATGCTTTATGAGACAGGAAAATCTCCTGCAGCCAGGAATGTTAGTGATGTTGGCAGAGATGCTGGCTTTTGAGTTAACCACCTGCCATGTAAAAGCTCAGGAAAAGTTCCACATCATATAGGATGTGGATTCCACACAATGTAATTTCCATTACATTGGGGCCATGTATCAAAAGAAAAAGTGGGTCGGGAAAGCTCCCTTAAGGAAGAGACATCCTGGTGGAGACTGGGGATGTTTAGGACTTAGGTGAAAAGGCAGAGAAAGAAGAAAGTGTGTGAGGATCAGAAAAGCCGATGTGCTGACCCAAGAAATGGGCTGGGGATGGGAATGTCTCCTACAGAGAAGCAGGAGGCACGCATCCATAAGCAGCAGGTGTGGGCAGTCCAGTACCAAGTGGCAGGCTTGCATTTGGAGAAGTGGACACCGCAGGCCAGCCAGTACCTAAAGCACTGAGTTGCCGCTGAAAAGTGCATCAAGATGAAGGAACCCTTCCTGCTTGCCTAGTAGTTGCTGTGCGTAGAAGAGAGAGTGGCCCGGAACTTCCAGGTGTGTGTTTCAGGGTACACATCCTAAGCAGCGTCTAGTACAGAATCTACCTTGTTCAAAACTCTAGCATGGAGGAAATGGACACCCAGGCCCTTGGACAGGAGTTCCTGCCTACCTGGCTGGAGCAGCCGGTCCATTCCTTTGGGGTAGGATGATCAAATATATCCTTACCTTCCAGAGCACTCCATCCTGCATCAGACAACGATTTTTTTTTTTAATTGACTCAGCAGCAGTGTGGAAGAAGGGTTGATTCTCTCATGGCTGTTGAAGAGAGGGATGAATTAACAATCTGAGGTGGGGTATTGGCAACCTTAAACGAAACAATAGCTAACTTCACTTCCTTCCTTTTAAAAATCATCTGCAAGCTGCAGACCATGAATGCTTGACTCGTTTTAATAGACTGCCCTAGACTACTGGTTTTCAAAAGCAATGGCCAGCAGCCTCAGATCACCTGTGAACTCTTTAGATAATGCAGATTCCTGTGCACTACCCTAGTTCTGTGGGGTTTTATCAAGCCCTGACACACGTGGAAGTTGGGGAAGGTTTGCATTTGGCTCAACCACTTGTGTTGATCACCTAGTTTTCTGTCATGTTGACAAAATGCCTGCGATGACATAGATTAGGAAAGGGTTCTTTGCCTTTAGTGTTTGAGCCTGCAGTCCATTGTGGCTCTGGCTGCTTTTGCTTTCATCTCCTCTGGTGAGATGAAACATCATGGTTGGAGGAGCATGTTGGGGAAGAAGTTGCTCATGATGGGTAGGGAGGGAGACAGGACATAGTAAAGCTTTCCCCCCTCAGCCTATTAAGCTACAAAGCCATAAATGGGTTAACCATTGTTGCAGCCAGCCCCTCATGTTCCAGACAGGGGGGGGGGAAGACAAACAAACAAAAATCAAAACAAAACAAAAGCTCTGAACACAGCTGCACTAAGAACTGAAACGTCCATCTTCTGAGGGAAAGTTAAGACCCGCCTCACCCCCACCTTCACCTTGGCTGCCTGATGGACTCTGTGCAGCGTTGTCTATCTAGAAGTTCCCTCTCATGACAGAAGTGCAGCCCAGCTACTTTAGCAAGCTGTCGAGGTGTTCCTTACTTTTTTTTAGACAATATTTATTTCTCTGTTGCCCACTTCAGGATAATAAATATCTGTTTTTTACAAGATGAATCTTAGAACATTGTCTTTTCCTCCTAAGTCTCAGAGTGACCTGCATTTGGACAGGCCACCACATATACAGATTGCAGCAGAATAGAAAGATAATCCTGGGGGAATTTTAGCTGGTGCCTGAGCTCTGAGCAGTGGGACAAGTGGAGCTGTGAGGATAGCCAACGTGACATATCATACTTTAGAGCAATTCAGTCTTTGATTCACTGATTAAGTGAAGTGGACGGAAGACAGGAGCCATGGTTTTCTGAAGGCAGCCAGCCAAGCAGATGGCTGTCTGAGAATCAGCTGGTTGCAAACTCTCACTTTCCTGATAGTCCCTCAAATATAGGAAGGACTCAAATCTGGCAGGGTTGGTTCTTCCACAACTGCCCTTGCTTGTCCTGCAGCATTTGTTAAGGCACCTGTTTCGATTACAAAGCCACAGCTGGGCTCTGCGGGAGGCATGCATGCTCCATTAAAGTACTTTTAGTGCCTAAAAAAAAAATGTTGCATTGCTAAAGTTATTCTGAGATTTTCGTAAAGCTCTGTGCACACATATGCACGAGCGCATGCACGCACACACACACACACACACACACACACACACACACACACAAACCTCTTATGATTTTTTTCCTAACAGTGTATCAGAATGTCCATCTTCACCTATTCACCAGCCAAAATCCCATACAGTGAAGAGTCAAGTGACTTGAAAATGCCTGAAATTTGTTTTGCATTGATAAGCTTCTTCCCTATGAAGCAAATCAGAAGGACTATAATTCCTGGGTCCTTTAAAATATATATGTATTTATATATGTATGTATATGTATTTATTTATATGCATAGATATGTATGTGTATATATATACATATATACATATACATACATATACATATATATATATATCTTCCAAAAGAATGTGAACACATACTTTTGTCTTACAGTTGATAGTAACAATCTAAGCACAGGCTGACAGTCATTAAGAATGTTTTAAATTCCTGTCTCAGTCCATTTGATGGTAAAGTCTGCATAGTACTGCCAGACTTGGAGGGAGGAGGCTGCGTGAAGAGTCACTGTCTGTGTAATTCTTGCAGAATGAGTTAAATGCAGAGGTAGATTTAGGTAAGGCATGTAGGAATCCTTTGATCCCATAGTCTGTGTGTTTGCCAACTACCCTATAAGTCGCCCCAACTGTGTGAATTCCATTTGGTCAATTTGGGAAAAAAAAAAAAAATATATATATATATATATATATTTTTTTTTTTCTGTGCAGAGTTAATATGGACTTCCTCCAATTTACTCCTGCCTCAGACGTACAGACTACGTTGATGGCATTCTGTCCTTGCCTGGTTTCTGGCCACCTTTCTATACTGTCATATGAGAGAACCTTCCTTTCATTTGCTCTACTGTGGGAACAATAGCAGGGGTGAGAAAAGGAAGAAAGGTTTGGTTCGATAGTAAATGGTAGGCAGCATTTACCTCATTCAGGGAGAAGGAAGTCCAGCTTGGAGTAGTGTGTTTTCTAAAGTCACTCACCGAAGGTGGACCCAGGGCCTAAATCCAGAGCTCTTCCTGTCTGTGCATTTAGTTGTCGTGTGATTCACAAACTGCCCACTGACCTGCCTCGTCACGCTTCTGCGGGGCCCTGATGTGCTTGATTTGCACGTCCATATCCACTTCCTGGCTGGCTGGGTCTTTGTCTCCCCAAAGGGTCACTTAGCACAGAGTCCAATGCGTGTGGATCCTTGGTGAGGTGTCTTCAGTTTTGTGTGTCTCTATAGTTACTCTCAGAGCCTACTGCCAGCAGAACTTAACAGGCCTTGCCCTGTAAATGTAAGACTCTATGGTTACACCATGTACTGGCGAGCGCTCAGGGGTATTTGTTTTTACGCATTCTTTTGGGAAATTCCCTGAAGGGCCCTCTTCTTACTGCTAAGAAATCCGTGAGGCGCTGTCACTGTTTCTACCTATACCAGCTCCAAAGGAAATTCCAACTGTTGGGCTATCCGTTCTACTTCAGCTGTGGAGAAAATTGTCTCTTTAAGGTATATTCCTCTGCAGGGCTCCATTCAGATTGAATGGCAGGAGACCTATAAGGAACAGAAATGTTCCCTGTGGGGCAGCTGGGCAGTGAGCCCCTCCCACTCTGCTCTCTTCCCTCCTGTTCCCGCTGTTTCCTCATCTCTTCTCCTCCCCAGTCACCCTCCTGCATTCTGTGCCTCGAGCCCCAAACTTATCTGAGGATCAGAGGAACAGAAGAAGCGGGTGGCGCATGAACTCATTTTAGCTCACATGCAGACCAACAGTTTCTCAGATTCATTGTTTCAAATTCTTCGAGGGTTGAGGGAGGAAAAAAAAAAAATGGCCCTGAGAGGCAGATCAAATGAAAATGTGCCGAAAGCCGGCAGATGCAGATGTGTGACGAGGAGATGATTCTGCTGTTGATATATGTCTCCCATTGCTTTTAGTAGGAATCTTTGTGGTTTGCAAATTCATAATGCAAAAAAACAAAAACAACAACAAAAAAAAAACCCTGCTATTTCACCTCTGCAGACTGATCTGTGCACTCATATGCACCTTCTTCGCCTTGCTTCACTGACTACACAAACGGATGTGCTTGCTGCCTGCTATCTGTTTCTGCAGGTAATGGGGTGATTATTTGGAAATTTATTTAGGCTGAGGTGCATTGGCTACCTCTTCTGAGTCCTTAATCTTTGCGACAAGGCTTGTTATAAGCAAAATGGCTGCAGTTCCTGTCTCTAAGATTTAAATAAATGTCAATAAAATTCTAAATGAGATTGTAATTAGTGGCCATCCACAGGTGCAGAGTCGGCAGCCCCTGACACACTCCCTAAGTACCTTACCATTGGGAACTGACACACTCGGTAAGTACCTTAGCTTTGGGAACTGACACACTCAGTAAGTACCTTACCATTGGGAACTGACA
>OU015744.1:113438912-113456677 GCA_907169655.1 Acomys percivali | reverse complement strand
TTTTAAGTAGGAGATGCTGTTTGACTGGTATTAAACCACATTGATAAGAACTTGGATCTTGTAGTTTAAAATTGTTAAAACATATTTGTAATTAAAAAAAAAAAAAACTTCAGCCCAGATACACTTTGTTAACTCTCTTCCTTTGGCCCCCTCCATTTACTTGGCTTTCAGATTTTAAGTTTTGTGATAGGGATATGATGAGGAGGAGTTTTTTGAAAGAAATTAAATTATGATGGCATAAAAGGCTTTGTGCATGACAAGTATGCAAGTTATGACCAGTTGAGCTCATATGTTCCATGTTTTAGAGACAACGTGTAAACGATGTGTAGAAGGCACAGGTTTGCCAGGGTTGGTATTGCAGTACAATTGCCTGATTGGTAAAATCATGTAGGAAGTAAACAGTATTTTAGTCAAATCAGATATTCTCGCAAATACAGAGAAGGGCAAATCTCCCTTCCATGCTCCGAGACCTCCATTACAGGTCTCCATAGTGGGGAGAGTGGTTAAGGGGCAGGAGGTATTGCCCGTCTTCTGTGAAGCTGAAGTTCAATATCATGGTGTTCGTAGGCATCAAGTGACCACAGAGACAGCTAAACAGGTCACTGCCAGGGGGACAAGACAAGCTGATGAGAAGCTTCCAGAAAAAAATGGGTTTTGAAGGAAATAGAAGACATAGTATCAGGTTTCCAGTGTCCACAGACCTGGATATATCTAGAGAGAAAGGTGTCTTTTGCAGTAACCCAGCTACTTCCTGGGGATTCCTGGGGGATAGAAAACCTACTTCGTTGACAACCTTCATTGTCAACCTGACTGGATTTGATAATTGGATTTGATAATCTGGGAGTTGATAACATTCGAGAGAATTTTAGCTGTGGCGAGATGAGCTGTTTTCAACACAGGCTGCACAATTTGGTCTGAAGTCCTAGACTAGGGAAAAGACTAAGCCAGCTGAGTACCAGCACTTATCTCTCTATTTCCTGACTGTGGGTGCAATGGGGTCATCAGTCTTCTGCTCCTATCATTATGAATTTCTTGCCATGGTGGACTATATAAACCAAACTGTGAGCCATTTCCTCCCATGGTAGACTATATACACCAAACTGTGAGCCATTTCCTGCCATGGCAGACTATGTCCACCAAACTGTGAGCTATTACCTGCTATGGTGGACTGTATACACCAAACTGTGAGCCAAAATAAACACTTCCTCCTTTAAATTGCTTTGTCGGGCATTTGGTCATAAAAATCAGAAATATAGCCAACTTTTCCTTGTTGCAAATTATCTAGCAAGTTTTAGGTATAAATTACACCATTCAGAATATGAAATATGTCCCATTTTTTTATTTCTAGGTCTTCAAAGTGGATAAAAATTATTTACTTAAAATAAGATACTAGTAGCACTTAAAGGTGGAAAGTGGAAATATTTTTGTGCTATTTGTTGGAGGGCTTCAGGATTTGGGGAAGAATCTCAGTATATAGCCCAGGCTGGCCTGAAACAAAAGGTCTTGTCTCAGCCTCCTGAGTGTTGAGATTACAAGCATGGGTTCTTGTGCCCCACCAAATATCCTGTCATTCTTATTACTTGAAAACATGTTAGCTTTCAGTAATGACCATGTACTTTTATAGATGCTCATGAACCATTTTAAAAATATTTTACCTTTAAAGTCTGCCAAGTATTCCATAATAAGATCACAAGGTAGTTTGACAGGAAGCTTAGTTCCTCCTAATAAATTGAATATTATTCACTAATCTCAAATTTTTGGCAAGTCTCTTCCATTCATAGAATTGTGCAGGAGTTTCTGCTAGCTCCCATTTCTACTTCTCTTATAAGCACAGACAGAAGATTTGAATTCATGTAAAGTAGCCAAAGGCTTATTGACTTAATGAAATAGTATTAACATCTGACTTTCATTCATCTTAATGACACTTTTATTCCCTTCCTACTTATGAATATCAAATTTTAAAATCCTAATTGGTATGTCATAAACCTTCAGAAATGACTTATTTTTCTCCTTTTTTCCTTCTTGGGATACATGTAAAACCCCTGAGAACTGTGCTAGGTCTTCCAGTATCATAGATCGTTCTACACATTCTAGCTCTTTGGAGGGTCGCTGTCACTCATTTGTGTTTAACGTCTACTCCAGGGAAATGCCTCTGATTATCTTCTGTCTTTTCCAGAGTGTGATAAACTGTGAAAAGACTGGTTTCTTCTGCTGAGGATTCTGATTCAGAATGATTGTATGGGGCCCTGTAAACGTGTGTGTGTGTGTGTGTGTGTGTGTGTGTGTGTGTGTGTGTGTGTATCTGTGTGTGAGTGTGAATCTACATGTGAATGTGTGTGTGAGTTTGTGTGTGTCTCTCTGTGAGTGAATTGTGTGGAGGAGTATGTGTGTGTTTCCTTAGGTGCTGAATTCTTTGGAAAAGGTCAGCACTTGACTCTATTGCTTTTGTGATTCTAAGAATTTTACTTTCATAAGCTTTCCTAAGCACAATTCTTTCATCAGTAAGATGGGAATTATAATGCCAGTATCTTTTGTATATATGCCCAGGAGTCTTATAGCTGGGTCTTGAGGTAGAACTATTCCCAATTTTCTGAGAAAGCACCAGATTGATTTCCAAAATGGTTGTATAAGTTTGCACTCCTACCAACAATGGAGGAGTGTTTCCCTTTCTCCACATCCTTGACTGTATGTGCTGTTACTTGAATTTTTGATCTTAGCCATTTTGGTGGGTATAAGATGGAATCTCAGAGCCATTTTGATTTGCATTTACCTGATAACTAAGGACATTGAGCATTTCTTTAGGTGATTCTTGGCTATTTGATGATCCTGTTAAGAATTCTCTGTTTAGCTTGGTATCCCATTTTTTAATTGTATTATTTGGTGTGGTGGTGTTCAATTTCCCAAATTCTTTTTATTTTTGTATATTAGCCCTTTGTCAGATGTAGGGTTGGTGAAGCTCTTCTACCGATCTTTAGGCTGTTGTTTTGTTCTGTGTGTTCTATTCAGGAAGTTGTCTCCAATGAGTTCAAGGCTCTTCCCTACTTTCTCTTCTAACAGACTTAATGTTTCTGGTTTTATGTTGAGGTCCTTAATCCACTTGGACTTTAGTTTTGTGCAAGGTGATAAATATCTGTCTACTTGCATTTTTCTACATGTAGCCATCCAGTTAGACCAGCACCATTTGTTGAAGTTGCTATCTTTTTTTCCATTGTATGAATTTAGCTTCTTTGTCAAAAATCAAGTGTCCATAGGTCTATGGGACATTTTTTATGCATCTTCAATTCAATTCCGTTGATCAACCAGCCTATTGCTATGCCAATACAATGCTGTTTTTTATTACTGTTGCTCTATAGTACAGCTTGAGATTAGTGATGGAAATTCCTCTGGAAGATCTTTTATTATACAGGATTATTTTTAGATATTCTGGATTTTTTGTTTTTCCATGTGAAGTTGGGAATTGATCTTTCAAGATCTGTAAAAAAAAATTGTGTAGGTGTTTTGATAAGAATTGTATTGAATCTATTAATTGATTTTTGTAATATGGCCATTTTTATTATGTTGATCCTCCCCTCCTGATCCACGAATATGGGAGATCTTTCCATCTTCTGATATCTTCTTTAATTTCCTTCTTCAGAGATTTGAAGTTTTTTTCATACAAGTCTTTCACTTGTTTGGTTAGAGTTACACCAAGATACTTTATATTATTGTTGGCTATTGTGAAGGATGTAGTTTCCCTAATTGCTTTCTCAGCCCCTTTGTCAGTTGTATACAGGGGGGTTACTATTTTTTTAATTAATCTTATATCTAGTCACTTTGCTGAAGGTGTTTATCAACTGTAGGAGCTCCTTGGTGGGATTTTGGGGGTAACTTTTGTACACTATCATATATCTGTGAATAGCAATACTTTGACTTCTTCATTTCCTATGTGGATCCCCTGAATCTCCTTTTGTTGTCTTATTGCTCTAGCTAGAACTTCAAGTCCTGTATTGAAGAGATATGGAGAGAGTGGGCAGCCTTGTCTAGTTTTGATTTAGTGGAATTTCTTAGAGTTTCTCTCCATTTAGTTTTATGTTGGTTATTGGCTTGCTGTATTTATCCTTTATTATGTTTAGGTATGTGCCTTGTATCCCTGATCTGTCCAAGATTTTAAACATGATGGGTGTTGGATTTTGTCAAATGCTTTTGTGGCATCTAAGGAGATGACTAGGTGGTTATTTTCTTTCAGTTTGTTTATATGGTGGATTACATTGAAGGATTTCTGTATATTGAGCTATCCCTGCATGCCTGGAATGAAGCCTACTTGTTCATGGTGAATAATATCTTTTATGTCTTCTTGGATTTAGTTTGCTAGTTTTTATTGAGTTTTTTTGCATCAATGTTCATAAGAGAAATTGGTCTGAAATTCTCTTTCTTTGTTGGGTCTTTGTGTGGTTTAGGTATCAAGGTGACTGTGGCCTCAGAGAATGAATTTGGTAATGTTTCTTCCATTTCTATTTTGTGGAATAGTTTGAAGACTATTGGTATTAGCTTTTCTTTGAAGGTCTGATAGAATTCTATACTGAAACCAACTGGCCCTGGGCTTTTTTTTGGTTGGGAGAATTTTGATGACAGCTTCTATTTCCTCAGGAGATATAGGATTATTTAATTTGCTTGCCTGATCTTGATTCAGCTTTGTTAAGTGCAGTCTATTCAGAACATTGTCCATTTCATTTAGATTTTCAAATTTTGTGGCACATAGGCTTTTGAAGTAAGACTTAATGATTCTTTGGATGACCTCTGTGTCTGTTGTTATGTCTCCTTTTTCATTTCTGATTTTGTTAATTTGGATAGTCTCTCTGACTTTTAGTTTGGCTAAAGGTTTGTCTATTTTGTTGATTTTCTCAAAGAACCAGCTCTTGATTCAGTTGATTCTTTGAGTTGTTCTTTTTTGTTTCTAATTTTTTATTTCATTTCTGAGTATTTCCTTCCATCTATTCCTCTTGGGTGTGTCTGTTTCTTTTTTTTTCCCCCCTAGGGCTTCCAGATGTGCCATTAAGTTGCTTGTATGAGATATTTCCAAATCTCTTTATGAAGGCACTTAGTACTGTGAATTTTCACCTTAGTACTGCTTTCATTATGTCCCATACATTTGTGTACGTTGTACCTTTATCTTCAATGAATTTCAGGAAGTCCCTAATTTCTTTATTTCTTCTCTGACCCAGTTATCACTGAGTAGAGAGTTGTTCAGTTTCCAAGTGTGTGCAGGGTTTTTGTTATTTGTGTTGTTGTTGAGGTCCAGCCTCAGTTCATGGTGGTCCTATAGGATACAAGGTATTATTTCAACCTTCTTGTATCTGTTGAGGCTTCCTTTGAAACCTACTATATGGTCAATTTTGGAGAAGGTTCCATAAGGTGCTGAGAAGAAGGTATAATTTTTTGTGTTTGGGTGGAAAGTTTTATAGATATCTGTTAGGTCCATTTTATTCATGACATCTGTTAGTGTCATTATTTCTCGGGTTACCTTCTGTTTCATTGACCTATGCTTTGGTGAGAGGAGTGTGTGGAGATAGATGTGTGGTTTAATCTTTATTAATGTTTCTTTTACAAATGTGGGTGCCTTGTATTTGAGGCATTGATGTTCAAAATTGAGACGTCACCTTGTTTGAGTTTCCCTTTGATGACTATGAAGTTTCCTTCCTCATCTCTTTTGATTAATTCTGGTTGAAAGTCTATTTTATTAGATATTGTAATGGATATTCCAGCTTGATTCCTGGGTCTGTTTGATTGGAAAACCTTCTTCCAGCCCTTTACTCTCAGGTAATATCTATCTTTGTAGCTGAGTATGTTTCTTGTGTGCAGCAAAATATTGGGTCCTGTGTATGCATCCATTCTGTTATTCTGTGTCTCTTTATTGGAGAGTTGAGACCATTGATGCTGAGAGAGATTAATGACCAGTGACTGCTAGATCCTTTTATTTTGAGGTTGGTTGTAGTTTTGTGTTTTTGTTTTGGTAAAGTGAATTTATCTATTTCCTGTGTTTTCCTGGGTGTAGTTAGCTTCCTTGGGTTGGAGTTTTCCTTCTAGTATCTTCTGTATGGCTGGATTTGTGGATATGCACTGTTTAAATTTGACTTTGTCATGAAATATTTTTTCTCCATCTATGGTTATTAGAAGTTTTGCTGGGTATAGTAGTCTGGACTGGCATCTGTGGTCGCTTAGGGTTTGCAAGATACCTGGGATTCTTTTCTCCATCTCTTGTATTCTGTTGGTGATGCTTACCTCTGCAGTTCCTGTTTTCTTCTCTAAGTTCTCTCTTTCCAGGCTTTCCTCAGTTTGTGCTTTTATTGTTTCCATTTTCATCTTCAGATCTTGAATTGTTTTATTGATTTTCTTCACCTAACTGCATTTTGTTCAATTTCTTCCAGTGATTTCTTCATTTCCTTTCTATAGGTCTCTGTCATGGCCTCTATGAGGGGCTCAATCTGTTTGTCTGTATCTTCCTGTATTTGTTTATGGATTTTATTCATTTCTTCCATTATCATCTCCATTAGGAAATATTTGAGGTGATTTCCTTGTGTTTCAGATCTGTCAGAGTTTCCAGGTCAGATTGCTTTGGGACAACTAGGTTCTGGAGATGCCGTAATATTTTGGCTTTTGTTGTTTGTTTTTTTATGCTAGCTACTAGCCATCTTGCTGTTTCTGGCATTGGATGGTAGTTTCTGGTATCCTTCACAGGCCATTGAGTGCAGCTCATAGGTGACTGGCTATAGGTTGAGATCCCTCACCTGTGGAGATCAGGGAACTCTTCAGGTGGGTCAGGTAGGTGACCTGAGATCAGATGTAGGAACTTTTCTGTAGACCAGCTGCATGGCCTAAGGCCAGATCTACCTGTATTTCAGTCTTCTCGGCAAGGAGAGTCAGACACTGATATTTTGTAGTCCACAGTTCCTTCTGAGACACAGAATGCAGATGTTGTGTGCTCTGCTAGTCATGTGGCTAGACCTTGTAGCCTGTGCCTATGCCTGCATGGACCCGGGAACTTTCCTCAAATTGGCTCAATGACCTGAAGTCTTATCCACTTGTGTTTCAGACTGTGGGGACTCCTCTGGGCTAGAAGGCCCAACCTCGTTTTATTTTGTTTTGTTTTGTTGGTGGTGGTTTTGGGCTTTTTGTTGTTTTTGATGTCCCATGTCTCCATTTGAGACACAGAGCTCAGATGCTGTGCACCCTGACAAGTGACTAGTCCTTAGAGCCCGAGCCTCTGTTTGTGTGAATCTGGGAACTTTCTGTGCATTGTCCAGGTAACCTGAAGTCAGATTCACTTGTGTTCCAGACCATGGGGTGTGCTCTGGGCTAGAAAATCCAGACATGGGTGTTTTGTAGTTTTCAGCTCAGTCTGATACCCAGAGTGCAAAAGAAGCCCTCAAGTAGGCGAGTAGCAAGACTTTGGAGGCTGCATACAGGCCTGCAGGGACCCAGGGACTTTTCCGTGCATTAACTGGGTGGCCTGAGGCCAGACCTACCCATGCTTCATGTGCTGTGGACCCCTCTCACCTGGGAATACTAGTACTGGTGTTTTGTAGTTGTCAGTTTGGTCATTAGGTTGCTGTGCAGTGATTGTTGTCCTGTTGATCAGACCAGGTGTGTGTTCAATGTCCCTCTCCTCGGTGGGAAATATTTAGAGCTGTAAGTTTCACTCAGTACTGATTTACCTCCTTCCTATGAGTTGTATAATGTTCCAGTTCCAGTTTCACTTTCACACTGCTCAATTTGTCTTCTGGTTTTTCTCGAAGCTTCTTCTTTGGCCTACAGATTATTTATAAATGTGTTGCTTAGCTTCCAAGTGCTTAAAGATTTCTCCATTGTTGGTCTGCTATTGATTCCATTGAAATCAATTCAACACAGAGAGAAAAATGACAGAAAAGTAATTTGAAAAAAGTTAACATCCATTCATGACAAAAAGTCTCAGAGAAGGGGGTTGAAGGAGCTTACTCAAGTTGACCAGAAGCACATATAAAAATACCACCAGTGATGCTAGTATGGATGGTGACAGGCTGTGGTTTTGTTTTGTTTTGTTTTTCACTTAAGACTGGGAGCAAATCAAGGATGTGTACTCTGAACATTCTTGCTCACATTTACCCTGTGATTTACTATAAAGCTGTAGTCATCAAGATGGTTTGGTAGTAGGCATATAGACCAGTGACACATAATTGAAACTACTGGGATAGGACCACATATATGTACTCAATGGATTTCCAACAAAGCACAAACATAATTTATTGGAGAAAGAATGAAACTCTTTTACAAATGTTGTCAGAGAAAGTGGATATCTCTACATAAAACAAAAAAGGGATAAGCAAAACACATATTTTCTAACATCCCCAAATAAAAGTAATTAATTAATCCATAGTATATATCATATGCAAAAATCTACTATAAACAAGTCATAGGCCTAATCAAAACCAGGAAATATTGTTAAGATTGATTACATAAAAATGAAAAACTTCTGTTCTCTAAGAGGCGAAGAAAGCCAAAAGGTCATGTGTTTGAGAAAGGAATTCCAACTAGAGCTGTATAGAAGCCAGTTCGGTAGTCACAGAGTCAGCATCTAATTAAAATGGAGCAACATACTTGAATAAGCTGTAGCTAACTCTAACAGATATCCTGACTGACAAAAAGGCCTTTAGAAAACCATTTAACAAGACAGACAAACCGTTAGCCAATCTAACTAAAAGACAGAGAAACACTATCCAAATAAGCAAAATCAGAAATGAAAAGGGAGACATAACAACAGACACCGAAGAAATACAAAGAATCATAAGAACCTACTTTAAAGGCATTTATGCCACAAAATTTGAAAATCTAAGGAAAATGGACAATTTTCCCAACCGATTCCATTTGCCAAAATTGAATCAAGACCAGATAAACAAATCAAATAGCCCTATTTCGCCTATAGAAATAGAAGCAACCATTGATAGTCTCCCAACCAAAAAAAGCCCAGGGCCTGATGGTTTCAGAGCAGAATTATACCAGTCCTTCAAAGAGGAGCTAATACCAATACTATTCAAACTATTCTGAAAGATAGAAATGGATGGAATATTACCAAATTCATTCTACGAGGCCACAGTCACATTGATACCTAAACCCCACAAACCCCACACAACAAAAAAAGAAAATTTCAGACCAATTTCTCTTATGAACATTGATGCAAAAATACTCAACAAAATACTTGCAAAGTGAATATAACAGCATATTAAAGACATCATTCACCATGACCAGGTAGGCTTCATTCCAGGCATGCAGGGATGGTTTAACATACGGAAATCCATCAATGTAATCCACCATATAAACAAACTAAAAGAGAAAAACCACATGATCATCTCTTTAGATGCAGAAAAAGCTTTTGACAAAATCCAACACCCATTTATGTTTAAAGTTCTGGAGAGATCGGGGATACAAGGCACTTTTCTAAACATCATAAAGGCTATAAAGAGCAAACAAATAGCCAACATTAAATTAAATGGAGATATACTCAAGGAAATCCCTCTAAAATCAGGGACTAGACAAGGCTGCCCACTTTCCCCATATCTCTTCAATATAGTTCTTGAAGTTCTAGCCAGAGCAATAAGACATCAAAAGGAGATAAAGGGGATTCAAATGGGAAAGGAAGAAGTCAAATTATCCCTATTTGCAGATGATATGATAGTGTATATAAGTGACCCACAAAATTCCACCAGAGAACTCCTACAGCTGATAAACACCTTCAGCAAATTGGCAGGATACAAAATAAACTCAAAAAAGTCAGTAGCTTTCCTATATTTAAATGACAAACAGGCAGAGGAAGAAATTAGGAAAATTACTCCCTTCACGATAGCCACAAGCAATCTAAAATATCTAGGAATAACCCTAACCAAGCAAGTGAAGGACTTATTTGAAAAAACTTTAAATCTCTGAAGAAAGATTGAAAATGACATCAGAAGATGCCGGGATCTACCTTGTTCGTGGACTGAGAGAATTAACATAGTAAAAATGGCCATCTTACCAAAAGCAATTTACAGATTCAATGCAATCCCTATCAGATTACCTACAAAATATTTTGAAGATATTGAAAGAACAATTCTCAACTTCATATGGAGAAACAAAAAGCCCAGAATAGCAAAACAATCCTATACAATAAAAGATCCTCTGGAGGAATCTCCATACCTGATCTCAAGCTGTCCTATAGAGTAACAGTAATTAAAACAGCATGGTACTGGCACAGCAATAGGCTAGTGGATCAATGGAATCGAACTGAAGACCCAGAGATGAATTTGCACACATTGGGTCACTTGATTTTTGACAAAGAAGCCAAATCCACTCAATGGAAAAACGACAGCATCTTCAACAAATGGTGCTGGTCTAACTGGATGTCTACATGTAGAAAAATGCAGTTAGACCCCTATTTGTCACCATGCACAAAAATCAAGTCCAAGTGGATTAAAGACCTCAACCTAAAACTAGAGACATTAACCCAATTAGAGGAAAAAGTGGGGAAGGTACAGGAGACAACTTCCTGAACAGAACACCAACAGCCCGGGCCTTAAGGTCAACAATTAATAAATGGGACCTCATGAGGCTGAGAAGCTTCTGTAAGGCAGGTGACACCGTCAAGAGAACAAAGCGACAGCCTACAGACTGGGAAAAGATCTTCACCAACCCTTCATCTGACAAAGGTCTAATATCCAAAATATAAAAAGAACTCAAGAAATTAAACACCACCAAACCAAATAACCCAATAGAGAAATGGGCCGCAGAACTAAACAGAGAATTCTCAACAGAGGAATATCAAATGGCGGAGAAACACTTAAAGAAATGCTCGACCTCCTAAGTCATCAGAGAATTGCAAATCAAAATGACACTGAGATTCCATCTTACACTCATCAGAATGGCTAAGATCAATAACTCAACTGACACCACATGCTGGCAAGGATGTGGAGCGAGAGGAACACTCCTTCATTGCTCGTGGGAATGCAAACTAGTACAACCACTTTGGAAATCTATCTGGCGCTTTCTCAGAAAAATGGGAATAGGGCTTCCTCAAGACCCAGCTATTCCACTCCTTGGAATATACCCAGAAGATGCACTACCACATAACAGGGACATATGCTCAACCATATTCATAGCTGCCTTATTCATAATAGCCAGAACATGGAAACAGCCTACGTGTCCCTCAGTAGAAGAATGGATAAAGAAACTGTGGTATATTTATACTATGGAATACTACTCAGCTATTAAAAACAAGGAATTCCCGAAATTTGTGGACAAATGGATTGAACTAGAAATTATCATAATGAGTGAGTTCACCCAGAAGCAAAAAGAGTCAAATGGTATATACTCACTTATATCGAGACACTAGTCCAAGGGGTACGCCCCATGAAAAACTTTACCTACCAGGAAAGTGGGTCAGAGGGGAGGACATTCTATTGAGACTTTAGGTGTGAGAAGCTTGGGAGAATGAGGAAATAGAAGGATCTAGAGGGTCCTGGAAAACTACAGGCGGGTCTGGTCCTCCTCAAACTATGGCACCAGCCAAGGAAAATATAGACAGTAAACTTCGAACCTCTACCCAGTCTAGCTGATGGACAGGACATTCTCCACCGTTAAGTGGAGAAGGAGATCTGACTTTCACATAAACTCTGGTGCCCCATATTGGACCACGTCCCTTGGATGGTGAAGCCTGGTGGCACTCAGAGGAAGGATAATAGGTCACCAAGAAGAGACTCGATACCCTATGAGCATATACAGGGGGAGGAGGTCCCCCTTAGTCACAGACATAGGGGAAGGGAGTAGGGGGGAAGCGGGAGGGAGGAAGGAATGGGAGGATACAAGGGATGGGCTAATAATTGAGATGTAATATGAATAAATTAATAAAAATTTAAAAAACCATTTAACATCTGTCCTGTTTTCAATGGCCCTCCTCTCCACCAACAACTTGAAGGAACAGTAGGGTCTTCAGGGCTCCTGCAAATTGAACAAGGGATTTACCTGGTTTCTACCATTTTCCTTTGACCTGCACCGATACAGATGCTGCTGCAGAATTTATTACTGTGCTTTTCCTTGAGATCTTCTACTAGATTTTATCTCAGAGACAACCTATTTTTTTGTTGTTTATGGATCCAAGTGGTTAGGGTCCTCTTGAGTGTCATTGGGCTCCATGGGTACCACCCCAAGGGCCTTTCCTGTATTTTATCATTTGGTGTCCTACACAAAAACAGGCCCTATGCAGAGGCAATACCCAGTAACTTCTATGTCAGTTATGAGACACAAAATTCCTCAAGATTCCTGGAGAAATCTCCTTGGAAAGGGCAGCCGTTCTATGCAGAACATTGTTCCTGCACCTTGTTGGTGTGGGAGAAAGTCTTTGCTTGACATTTTCTTTAGGACAAAACATGAAGACTCTGATTGATGCATTACTCTCATAGAGCATCACATTGATATGGTCTCCCATATGGCTCTTTTAAAGATTCATTTATTTATTCTCTCCTATATTACATCCTGACTGCAGTTTTCCCTTTCTCTTCTCCTCTCAGCCCCTCATCCCAACCTTTCTTCTTTCTGTTTCCCTTCAGAAAAAGGCAGGCCATCAACCAGACATGGCATATCAAGTTCCAGTAAGACCAGGCACCTTCCTTCACATCAAGGCTAGACTACTCACCCCAGTAGGAGCAAAATGGCCCCTAAAGCAGTCTAAAGACTTAGAGATGATCTCATTCCCACTGTTAGGAGTCCCACAAAACACCAAGCTACATAACCATAACATATATTAGAGGGTCTAGGTCAGACCCATGCAGGCTCCCTGATTGTCAGTTCAGCCTCTATGAGCCCCTATGAGCCCAGGTTGGTTCATTCTGTGAGTTTTCTTGTGATGTCCTTGACCCCTCTGGCTTCTACAATTGTGGGAAAGACTAAGCTTCGTCACAGGTGGAAGCAGTCTTGGTGGGCTTTACCCTTGGGCACCCCATGAATACCTTGTGACAGACTGAGTGGAGCCATCCTGGGCCTGGAATTCAGGAAGCAGACCTGGGGATTCCACCTGGACTGTTGTCTTTCTAATCGATCCTCAATGGGAGAAGGAGACTGCCCTTCGCTGTGACACAGGCAGGCGGGGAGGAGAGCAACAGCAGGTTCAGACTGGGCTTAAGCGCAGGTGGATCAGCACACAGGCTGGACCAGCACACAGGCCAGAGACACCTAAGGACCTGTCCCGTGGAACAGATACCGGAAGGTTCACTCTTTTTTCCCTTTAACCTTTTTTCCTTCTTGTGTAAGCTAGTTGGGTTGTATAATAAAGTTTAATTGTTAAGAAATTTCTTCCCCCTTCTTCCACAGGATCCCCCAAGTTCTGAAAAATGTTTGGCTGTGAGTCTCTTCATTTGTTTCCATCAGTTGCTGGATGAAGCCTCTCTGTTGCCCATTATGCTAGGTTCCTTGTCTACAAGTATAGCAGACTAGCATTAGTAATCATTTCATTGCATTGCAGGATAGGCTCTATCCTGGGTCTCTGCACTATACAGCCTCTGGTTTCTGGCTCTCCAGGCAGTGTCAAGCATGGACTCCTTCTCAGGGCCTGGGTCTCAAATTGGACCTGCCATTATTGGACATTCTCACAATTTCTGCACCACCTTTCCCAGAGCACATTGTGAAGACAGGACAAATTGTAGGGTGAAGGCTTTGTGGCTGGGTTAGTGTCTCAATCCTTCTACTAGAATTCTTGTCTGGATACAGGAGATGTCCAGTCCAGACTCTGTATCCCTCATTAATAAGAGTTTTAGCTAAACTCACCCTCATAGATTCCTATGAGTTTCCATATTTGTCTTTCTGTATCTAGATGATTTTGTTTTCTATTTCTATCTGTTTTTCTGAATTTTTCATGATATTATTATTATTTTTTAACAGCTGAATAATATTTCATTGTGTAAATGTATTACATTTTCTTTATCCATTTTTTTTTAGTTGAGGAATATCTAGTTTTTTCTAGTTTCTGGATATTATGAGTACAGATGCCTATGAACATAGTTGATCAAGTGTACTTGTGGGAGGAGGGATTGTCTTTTGGCTATATGCCCACGAGTGTTATACTGGGTCTTGAAATAGATCCATTTCCAGTTTTCTAAGAAATCACCAGATTGATTTCCAAAGTGGTTGTACAAGTTTTCACTCCCACCAGCAATAGAGGAGTGTTCCCCTTTCTCCACATCCTCACCGGCATGTGCTGTCACTTTAGTTTTTGATCTTAGCCATCCTGATGTATGTAAGGTAGAATCTCAGAGTCATTTTGATTTACATTTCCCTGATGACTAAGGATATTGAACATTTCTTTTAGTGCTTTTTGGCCATTTGATATTCCTCTGTTAAGAATTCTCTGTTTAGTTCTGTACCCCATTTTTTAATTGTATTATTTGGTTTGGTAGTGTTTAATTTCTTGAATTCTGTATATGTTTTGGATATTAGCCCTCTGTTGGATGTAGGTTTGATAAAGATCTTTTCCCAGTCTGTAATTTTGTTGATGGTGGTGGTGGTGGTGGTGGTGGTGTGTGTCCACATGCACACACACACTTGACTTCTTTTGGTTTTATTGGTGTGAGAATATTTATTTTCCATGTTTCCATGAATGTAGTTAGCTTCCTTGGGTTGCAGTTTTTCTTCTTATATCTTCTGTAGGGCTGGATTTGTGGACAGATATTGTTTATATTTGGCTTTTTCATCTGTTTTCTCCATCTATGGTGATCGGAAGTTTTGATGGGCTGGCATCTTTGGTCTCTTAGAGCTTGCAAGACATCTGTCTAGGCCCTTCTGGCTTTTATAGTCTCCATTGCGATGTTAGGTGTAGTTCTAATATACGTGTCTTATATGTAACATGGCCTTTTCCCCTCACAGCTTTTAATATTCTTTCTTTTGTTCTGTATGTTTAGTGTTTTGGTTATTATTATGTGGGAGGGCACTGTCTTTTCTGGTCCAATCTATTTGGTGTTCTGTAGGCTTTTTGTACCTTAACATGTATGTCCTTCTTAAGGTTAGTAAAATTTTCTTCAATGACTTTTATTAAAACTATTTTCTGGATCTTTAAGCTGGGATTTTTTTTCTTCTTCTATTCCTATTATTCTTAAATTTGATCTTTTTATAGTGTTCCAGATTTTCTGGATGTTTTGTGTTAGGAATTTTTTTAGCTTTAACATTTTTTGACCGATGTGTCAATTTCTTCTAATGTATCTTCTATGTCTGAAATTCTCTCTTCCATCTCTTTTATTCTATTGGTGATGCTAATGTCCCAGTTCCTGATTGGTTTCCTAGATTTTCCATCTCCAGGAGTTCCTCAGTTTGTGTTTTCTTTATTTTCCATTTTTTTAAAGCTCTTGAACAGTTTTATTTATTTCCTTCACCTATTTGTTTTTTCTTGGCTTTCTTTAAGGAATGTATTCATTTCCTCCCATTGTTTATTGGGGTTTCTTGAAAAAATTTAAAGGAATTTTATTTATTTCCTCCAATTGTTTATTTGTGTTTTTCTGGATTTCTTTAAGGGATTAATAATGTTCTCTAAGGACTTCTATTATCTTTATAAGATTGGTTTTAAGGTCAGTTTTTGTGTGATACAGCTGTGTTAGGATATCCAGGCCTGTTATATTAGGATAGTGGGGCTCTAGTAGTGACATATTGCCCTGTCTGTTGTTAACTATGTTCCTAAGATGGCCTCTAGGCATCAAGGTTTGGGATAATTATAGGTTTAGGTGCCAATTTCTGAGTTTATCTTTGTTGGATGGATCTTTCCCCCCTTGATTTCTGTTTCTTCTTTGGTCTTCTGGATTGAGTGGTCTGTGTTTCTGGTAATAAGTGAGTCTGTCTGCAGGCTAGTAGGTTGTTTCTGCTGGCATAGAGCTTATGCAACTTCTGGGGTTCTGAATACCTCTGGTAGAGCCGAGAATTTCTGCTGGAGTTGTGAGCTATAATATAGAGACTGGGAGGAGGTTCTTATTGGGAAAAACTTGGAAGGCTCTAAGGAGTGTTATAAGGAGGTAGGTAGGGGTCCTACCTGGGGTTCCAGGGTACTGGCAAGATGTCAGACAGGGGCTTTGCTGGAGTTGTGGACAGGATACAGAGATGAGGGGAAGATATATATGTCTCTTAAACTCTAAGCCTGCTGGGGCTTATCTACAGAATAGTTCTAAACTACCTCAATCCAGGCTGGGGAGATGGCTCTGCAGTGAGGAACACTTGCTGTTCTTTCAGAGGACCTGAACTCTGTTTCCAGAACCCATGTTGGTCAATCCACAACCACCTGTAACTCTCTGGCTCTGCAGTAAGGAACACTTGCTGCTCTTTCAGAGGACTGGACTCTGTTTCCAGAACCCATGTTGGTCAATCCACAAGCACCTCTAACTCTAGTTTTAAGGGACCATTTTGGCCTCTGAGGGTACGTACCACAATACATACCCATGAAAAACACACACACATACATACACAAAACAAAAACAAAAAATAAAAACAAAAACAAACCCATAAATGTTAAAGTAAAATTCCTTCAGTCCAGCCAGTTCCTGCCATTGGTAAATACTAGCGTTAACTGATACTACATCTGTGTTTTTGGTTTGATAATGACTAAAGACTACATACTCTGAATTATTTCTGAGTATTCAAACCTGTCAACTGAGATACAAGAGATCAACTGTATCTTTTTTCTCTTGGAGGCTGGTATTTTAGCTACGTGTTATGATTTGTGCTTCTTCATGTGTACCTGTTTCTCCCAAGTAAGTGATAATGCTGGAGGAGAGTGGTGATGAGATTAAGGCTGATGGCTGAGATTTCATTACTACATCATATATACCAGCATGACCGGCATGTCGGCTGTTTGATCCTTAATGGAAGAAGTTTACAATGCAGTTTCCTAATGTCAGAGACAATCTAAAGACAATCAGTAACTTCAAATAATATCAGTAAATCCCAACTGTGCAATAGTTCCTGAGGTATAATTCAGAGTGCACGCTATATTCATAGCATGGAACTTCTATGGCTTTTTCAGTTAGGGTCCTAATCCTCTGAAAATGCCAGCAGTGACTATCAATTAGATGATCAAGGGAAATCTGCTTTGTAATATCGATCAAGTAATTAATTGATTTGGGTGATTGACTTAGAAATGTTATGGTTAATTTTCTGTGTCTATTTTTCTGGTCAGGGATGGGGTGTGTCCAGACATCTGGTCAAACATTATTCTTTTCTAGGTGTGATTAACATTTAAATCAGGCAATTGCATAAGAAAGATTACCCACTTTACTGTGTGTAGGTCTTGCCCAATTAGTTGTAGGCCTAAGCAGAACAAATTGCTTAGCTGTCCTCAAGGCAGAACTTCTCATGCCTGATTGCCTTTGAGATAGGGCAGTAGCTTTTTTCTGCCTTCAAATTTGAACCAAAATATTGGTTAAACCTGCACACATTCAGACTATGGCAATACCACCAGCTCTCTTGGCTTTTCAGCTTATCAACTAGCCCTACAGATCTTGGGATCTGGCAACTTTCTATAACTGTACAAACCAGTTCCTTGTAATGAAATGGCCTGCCTCTGTCTGATCTTTATGTTTGTCTCTCTTTCTCCATCTCTCTCTCTCTCTCTCTCTCTCTCTCTCTCTCTCTCTCTCTCTCTCTCCCTGTATATCTCTGTCACTGTCTTTGTCTTTGTCTCTCTCTGTCTCTGTCTCTGTCTCTCTCTTTCACACACACACACACACACACACACACACACACACACACACACACAC
>OU015744.1:113407172-113434746 GCA_907169655.1 Acomys percivali | reverse complement strand
TTTCTTTCTTTCTTTCTTTCTTTCTTTCTTTCTTTCTTTCTTTCTTTTTTTCTTTGTATTCTTATATAAATAGTGAAGAATACATACATTTTAAATTCATAAATTTTTTCAGAGATAATTTTTATTTCTCACTTCACATTTCCTAAATGTCCTAAAATTACGTGTACCTCTATGATTCATATTATCAGAACCTTTGACTTGATGCATTTGAGAACATTTTTTTCTTGACAAAATGTATTTGAAAACAATGTAGCTTGCAAATGCTTTGTTATCTTGATGTGTGTCAAAGCAAAAGGTTAATTATAGTGCCTTGTAATCCTGTTAGTTTTCAAGCAATCTGTCAGAATTTATTATGTAAATAGATTTAGCCTGGCATTTTCTAAATGGGGTGATTGGAAATAGAGAATTGTGGAGAATTTTGCTTTTATAAGTACCTTTTAATGTTTACTTGTAAAATTTTCATCATGTTCATATTAAAACTGGGAAGAGGACACACTCAGGCATGAAATGACTTGCTAAGTGGGGGTGGGTGGGAAGGGGGGCTCCCTTCTTCTGAGGAAAAGGGGAGGGGCATATGGGAGAAGGAGGGAGGGTGGGGCTGGGAGTGGGGCTGTGACCAGGATGTAAGTAAGTAAAAATAAATTTAAAAAGAAAGAAAGAAAGAAAGAAAGAAAGAAAGAAAGAAAGAAAGAGAAAGAATACTAAAATAATAAAAAACACCATGGAAGTGTCTAGAGAGATAAACCTGAGGAACAGAAATGTAATTGGTGTTATTAGTATATAGAAGGTTATATTTAATTATTAGATGAAAGATAGATTTTTATGGCATTAAAAAGTATAGCCCAAGGGCTTTCATCACAGTTTCGAAAGATAGTGTCCCTGCTTTGTCCTACCCTGAGCAGCATATTCAATTCTGGCCACCTCATTACTTGCAAGATGCAGACACAATGGAAGTAGTGCAGAGACAAGCACTAGATATAACAAGACCATAAAATCTCACCTACACAGACAGAGCAAAAAAAGCCAGTGCCCAGTATAGAAAAAAAAACCCACAAAAACCTGCAATCACATGGAAAAAAGGGAACAATCACATGAAGGCATTAGCACATGTGATAGAATTATCTTCATTAGCTAATCCAGAATCAAGCTCAGTGGCATTATGGGAAGGGGAAGGACAAGGCAGCAACTGAACATGGAGAATGAAACCTAGAAATACAAGTTAAGGATGCATTACCCTTCTTGATACCTGACACCAAATGGACAACTTCAACCTGTACCCAGGGACAGAATCTTAGTTTCCTTCACTTGTAATATAAGATTCTTTTATTGTCAGGAAAGATTTGCTTTCTTCTACTCTCCACTCAAATTGCAGAAGCACAAGCTCATCATTTCCTCCAGGCCCAGCTCTCCAAAGAAACTTTCAGTTCTAAGAAAGCCAAGTGAAGGACAGGCAATTTCTGCCCTTTCCCCCTGAGTCGGCACCCTTTCCTAGTTGGCACAAGGACCTTGCATGTGTTGATGGCCCTTCTGATGAGCAGGGTCAGCTAAGTTATCTTCCAAAGGCCATCCACAGCTATAGATTTTTGGGTGCAGTCTTCTCAACCAACAACAAAGATTAGCAAAACTATCACATCATTTTAATGTATATTCATTTCATATTTTTTGTTTCATTTACCAAAGTATTTGAGATAATGCTACTCTACGATGAACTATTTCAACAGCCAGAAACATCACACTGTATTCATACATGAGAAATTGTAAGCAAAAATGTGTTCTTAAAATGCTTGTAATGCTGTTCAATAATAGAGTCTCTTGGAGAAAAACAAAACAAAACAAAACAAATAAACAAATAAGACGTAAACCAGTGTACGTCCTTTTTTTTTCCCAGTGCTATTCAAGCAGGTAGATAAACCTCTCTGTCTTGGATCGTGGACCTTTAGACCT
Organism: Acomys percivali; assembly: GCA_907169655.1. Taxonomy (NCBI): domain Eukaryota; kingdom Metazoa; phylum Chordata; class Mammalia; order Rodentia; family Muridae; genus Acomys; species Acomys percivali. Next base: position 113,432,802 of record OU015744.1, on the reverse strand, counting down.
TCTTCTGAGTTAAAATAGAAACATTGTTCTAGTTTCATAAGTGTCGTGGTCAAAGGGATGGGAAGGAATAGGAAGACATGGTAAGAAGTTAGCAAAGAAAAAAATTAATGATCATTCTTAGGGGCCCACCAGAATGACACCTTGTCTTATAGATTTTTCTACCTGACAGATTTGTAGGAGACAGATATAACCTCAGATAGCCTGGAAAACCTGATAGTGTAAAGTAGCCAGTGAGCTTCCTGGAGAAGTTACCTGTTCACTTAGGATTAAAGACTTCCTAGAACTATAGGATTCCTTGTTTGATGGCTGCATCTGCTTCAGCCGCAGAAGGCATGATTTATTTAATAGGCTTTTAAAACTTTACTCACTTTTGTGCATAAAAACTAATAAATGTGCTGAGTTAAACCAGCACAATGAAGGTGATATACTCACCATCAGCATCTTGTCATAGACAATCTACTTTTACTCAGAGATTATAACTCCGTGTCTATAAAAGTTCATAATGTCAGTAGCTTTTATAAAGCAGGCACTCAAATGTTTATTATGGATGATGCAAAGATGATGACATCCATTTCTTATGTCCATAAAAGGCAGTCTTTCCCTGGGGTTTAAACCATTACCCTTTGTCCTTCTACTTCCAGGACCGAACATTTAAGTGAATCAAAACTCATGTGTTATTAGCTCAAAATGGTAACTCTGGGCTTTGAGGGCAATTTTGAGTCTCGTTTCTCTAGGACTCCAATTGTAGAAATGTCTGCTTATAAATAAAGATACGAATGTGCATGATGTCATTACAGCCTTTAAGACAGTCTGTGGGGAAGTATTTGGGAATAATAGAGTGTTCTCTGAGTTCATCAAGTGGGTCAACTCTCCCAAGCAAAAGGAACAGAATTGTTACACACTCCTATAGACAGAAAACCCAGAAGAGAACGTGGTCATGAGAACATTTGCAACCATAGTTCTCAGCCTGAAATGAATAGGAATCTGAGGCTGTGGCATCAAGGTATGGACTCAAAGACAGAAGATGAGCATAGTGGTCAGTTTTGTGAATCAGCAGCTTGTCTGCGTGTGGTAACATTGTATGATCGACCAATGGTCTAGATGTCTGTGTGAATACATATTTAAGGAAGAGATTAAACATTTAAATCACTGAGCATTGAATAAAGGCAGACCACTTTCCATAATGTGCCAGACCTGGTCTAAACAGTTGAAAACTTTAGGAGAAAGGCAGGGAGTGCCATTGAGCAAGATAGAATTTGGTCTCTAATCTGCCTTGGATTTGAGGTACAATATGATTGCTAGAATTCAAACCTTCCACATGAGGGTCAACCCTTGATTCAAATCATAGAAAGCTGATTTTCCTGTCTTGCTTCCTAGTTCTCTCTCTGTCTCTGTGTCTGTCTGTCTGTCTGTCTGTCTGTCTGTCTGTCTGTCTGTCTGTCTCTCTCTCTCTCTCTCTCTCTCTCTCTCTCTCTCTCTCTCTCCCTCTTTCTGTCCCTAATTTCTTTATTAACATTGAGGGTGCTATTGACTTTTTTCTATTTTTCTTTTATTGAAAATAGATTTTTTTATGATTATTATTTCCTTTCCCCTAACTTCTCCGTTCCCATCTTAATCCATATTGTTTCTGCTTCTCATTAGAAAACACGCAGGCAACTGGGTAGGTAGTGCACGTCTGTAATCCCAACCCTCAGGGAGGCAGAGGCAGGTGGATCTCTGTGAGTTTGGTCTACAAAGCAAGTCCAGGACGGCCAATGCTACACTGCTAGACAGAGAAATCCTGTCTCAAAAAAAAAAAAAAAAAAACCAACAACAACAAAAAACACCAAAAAACAAAAAAAAACACAAATGAACAAAAACCAACCAAACAAAACACAATGAAAAAGGAAAGTAAGAAAAAAGAAAAGAAAGCAAGTAGGCATCTAAAGAAACTAATAAAATAAAATAAGATAAAACAAAACAAAATGGAATAGGACCAAACAACCAACCAAACATAAGGCGATGAGACAAAGAAAAAGCATAAGAAACACATATAGATGCAGAGATACACATATTCACACACACAGGAATCTAATAACAAGACAAAACCAAAAGTCATATATACTCAAAGGGCTGTAAGTTTAAAAAGAAGAAAAAGAAAAGAAAAGAAGATGTACTGAAAAACATTATGAGACACCCTCCACAGATGTCACCGAGTTTCATTTTTCGTTAGACATACACTACTGGGCATGGATGTTTAAGGATGTTTAAGGATGCTTGTATCCCCAGTAAGACTGTTGTTGAGAACTAACTTTTCATTTTCTGGTGGTTATCCATTGGGGAGATAGCTTATGGGTTGGGGATGGGGTCATATGTCCATTTCTCAGTGCTGGTGCTCTGTCTGATATAGACCCATGGATGCCCTGTGAGTGCTGTTACAGTCTCTGTGAGCTCATATGTGTGATGATCCTGCTGTGTTTAGAGAGGCTTGTTTCCTTGGTGTTCTTCATCCCCTCCGGCTCTTACAGTCTTTCCTTCTCCTCAGTGTTCCCTGAGTTCTGATGGGAGGGATTCGATGGGGACTTCCCAGTTAGGACAGAATGGTCCAAGCTCTCTCACTCTCACATCATCCAGCTGTGGGTTTCTCCGCTTGTTCCCATGTCCTGAAGAAGGAAGCTTCTCTGAGGATTGCTGAGCAAGGCACTGATCTATAAGTGTAGCAGAAAGTCATTAAGAGTCATTTTATTGCTAGAACACTAGTATTTGCTTTCCCCCCAGGAGCCTGGCCTGTATTGATTCAGGTTCTTGGCCACTTGAGCAGTGTCAGAGATGGGTTATATCTTATGGAGGGGACAGTCAGATGGTGGCTGGTTACTCTTAGACACTTCGTGCCACTACTGCTCTAGCTCATCCTCCAGGCAGGCCACCATTGTAGATTGAATAGTGGTAGCTGTGTTGGTGTTTACTCTTTTCTTTGGTAGCATGCAGAGTGCCTTCTGTATATACTAGTACACAGGATGAAGGCTTTCGGTAGGCACCAGCTCCATTTCTCTGTGTTGAATGAGTTGTGTAGGTCTTGTCTTCAACAGACAGTGCTTACTGTCAGTTTGGGAAGAGCAATCAGTTAGCCTTGACAATAGCCTGGGCTTTTGACTCCTTATTTCCTTGGTCCCTGAATAAAATATAGTCAGTGACTTTGTGCACTAGTATGGTACATTAAAACTAAAATTAAAACCTTTTTTTGAGTTTTATTTAGATTTTTTTATCCAATACATTCTGATTGCATTTCCCCTCCCCCAAGTCATCCAGATCCTTCCTACTTCCTCACCCACCCCAATCCATACCCTTTCTCTTCTCACTAAAAGACAGTCATCTAAAAATAACATTAATAAAATAAAACCAAACCAGAATAAGACAAAACAAACAAATAACCAATCCAAAAAAGATGGTGGTCAGGGGAGCCAAAGGAAAAAAAAGAAACATAGACACTGGGGACATATTCTCACATACTGAAAACCCATAAAAACAAAATTCAAAACTGTAATATATAATCAAAAGACACTACATTTTTTGACATAATTATAGATTGGCATATAGCTATAAGGAATAATATGGGGGCTCTATGTAAACCTGATCAGTTTTCCCCAATGTTAGCATCTTAAAATTTTAAAATTATATTGACAAAATGTAATTGTATTACATTTATAGTTAATATCTTAATATATGTATACAATGTGAATGATTAACTAAGCAAATTATCTCATCTATTAGATATTTTGTAATGATACATTCAAATATTACTTAGCTGTTTTGAAATGCACAATGCATTGATATTGGTTATAGTCACCACACTGTGATAAATCTCATAAAACTGTTCTTCCTGTCTGGCTGACCTTTTAGGCCTTAAACTAATAACTTCACAGAGCCTCTTTTTTGCTCCCAAGTATTTCTATAAATTCTACTAACTCATACTCTGCATGCAGATGAGATTGTGTGGAAGATGCATTTCTGTACCAGGCACTTAGCACCTATCTTGTTCCAAACTATAGAGCTGAATTCTCTTAAAAGTTTGGCATAATTTTCCCTGGTGTATCACACTTACATTATCTATTCAGCTGCCGAGGGACATCTGGTTTGAATCCGTATCTTGGTTGTTGTAAAAATGATGAAATAAATGGGAGAACAGGCATGCCTTTGCCACACTGACTTCAATTCTTAAGGGGATATTCCAAGTGGTAGGACTGTGGAAACACAGGGTAGTCTTAATTTTTGAAGAAAGTCCATGCAGTTTTCTACAATGCTTTACCGATGTTCATTCAAATCACCAAGTTCTTTTCTGCATATCTTTCTAAGCTTAGTTTTCTTCTTCGTTCCTCCCTTCCTCCCTTCCTCCCTTCATTCCTTCGTTCCTTCCTTTCTTTCTTTTTTTGTTTGTTTTGTTTTGTTTTTTGTTTTTGTTTTGTTTTGTTTTTGAGACAGGGTTTCTCTAGCCGTGACTGCCCTAGAACTCACTTTGTAGACCAGGCTGGCCTCAGACTCACAGAGATCTGCCTGCCTCTCCCTCCCCAATTGCTGGGGCTACAGGTGTGTATCACCATGTCTGGTTTAAGGGTTGTTTCTATTATTATTATTATTATTATTATTATTATTATTATTATTATTATTATTATTAGAAAATATATTCTAAGGAGTGAAAAGAGTGATTTTATTTTATTTTAAACAACATTTTAAAATGAACTTGTTAGACATTGGTTGCTGCTCCTCATCAGAACAGGACAGCTCTTAGGACAGATTCAAAGAAAGCTTCTGATCCCAATTAGTCCAGTATTTCAGACTGTCCCACACAGGACTTCTACTAAGCCTGGAATTTCTCAACATTTAGAAACTGGACCACAAGTACTATTCCTAGCTTGCTTAACCATTTTTCCCAATTGTATTTGGACTCCTACAAGGGTATTATTCATCCCAAATCAGCTGGAAGAAGCCTTAAAAAGAAAACGATGCCCCATTTTCTTTAAGGGGGATGGGTAGGGTTTTCTCCCTTATATGTGGGTGCTTATTTTCATTGAGAATTGGTTATAAGTTATTATTGATCTTATTCAGAAAGAAAAAGAGGTTGGACTCAGATTTTTCTCTTTATCTTTCTTTCTTATGTACGGAGATAGGGGTCAAAAAGAAAGAAGGAGAAATATAGAAATATATAGGGATGACAGGACAAAAATGATTATTGAACCTACTCCTCAACTTAAGACCTTAACTGTTATTACTCCAAAACAAGGTTATTATTAATTCATTGGATATACTTTTGTATATTCATGTTAAATGAATTCAATTTTTATACATTGGTATAGAATTAAAATTCGCAATTATTCTTCACACACATTAAATATATTGTTACCCTAAAAGGAGGTAGTGTTCCAATACAACTCAACTACAATACAAGGTTTACTTCCAATACTTTGAAGGTGTTATTGCAGGCTGTTTAGCATAATTAAGTAATAGAAGTTAATTGTTAGTTGATCAACTCATGGCCATCTCAATTACTAGTCTATATTCATAACAAGAATACACACCTAGGTTTAATAAATAGATAGGATTCTATGGATAGACAAGGTGAAGTAGTTAGATAAGGTCTTCCAAAACCTCACAGACATACAGAATATGGCATTTAAAGATGCTTTTATGATTTTAAGGATCATTTGACAATAAGACAGATTAACTCCTGGCAACACCCAGCCTACCTCAGAGAAGATGATGAGCATCAAAGAACCTCCTTATAGAGGTGGCTTCAAATGTGGCAAATCAGCCACTGGGCAAAATGCCCTCATTTCTGCCACAGACAGAATTCTTCCTAAAAGTGGGCAACCTTGGATGCAGGCAGAGTAAACGGCCAAACTCTGCCCAGACAGGGTAAGCAAGTCCTCAAAAGTTTCTGCCTCAAAAATATGTCTGCCATTTATAATGGGCCAGAAAGCTGAAGACAATGCTCCAATGTTATAGAGAGTTTTGGGTGACTTTTCAGGCAGCAAACTATCTCTGTCATTTTCTCATTTGGGAGCTGTTAACTTGCAACTCCTGTTTACTCAGATTATTAATTTTGTTCTTTCTCAAGTATCTGATGGGATTGAAGATCAGATAGTTTAGTTTTACAATTAAGCTTAATTGTTTAGGGGTTAAGATTTTTTTACATCTAGATAGAAGTTTTTAGGTCGATAGAGATAAGATATGATGCATATTGATTTACATTCAGAGTTGTAGATTCACCAAGATAGAAAAGAAGTTTTCTCCAAGATTGCCAAACACAAATAGGCAAAAATCTATGAATAAAACATTTATGTACTTCCTAGTTGTTTTGTGGTCCTTCTTGATCTATGTAGTTTATTGTTATGTGTGTAATAATATAAGTGTATATGTAAAAGTTAAAAAAAAAGACAAAGAAAAACAGGTATGGAAATATCGATGTATACCACCTAAGCTGACTGCTTTAATGAGTTATATATGTAAATATTTTCTTTTCGTCATCTAGGACTTTCCAAAAAGGTAATATTTTCATTTGATCTATTTTAAAATGTCCATCATTTTGCTACTAGAGCTCTGTCCACTTTCAAATATTGTAAAGATAAATAGAAAAGTGAATTTATTTAGCATTGTGATCAGACTTGGGGACGCCGACTTTCTCAGTCTAACTTTGCCTTGACTATTGCATTGTTAAGAACTTAATTTTTATTTAATGAAACAAGAGCCATGAGACACACATATGCGGATTTAGCTGTGGGCCCAACATTCCAGATCAGTTGTTCTTGCATGTGGATCCAGGAGTTTTGAAGATGGATTTTCACTTCCAGGATAGATACTGCTTCCTATGGAATCCTACTCACTCTTGTTTGCCGCCTTGCCATTGGGTATATTTGTATTTCTAAGAAGGCAGACTATTTGGAGAGTGCTTCATATCCAAAGATGGATGGAAGACTCTCACTGTTGATGTGAAGACATTTCCTTATCATTTGTCTTTTTCAGTGTGATTATAACTGTTCAATGTGATCAATAAGATGGTAATCAAATATGTACCAATTCTTTCTTATATTCTATGTCCTTTACCATACTTTTATATTCTATAAACATTTTCTGACTGTCACCCACACACACAAAGATTCCTTAGCTCAAATCTTTTGCCCACGTTTAATTGTCTTTTTTTTTTTTGCTTTTTGCTTTTTGCTTTTTTAAGATTCTTATACATTTTAAATATTAACCCTCTCTCAGATGTACAGTTTACAAATGCTTCTCTCATCTGTCGTTTGCCTCTTAGCTGAATGTTTATTTGCTATGAAAAAGCAACCCCATTTTACTTGGTTTTATTTCTGTTACTTGAATTTCGAGGGTCATTTCCCATGCAAAAATTTCCCAGCCCAATATTGTAAAGCTGCCTCATTATGTTTTTTCTATTAGTTTACCATTTCAGGTCTTACATGTAAGTTGTCATCTATTTTGAGTTTTTGTGCCTGGTCTAATTTAATGTTCTAATTTCATTATTTTGAAAACAAATAGCCAGTTTTCTCAGCATCATTCATTGACTGAATGCCATTTCCCTATTTTATGTCTTGGTGCCTTTGTCAAAAGTCAATCGGCCATAAATGTGTAGGTTTCTATCATTCCATCCCTTGGTGATTTTTTTTTTTTTAAATATCGGCATCATGTTGTTTTTCTTGTAATTGCTTTGTGTTTTGAGTCATGTAGTATGATTCCTTTAACGTTTTTCTGGTTTGCTTTGGCTGGTTGTGGTTTTCTATAATGTCATACAAATTTTAATATTGTTTTACTATTTCTGTCAAGAAATGGCTTTGGAATTGTAATAGAGATTGCACTAAATTCGTGGTTAACTCTGAACAGTGTGGATGGACATTTAAATAATGCCAATTCTTTCAACCTGTGAACACTATCTTGTCATTTATTTGTTTTTTTTTTAAGTTTATATATTAAAGTTTATATTTCTCAGTATAAAAGTATTTCACTGTTCATTAAATTTAAACCAAACTATAATGAGTGGAATTGTGTTCTGAGCATCTCAGTTATCCTTTCAGGTAATTTGCTATAAATATATAGAAATCATATAGGATTTTATATCCTATAACTTTATTGAATTTGTTTATTAGGTTTGTGTGTATGTGTGTGTGTGTGTATGTGTGTGTGTGTAGTTTGTTGAGAATTTTCTATGTAGAAGATCATGTCACAGAAACAATTTCACTTTTTGTTTTCTCTTAGGATGTATTTTACTAATTATAGAGGGAACATGATACTCAAAATAGTGCACTCCTGATTAGCTGGAAAGCTTGAAACCACTACACATTCAATCTGGATATTTATACCAGAGAAGTGGCCAAATGGACAGACAGGAAGCTTAGCCTCCATAGTACTTGATTGATGGCTAAGTGTTAAGAACCAGAAACCAAGCCAGACAGGGCTTAGTGCATGCTTTTAATCCTAGCTTTTGGGAGGCAGAAATAGGGGATCTCTATTAGTTCTAGACCAGCCTGATCCACATAGTGAGTGAGGTTCAGGACTGCCAGGACTATGTAGAAAGATCCTGTCTCAAAAAAAAAAAAAATCACAATCAACCAAACGATGTGTTTAGATTTTGGGAAGAATGGAATGGGACTGGGGCTATGAACTCTCATTTCCTTTGCATTAATTACAACTGATACAGGGCTGTTTAGTTTGACTAGCATTCATCTCCTAGGGTTGAACATTCTTTTGGAAAAATAACGCAGTGTGCCTGTGTCTTCTTCATTGGTGATCAAAACTTTAGTGATAGAAAACTTTAATTTCTATAGTTCCACAGAGCTTGCTGTTAGTAGACCTTCAAATAAAATCTCCATTTATACTTTAACTGAATTGACTTAAACTATGATGAGTTATTTAAAAATTACTCTGGGCTATTGCATCTGAGTAGACTGTTGAAGGAAACAACCCTGAGCTGTCACCCTTGTCGATGGTGCCAATGAGGAAGAAGTCAGCACTGTGTTCGGTGCTGGGTTCTTCCTCTTTAGTTTATATGACAGGCCATGTGGACTATAGGACACACACACACACACACACACACACACACACACACACACACACACACACGAGAGAGAGAGAGAGAGGGGGGGGGACAGAGAGACAGAGACAGAGACAGAGACAGAGAGAGGACCAACAGTAAATTGCTATAGTAAGAGAAAAAGTCCATTTGTAAAGCACTGGACCTGCACCAGCCCAGTTTAAAAGATTATTTTGTTAAATGTTTGGGTTTTTTGCCTACATGCATGTCTGTGCACCATGTGAATATGTAGAGCTCATGAAGGTCAGAATAAGTTTTGGATTCTGTGGAACTGGAGTTACAGGTGGTTGTTAGCCACCATGAGGATGCTGGGAACTGAATGAGGGTCCTTCTGCAAGAGCAGCAATTGCTTTAATTTCTGAGCCATCTCTCCCACCCCAGGAGGGGCTTATAAGTGACTAAAATGAGACTCAATTATATTAGAAGGAAAATTGTGTTAGAATTGTTAGCAAATTTAAATATGAAAACAGATAACCAATTTATAGTTCCCATGACTCCTCCATGCTTTGCAGGTCACATGAAGCAACTTTTACCTTAAGTTTACTGAATGCTAGAAAAGCCATAAATGTTTTCTAAAAAACAGTGTCTCCAGGTGATCACTCTAAATTGGGTAAGCAACTATAAACAAAAGCTACAAATCAACCAGCAGCTAGTAAGTGAGGGAGAGTCTTAAATTCTAAGCAGTATTTGACATAAAAAAGCAAGATTGTAGACAACTGCAGTCATTTTATAATACGTTTTACTTAACTTTTTTTGGATGGGGGATGTAGCCATGTCCATCCCCCAGAAAACAAAGCAATTGACTGGACCTTGGAAAGTATGACCGCTGATGGTTTGAGCAGGGCCTTTTTTGCTTGCCCTTACTACAGAACAGTAGAAATGGAGACACTCCGCAGTTTGCTAGGGACAATAAACATTAACAGTTGTAGACTGAGGAAACACGGTGAACTTGAAAGCTGGAGGCATCTCTCAGAGATGCTGTGATAACTGTCCAGGTGATACTGGAATGCAGGCCTGTGGGTGGATGCAGGCTTCTCTTCCTTGGTCAGATCACCATCAAAGATTTGAGACTTCTGATTGAGCTGGCTGATTGAGACAGGATACAAATGTAACCCCTCTTGTCCCTAATGTTTACTGATAAAATTTCTTTGCAGATGACAGGGTTAGGTTTTGTTTCTTGGGATAACTTGTAGATAGAACTGCATTTTGATGACGTGGTTTGGGTCTTGACTTTCTTACTTTACAAAAGCATCACCTTTACATTTGCCCAGAGCCATGGTCCCACTTTCCTGAACACTGGAAGACATTCTGTAAACCCGAACAAGGATGGGGACAATGGAACCCTAATGCCGAACTCATAGAAACGATGATAGAGAAAACCCACACAGCATGACAACCATAGTTAACACAATTGCCTCATGTTTGAGGCTTTAAAAAAAATAAGATTTCAGTTGCTTTTGTCACAAAAAGTAAATATATATGTTGATGTATATATTGATTTGTTTCACTTTCATAAGCACTTTACTATCTGTAGGTGTTCCATAAGATCATGTTAGAAGCCTCCAAAACATATAACAAAACTTACTTTTAAAAAGATAAGTAAGATGATTTTATGTTCTCTATAAACTGAACTGGAGAAGCATGTGACCCAGAAGCCAGCTGAGATTCAGGTGCGTTCATTTTATATTCTTAAGAACTGCAGAGGCTTCAGAATTCATCAGAAGGCCATAGCAACTAACATCAGATTTCTGGACTTGATAACATTTCTTCTACTTATATTTATTATTGAATATGTCAGGAAATGTTGAAAATATATTGAATTTTTTTCTTTATGTGGAAAGAGAGATTGTATCTGTCTGGTACATTTCACTTGAGTGACAAGCCATGTCACAACTAAAAATTGAGCATATGGACAAAAATTTTGTATTTTGATTGTTATTGTAAAAGAAATCTTACTAGTTGACAAATCATTTGGGAACTCCCTGATGAATTAAAGTAGAGATTCTTTAAAATAAATATGGTTTCTCTCACTCTATTTTCTTTGTCTTTCTCCCAAAGAAAAATGTGTGAAAGAGGAAGAAGTCAAAGTTAGTCTTTTGAGGAAGGGATAATGTATTAATTTAGAGAGTTGAATTCATTAATTGGCTTAGGAAGATAAAACTACCTATGAAATGGATGCAGAATCTGTGTATTCTAGAATATTCTTGCAGATGTATAGTTATAGTCATGTTAATCAGTCTCTTATTAATAGAGGGCAGTTGACCTTGATATAAAAGACTTTATGTGCAATATTTCAATCATTCTTAAGGAACTAGTAGGATATAAAATATGTGACTTTCTCAAGCATTGCAACTATAGATAATGGAGAGATTTACCAAGCTAGTTGGGACTCTTGTAGAAATCTGGTTGTCAAAAGGAAGGTAGAATTAAGTTACTGGGATCTAGGAAATGAAAGCATAGATAGCCTGCCCCACCTTCAGAACTTATGCTTGAACTTTTGAGGCAAGGCCCTCACAGGTCTTGAATGTTGGAGTAGAAACTCATAGTAAGGGATGCTGGTGGTGTGACTGAGGCCTAAGCTACTTGGAGCTTTGACTTTGCTGCAGAACATCTGGCTGATAGTTCTGAAGGGGCTCAATGCAGATAAGTTCTAGAGAGCTGAGAGTATCAGGAAGTAGGATGAACATTGATGTTGACATCCACAAGTAGCAGGAGGGTGCTGAATGTATCTGTTGACTATTCAACCACCAGCCATATTCCCACTGACAAAATTTAAGTGGAATCCAGCAAAGAAGGGAATCTGGGATATTTATAGTAGTTTCCAGAGTTTCAGGTTTAGCATCGTAGAGCAGAATACAGGGTGAAACAATGTAGTGAGAATTTTTTGTTTCTTAAAAAAAACAATTATATTACGTGAATGTTTTTGTTTTAATCCTAGGTGTGGGATATGGGGCTGCTTCAGATTGTCCATAGCCACTAACTATGGTTTGTCTCATGCTCTAGGAGGGGTGAGATTTTACCCAACTGCAGATAGTTTATGTTTGGAATTCTGGGCGCTCTTGAGAGGGTAGGTATAAATGTGAAATCCCTGAGAGCTGCTGCATTTGCTGCTGCTATATGCTGGATTGCTAGTTTGCTGGTTACTGGCTGGAGATATCCTAACAAAGAAGACTCGATTTGTTGCAATGGACTCTGACACCCCTCCTCAGCAGAAAGTAGTCAAAAGAGATCTCTGCTCACTTTCTCCTCTAACCTTCTCTCTTGCCTACCTAGTGTTGGGGGTCTGAAGGGATTGGGGTGAAGAAGGACAGTATATATAACAGCCCAATAAGTAGCCAAAAAGCCTGGTCCCAGTACCAAGAGACATCTATCCACATAAGCAGGGACCTCTTTACCTTAGTCCTATCCAGTCTTCAAAAGTGTTGGCTTGACCAAGTTTTCTAAAATCATAGCTGTGAGTAGAAGGGTTAGGATTCTTTGCAGGGATGAGCATGAAAACCTCATTCCCTTTCCATAATTTCTGTCTGTTTCCAAACAAAGTAAACATTCTGGTTTTAATTTGTTCTAGTTAAAAGAAGCAATAAAGGTGCAACATGATATCCCAAGTGATCAATAGTACATTAATGAATTGATCAAATGGGGAAGAAAGTGTTCATAGATAGCACATTGCATATACTGCTAGAATAACTTTGTCTGTATTTCTTTTTTAGGTTTGGAACAGTAATCCCAGAATGGAGAAGTTGGTCTCAGTTTGTGTGTCTACTGCTGTGATGAAACACCATGACCAAAAGGCAAGTTGGGAAGGAAATTGTTTATTTGGCTTACACTTCCATATTGCTGTTCATAATGGGAGGGAATCAGGACAGATACTCAAACAGGGCAGGAACCTGGAGTCAGGAGCTGATGCAAAGGCCATGGAAGAGGGCTTTTTACTGGCTTGCTGCTCAAGGCTTGATCAGCCTGCTTCTTATAGAACCCAGGACCATCAGTGCAGGGATAGCCCCACTCAAAATGGCCTGGGCCTTCTCCCATCAATCACTAATTAAAAACATGCCTTATAGCCAGGCTTTATGGAGGCATTTCCTCAAATGAGGTTCCTTCCTTTCAGATAACTCTAGCTGCGTCAAGTTGACATAAAACTATCCACATTGGAGATCATGGGTTAAATGCTTGCTCCAAAACCTAATGTATATGCTGAAATGATACATCCCAAGAAGAATTTGTTTGAAGATGAGATCTTTTTAGGGAAGTCAATATTACTAAACAAGGTCAGAAAGGTGGGGACTGACCCAACAGAGGCAATTATAACCCCTTAGGAAAAAAAATCCTGAGTACTTTTCCATTTGTTAAGACACTAAGAAGATAGAAAGAGAGCCCTCCACCATAAACCAAATTGACCAGAATCTTGGTTCTTATACTCACAGGTTCTAGAACTGTTAGAACACAACTCAACCAGTCTTTGCCAGTTGTTTAGTTTAGTTTAGTTTCATTTGTGTTGGGGGAGGGTACATCTGGGCTGGCTAGATGGCTCAGTAGGTAAAGCAATTGCTATCTATCCTAGAAGCCTGAGTTCAATCTTTGAGACCCACATGGTATAAGGAAAGAATATATTCTGCCCTGTAAACTGCCAAACACATACATAAACAAATACACTTTAAAAATTTGAAAAAGTAATGCAGGAACATGTGCTTAATATGAAATTCAGGAACATAGAATTTAAAGAAAATAAAAAAATCATTGAGTAGTATATTCTATCACCTGGAGTTAGCTTTAGTTAATCTCTGGCAATTATCATTTCTTCAGAGAATAACACGCACACACACACACACACACACACACACACACAACATTGTTACACTGATAATTATGGAGCTCTTATCATTATTGAATAAAATTTTCATATTGTCTCAGAATTGTAAAGCCAGAAGGAACCTAATTTCTGTTGTGAAAATGAATATACTGTGTAACACAGCTGTGTGAACTCCACACTCAGGGTCCTTCTGGCTGGTCCTGCTCCATCTCTAGCTTAGTCACTCTTGCTTTCTTTTTATGTTGAAAGAAAACAAAAAGAAAATTTATAATCTAAATTAAAAACGTAAGAGACGCTAAATTTCGATTTTCTTATTTTCCATAAGCAATTTAGTTTTCTGAAGGCAAAGTCAAGTAGTTCAACTGACAGCCAGACTATAAAGGAAGCTTGTAGTAGCCTAGATTTTGCTGCCTGGAAAATAGATGAAAACTCATTGTTCAGTGCCACTTTAAGCCAATAACAGACACTCAATTATTTGTCAGTTTCAGTTAGAGTTGCCATAAATACTGAAATTACTATGTGTAAGATGGTTCCCTGTGAGAGTGCTTTATGAAGTTAAATGTTTTCCTGAACTGTTTGTCAACTTGTAATTAATGTAACTGAAACAGAGGTGTTTTGTTAGATTGAAAATTGCTTTTAGTTGTCCTATTGTTTAAGAAAAACAATTTGAAAACATCTGGACTCTTTTCTTGGCTCATGGTTCTAGTTTATTACATTGCTTTTTCCTTTTGTAGTTGGAAAGTGACTTAAATAAGATGAAACATAATTGTAACTCTAAGGGAATCTACAGGAGGTTTTTAAAAGGCTGACTTACACAGCAACTATGCAAATGTTGATGAGTCATCCTAGTAACACTTCTGATGTTGCATTTTGTGGCTATTGTAACATATACTCTTTACTCATGAGCATTCAAAACTCACAAACATTATGGATTAATATGACAGAACGTTAAACATGGACCATATTTCTGTTAAAAAGGATACCTTTAGTAACTGAAGTGTGGCATAAGCTTACCTCACCCAGAACCTATTCAGAAGACTAAGAAATTAAACACTTGGCTCATTCTGTTGTTTTTATCCTTCCTTTTGGGGGAGGGGAATCTCTGAGTTGCATACTCCCAGTGGGATTTCCTCTATTTAGTCTATTTTCAAAATCTTAATTAGAAACAAATAATAATTGTTTCCCTCCTAGTCACAATACCTCTTGTTCTATGATGTTGAACATCAATCAAGTTACCTTAATTTTGTGACATACTAAAAAAAGAAACATTGCCTTGTTTGATATAGTTTTTAAATGAAATGATAGATGTAAAGTGCTTAGCATAACTTCTGACCAAACTAAGAATTCCATTTGTCATCATTGACTTGTCAGTGAAGAAGCCAATGAAACCATATCCATATTTCTCTCTCTGTCTCTCTGTCTCTCTGTCTCTGTCTCTGTCTCTCTCTGTCTCTCTGTCTGTCTGTCTCTCTCTCTCTCTCTCTCTCTCTCTCTCTCTCTCTCTCTCACACACACACACACACACACAATACTCACACATGCTAAAGATTATCAAGAGGATTTGGTTAAGGAACAACAGCATTAACATCAGCCAGATGATCCTGTGGTGACAGAATGACAGCCACAGACTTGATGAATAAGAACCTGCATTTTCACACCATTTAGATAATTCATCAGCATGCTTATCTTAAAGAGTTCTTGGACAAGTATACCTGCTTTAAAAGTATTTACTTTTGACCCTTTGATACATTTGCTATAGGAATGACAAAACCCAAGTAACTGCCAAATGAAGGGAAATGAAATATGTGAAAGTATTATTCATTTCTAAGAATACTCTTTGGACAATAAAGATGATGGACCTTAAAAAATGTTGCAGTATTAAAAGTGAGATGACTATGAATATTGGAGCAATGCTAAAAACATATAAGGATTTTTATGTTTTTTTGAAATTTTCTTACCCACGAGTTAGCCTATATGTGTCAGTGTTCTAGCATCCTGCATGTTCTGGCATTTTGCATGTTCTAGACTCAACTGCTGTTCCTCATCAGAGCCTGCACCCAGGACAGCCTTTGAGAAAGCTGCTGCTCTCAAGTGGTGCAACATTTCAGACTGTCTCAAATAAGACTTCTATTAAGCCTGAAATTTCTTGACATTTAGAAACTGGACTGTAGGCTTTGAACTTTTTCAAACTTACTTTATTTGGAGTTCTTTAATGCTAAAGGCCAGTGTAAAACACAATCAACAAAATCAGAGTGTATGCTCAATTTTCTTAACACAAATATTTTATTACGAACTTATTAACTGAGAGTACCTCACTTATAACCCAACTAACCTAAACAATAGGAAAAGAAGATTAAAGAATACAATAACTAAACTGTAAGGTTATCAGTTTCGAGGAACAAACTGGCGTAATCAGCAAGATTTCTTCTGCTGGAATCTGGAGCAACCAGAACCCAGAACCTCAGCCAGAGCTAGGAACCCCAAGCCTTCCCTCGAGCGGTTCTCTCTAGGAGCATCCCAAAGTGGAGCAATAAACAGCCAAAACTATCGCAAGTCATATTATAACATGTAAAGAATTTCTTCATCTTAAGAGACACACATGCAGGAGCATTATCAGTTTTTATTTGTGCAGGTATTCCCATAATTGCCATTATTTACAATAAATGAGTAATTACACAATCAGCCTTTTCAAAATTTAGAGAAGTTGCTCGTTTAAATCCTGAATAGGTATGGATAGGATGATGTACATATTTTAGTTTTCCAAATTTTGCAAAATGAAATACATCCATCTAACAGATTTCATTCCTTTTTGTACCCCTAGGGTTAGCTCCAGCAGGTAAAAGGTTTTGATTATACAACAAACATGTAGGACACTTATTAATTATTTTTTTGGCTTGTTGCCAAGTGATAGCGAACATTTTCTTCAAACCCTTACCGTTAACATCACAGCAATATGGTAGTTTCAGAACCCACTTAACCTATGGCAAGCTGCCCTGGATCCCATAACACAACCAAAACATAAGATAATGACATTAAATCTATACTTGCAAAAATGATAATGGAAGAAACAAAGAAAATCCTTAAAGAAATACAAGAAGGTACAAGCAAAGAGTTTGAGGACTTTAGAGAGAAAATGTACAAATCACTGATAGAATTCAGGAAAATACAAACAGGTAAATGAATTGAACATATCATATAAAGAAATGGAGGAAAGTACAAAGAGATGAAGGAAATCAATATAATGGTTCAAGATCTGAAGATGGAAAGAGAACTAATAAAGAAAGCACACACTGAGGGACACACTGGACAGGGAGAATTTAGGAAAGAAAACAGGAACTGCTGAGGTAAGCATCACCAATATAATACAAGAGATGGAGGAAAGAATGTTAGGCGTAGACGACACAATGGAAGAAATCAATGCATCCATCAAAGAAAATGTTAAAGCTAAAAAATTCCTGACAGAAAACATCCAAGAAACCAAGGACACCATGAAAAAATGAAACATAAGAATTATAGGAATCCAAGAAAGAGAAGATTCCTAGCTCCAAGGCCCATAGAATGAGTTTGGTAATGTGTCTTTTCTATTTTGTGGAATAGTTTGAGGAATATTGGTATTCACTCTGATTTGAAGGTCTGGTGGATTTCTGCACTGAATCCATCTGGGTCTAGTTTTTTGTTTTTGTTTTTGTTTTTTTGTTTGTTTGTTTGTTTTGTTTTTGATTAGGGAGATTTTTGATGACTGTTTCTATTTCTGTTGGAGATATTAGACTATTTAACTTATTTCTTCTTGATTTAGCTTTGGTAAGTGGAATTTATCAAGAAAATTGTTCATATTGTTTAGATTTTTGAATTTTGTGGCATATAGGCTTGTATCCCAGATCTCTCCAAGACTTTTAACTTGAATGAGTATAGTATACATAAGTGACCCCCAAAATTCTACCAAGGAACTCCTATAGCTGATAAACACCTTCAGCAAAGTGACTGGATACAAAATCAACTAAAAAAATCAGTAGCCTGCCTGTATACAAAAGACAAACTGGCTGAGAAAGAAATTAGGGAAACAATACCTTTTACAATAGCCACAAAAACAAACAAAAACCCCATCAATTATCTTGGTGTAACTCTAACCAAGCAAGTAAAAGACCTGTATGGAAAAGAAATTGAAAAAGATACCAGAAGATGGAAAGATCTTCCATTCTCATGGATAGGTAGGGTTAACATAATAAAAAATGGCCATCTTACCAAAAGCAATCTGTAAATTCAATGCAATTCTTACAAAAATATCAAAACAGTTTTTTACAGACTTTGAAATAACAATTCTCAACTTCATATGGAAAAACAAAAACAAAAGCAAAAATCTCAGAATAGCTAAGACAATCCTGTACAATAAAAGATCTTCTGGGGGAATCTCCATTCCAGATCTCAAGCTGTACTATAGAGCAACAGTAATAAAGACTGTCTGGTACTGGCATAGAAACAGACTGGTGGATCAATGGATTTGAATTGAAGTTCCAGAAATAAACCCACACACCTACGGACACTTGATCTTCTACAAAGAAGCCAAAACCGTACAATGGAAAGAAGATAGCATCTTCAACAAATGGTGCTACCCTGACTGGATGTATACCTGTAGAAAAATGCAATAGATCCATATTTATTACACTACACAAAACTCAAGTCCAAGTGGATTAAAGACCTCAACATAAAACCAGAAACACTCTATCTCTTAGAAGAAAAAGTTCCTCAAGGGAAGAGCCTTGAACTAATTGGCCCATGAGACAACTTCCTGAATAGATCACCAACAGCCCAGGCTCTAAGATCAACAATTAATAAATGGGACCTCATGAAACTGAAAAGGACACTGTCACAGAAAAAATGATAGACTACCGATTAGGAAAAGATTCTCACCAACCCTCCATCTGACAGAGGGCTAATATCCAAACTACATAAGGAACTTTGGAAATTAAACACAACCAAAGCAAATAATCCAATTAAAAATGGGGTACAGAACTAAACAGAATTCTAAACAGAGGAACATTGAATGGCCAAGAAACACCTAAAGAAATCCTCAACATTCTTACTCATTTGGGAAATGCAAATAAAAACAATTCTGAGATTTCATCTTATACCCATCAGAATGGCTAAGATAAACAATTCAAGTGACAGCAGATGCTGGCTAGGATGTGGAGAAAGGGAAACACTCCTCCATTGCTCATGGTAGTTTAAACTTGTACAATCTGGAAAACAATCCGGAGTTTTGTCAGAAAACTGGGAATAATTGTATCTGAATACCCAGCTATACCCCTGAGCATCTACCTGAAAGATGCTCCACCATACAACAAGGACATTTGCTCATCAATGTTCATAGAAGCTTTATTCATAATAACCAGAATCTGGAAACAACCTAGATTTCCCTCAACTAAGGAACGGATAATGAAACTGTGGTGCATTTACACAATGGAATGCTACTCAGCCCTAAAAAGCAAAGAAATATTAAAAATTTCAAGCAAATGGATGGAACTAGAAAAGGTCAGCCCAAGTGAGGTAACTCAGACCCAAAAAGGTATGCATGGTATAGGCTCACTTATAATTGGATTTTAGCCACATAACACAGGATAACCACACTACAATACACAGACTTAAGAAGCTAAATAACAAGGAGAACCCTAGGGAAGATGCTTAATGTTCATTCAGAAGGGCAGCAAAACAGACACCAAAAGTGCTTTAAGGGAGGGAGCAGGAAGGGAGCCTACCATAGATGTCCTCTGAAAGACTCCACCCAGCAGCAGATCGAAGCAGATGCTGAGACTCACAGCCAAACTTTGAGGCAGAGGGCAGGGAGACTTAGGGAAGAGTTGAGGGATAGAGGACCTTGAGAGGACAGGAGCTCCACAAGGAGAACAACAGAGCTACAAATCTGGGCCCAGGGGGACCTGCAGAGAATGATGCACCAACCAAGCACCATGCATGGAGAGGATCTAGACCCCCTGCTCAGATGTGGCCAATAAGCCACACAGTCTCCAGGTGAGCACCATAATATGGGGAGTAGGGGTTGCCTATGACATGCACCCTGTGGCCCACTCATTGATCACTTCCTTCTGGCAGGGCAGCCATGCCAATCCACAGAGGAAGAGGATGCAGGCAATCCTGATGAGATTTGATAAGGTGGGGTCAGATGGGGGGGAGGGCTCCTCCTTTCTGAGGACTCAGGTAAGGAGGGAGGGGGTAAGAAGGAAGGTGGGGTGGGAGGAGATGAGGGAGAGGCCTACAATTGGGATGTAAAGTGAATAAATTAAAAATAAACAAACTTAATAAAAGCCCACCAAATTAATTAATTAATCAGTAATAAGTAAATAAATGAAAAAAACAAACCCCACAGATCCTATGTATGAATTCAGTTGTAACAAGTTAGCTTTTAAGATTTGTATGTAACAAACAAAGTGGGACCTTCTTGTTGAGAGAGAATCCAGTGTTTAAGAACAGGGTCCTAAAAAAAAATTAAAAAAAAAAAATAAATAAAAAATAAAAAAATAAAAAAAAAGAACAGGGTCCTGTTTGTAGTTGCAAACGTTCCCACATTAAAAGAAGGCAAAACACTTGGAACAAAGCACTGTATCTCAGGATTGCCACCTCAACAGGGTGACAAGTGGCCCCAAGGTGTAGTTCCAATATGTGTTTGCAGCATGCCTCTAGTCAGGTGTGAATTTACATGTGGCACACTAAGAGTCTCTAAAAATCTCCACTTACAGATGTAGTTCTGTGCGATGTTACAGCTGACAGAGACCATTTCTCACACTCTCTACGCCACTGCTGATCCTTTCGCCTCTACCTCGCCATGTCCTGGGATGGCAGAAGTGTGGCCACCATGCCATTCAGTGCTATAGATCAAACCCAGGGCTTCCCGCATGTTGAGGAAACAGCTGAGCTGAACTCACAGCCTAGGTCAC
Organism: Acomys percivali; assembly: GCA_907169655.1. Classification (NCBI taxonomy): domain Eukaryota; kingdom Metazoa; phylum Chordata; class Mammalia; order Rodentia; family Muridae; genus Acomys; species Acomys percivali. Next base: position 113,411,972 of record OU015744.1, on the reverse strand, counting down.
ACATTTTTCATAACTTATAAGCCCTGAAAAATAAATGGATGCCTCTGAAGAATTTCAAAATGTGGTTTATTCCCGTTTCTACTAAGAAACTTCCCCTGTAAAGCAAACTCTTTCTGACATCAATTCCGCTGACTGATTACTATAATTTTTTTATCATGAACAATGTGAATGTTGCTTACCATTGGAAAGAGACAAGGTAAGAATTTATGGGCTGACTGCAAATGCGAGTTGGATAAAATGAAAATAAGAATGAACCTCCTTTCATGCAATTTCTAGGAATTATAAACACTCCCTTATCCCCAACAGTAGCCATTGGGCATATAACAATTTAGGATAAGGTAAATCGTGAAAATTTATCAAAGCATTTTGGTAATTTTGTGAAAAGTTATTTGTCACTGTCTGGGAAGCAATGAATACTTAGCCGCAGGTAATCTGCTCACTGTGTCACACTACTGATGCATGCACTTCTTTGCAGGCGTATGCATTTAAATAACCATTTAGCGCACTTGCAAAATCCTGGGCCTTTAGAAGAGCAGAATTTCAGGCACCAACCTACTTACTTGCCTGGCCAGGGTTTTGATCATCCCCCAGCTCATTGTTATCTGAGAAGCAACCAGGTTGAGCTTTACATTTATAGTTTTCTCCTTAGTCATTCCAATCCCAGAGACTCAAGCAGCGCCCAGGACTTGGACCACGCAACAAATGTATCGGCGATTATGTCATCACCAGCACGCACTGAATGACAGCGGAGGGCGAAGAACAGAAGCTACTAGTTAAGATTTCGAACTTTGGTCTGTCGCCGACACTGCAGGTTCCTGTTGCGTTTTGGGTTAATTTCAGTATTTCCAAAGATGTTGAATTTTTACTGTATTCTTGGCCTGTTATCTCATTGCTTTATGGGGGAGCAGTTTTGCAAGAGTCTGTTTTGCCTTTCTGGGTATGCTTCTGTTTCTCCCTCGGGTTTACAACAAACATACTTAGAGCCCCTAGAGGCAGCTCACGCTCGATTCTACTGTTTTCCACCTTTTGGCTTCCGTTAATATTGGTCAGGTTCTCCTGCTGCCCCAAGGAAGCCATCGGCGAGTTTTGGTGATCTTTCAGAATTCCTGTATTTTGCTTTCTGTAGTCTCTGCCAGGCTGTGGGTGGATTTTTCATGCAGTCTTAATTTTCTTTTCTTTTGTTTCTGTTTTAGAAGAAATTTGTTTATTTCAGCTTGTAGTTTCTCAGGGACACAGTCATGAGCAGGAAGACATGGCAGCAGACAGGAAAGGCACAGGGCAAGAGTTCGAGGCTGCTTGTTTCCAGTACATGCAGACTCAGGAAGCACAGGTAAAGAAAAGGGGAAGACAGGCTAGGAAGCCTCAGTGCCTTCAGTCATCTGCTTCTTCCAGCGAGACCCCATGCCCCAAAGGTTCCACAGCTCTCCCAGACCCTGCCACCAGCTGAGGACCAAGTGTGAGGCTACGCAAATAGTTTATATTCAAACCACAACCTTGTTTGCAAACTTGCTTTTCTTTTCTTTTTTAATATTTATTTTATGTATTTGAATGCTATATCCATGTAAGCCTGCATGCCAGAAGAGGACATCAGATCTCAGTATGTATGCTTGTGAGCCACCATGTGGCCTTCAGGACCTCTGGAAGAGCAGAAAGTGCTCTTAAGCTCTGAGCCATCTTTCTAGCCCAGCAAACTTGCTTTTCATTTAATACTGCTTGTTGAAGAAAATTAAAGAAACACTTTTATTTTTTAAAGGAATGCATGGAATTCTACTGCATGGATGCTCCATCAATTATTTTAAAATTAAATATTTTGAGAATTACATAAATGAGTACTGTATTTACAAAGTCTCCCCATCCTCCCCCGCTAAAACTCCTTCCCTGTCTTACCTGCTACCTCTTAAATTTATCACCTTTCTTTTTGCTTCTCTCTCTCTCTCTCTCTCTCTCTCTCTCTCTCTCTCTCTCTCTCTCTCTCTGTCACACACACACACACACACACACACACACATTCTCACTCACACATACCTGTTGAGTCTTAGTCATATGAATATGTGTTTAGTAATGACCACTTAGGATTGGATAACCTATCAGGGGTTTACCCTGGAGAAGACTGATTTCCTCTCTCTCAGCAGCTGTTAATTGCTTGTATTTCTTCATCTAGGGCTTGGGGGTCTATTGAAAGTTGATAATACACTGCTTTGGACATGACAATATGCCCAGGCTGCCTTAGAGAGTTTCTTTCTGTCTAGTGCCCTTGAAACTTCAAGAAATACCAGCTGAGACTGTACTGTAATGCTTTGGCAAAATACGCCCTCAAAACTACAAGATTGTTAAAAGTTGGGTTGTGGGGTTGATGAGGGAAAATCATTGTAAGAGATAATCATGTTCTGTCATGATTTATGAGCAAGTGGAAGTCAAAACATGTGTCCGGGGGAAAAAATGATATGACCTGTGCTTTGGAACAACATGCATCTATCACTGCCTATTGAGTTCTGTATAAATAATGCACTCTGGCTGCCATTCAGTCAGGTCACAAAACTCCTCCCCCTGGTGCCTGGCTCATTCCTCCCTCATGCTCTTGTACCCGCCCTGCTTCAGGCCCTGTCTTTATCTGGGGCTGGACCCCAGCAAAATGTAATAATGTGTGGGAGAAGAATAAATGAAAAAAGAAAAGCTGCTTTCTGTATCTGACATAGCTTTACATTTGACATATTATGGGATTATGGGTTATTATACTTAAAATGAAGCCAATCAAGAGTACTGCTTTGCCTAATGAAGTGAAAATAACAGATGAAGGAAACAGACATTCTAGCCAACCAAAAAAGTCCTCTGCATGGGTCAGACTACTCCTTAGAGATGATGATTTTTTTTTTCTGTGATGTCTGCAGTCATTTGTACCTTATGGAACATTTCATCTGGTGTTTGCAGCACTTGGAACAGTTGTTCTACTCTTTAAAGTTAATCATTATTCTTGCTGGTGTGATTCCACAGCTACCACCTCATGTGAATAACTCTAACTTTAGGAGCGATTGGTCTTTGATACCCATATTATTTCAATTTTTATTTGTGGATACTGTATTGATCAGTTTTACTTTGTTGGTCTTATGCTAGATTTAGCCTAAAAGGTAAATGGAAAACCACATTATAGAAGACATTAGATAACAATATGGTATGTTTAAACATTTAAATATTATCTTTTTATGCACAAATATCAGTGACAGTGTTAAAAACAAAAGATCAGGCCTGTTATACACCACAATGTTGTACTCTTTTCAGGTGCAAACAACTCCTACATTTTCTTTTAACAGTCAGAAATTAACATTTCTTTAAGTGCTGCCATTCTAGAGTCATTGGTTGAGGATTCTTTGTGTGGCTCTGCACCCCATTTTATTTATTTATTTTTATTTATTTATTTTTTTTATTTAAATTTTTTTCTGTACCTCATTATAAAAATTGGATTATTTGGTTTTTTGATGTTTAATTTCTTCAGTTCTTTATATATTTTGGGTATTAGCCCTTTGGAAGATGCAAAGTTGGTGAAGATCTTTTCCCACTCTGTAGGATGCCATTTTGTTTTGTTAACAGTGTCCTTTGTCTTACAGAAACATTTTGGTTTCATGAGGTACCTGTTGAGGGATGGTCTGGTGTATTTTGAGCCTAATTAATAAAAAGCCATCTCACCTGGGCAAAGCAGAGGAGATAGGTGTGGCTAAGCTTCCCAGACTTTGTAGAGAGACAGAGAGGAATCCTGGGAAGGAGAAGGACGGAGACCCGAGGAGGAGAAGAAGAAGGCCACCACCATGGGTTAGATGGAAGAGAAGCATGTGGCCAGCATGGATGGAAGATTTGGCCCAGATGAAGAACATTAGCAAGTATTTGGGATTATGGAGGTAACTTGATAGAAATTATTAGAAGCAGATAGCATGGGATTGAGGCAGGGATTCCATGCCTGCCCCACTATGGGAAGTGGTTTAGAGGATTAATGTCTGCCCTGCCCCAGGTTAACTAAGGTATTTTAAAATATAACAGGTGTCTGTGTCTTAATTGATTGCTAGAAGACATACTAAGGTAATCATCATCATCATCATCATCATCATCATCATCATCATCATCATCTTAGTAATAAACAACTATTAGGCCCTACTGATAATTGAACAACAGGTACCATTTATTAATTATTGATTTTAGAACAGAATTGTTGGTGTTCTGTTCAGGAAGTTGTCTCCTGTTCCAATGAGTTCGAGGCTGGCTCCCATTTTCTTTTCTAATAGATTTTAGTGTTTCTGGTTTTGATCCACTTGGGTTTTGTGCAGGGTGATAAATATGGATCTACTTGCATTTTTCTATCTGTAGACATCCAGTTAGACCAGTATCATTTGTTGAAGATGCTTTCTCTCATCCATTGTATGCTTTTGGCTTCTTTGCCAAAAATCAAGTGTTCTTAGGCATGTGGGTTTACTTCCATATCTTTGTTTCAATTCAGTTGATTAGCTAGTCTGCTTCTATGCCAATACAATGCAGTTTTTATTACAATTTCTCTGTAGTATAGCTTGAAGTCAGATCTATGCTTTTTAAAACAAAAAGGACATGAGATGACTGAATATCTGAGTTCAATCCTCAGAATACACATAAAAATTAAAAAGAGAATTGATCAAATAAAGTTGATCTTTCATCTCTTATATGCACTGTATTGCACTTGTACCAATGTGTAAATCTCTGTCTCTGTCTCTGTCTCTGTCTGTCTGTCTGTCTGTCTCTCTCTCTCTCTCTCTCTCTCTCTCTCTCTCTCTCTCTCTCTCT
>OU015744.1:113386746-113407162 GCA_907169655.1 Acomys percivali | reverse complement strand
CTCTCTCTCTCTCTCTCTCTCTCTCTCTCTCTCTCTCTCTCTCTCTCACACACACACACACACACAAACATGGATAGTATAGAGTTTAAACACAAAATATAAAGATCTATGTGATAGTAATATACATATACATCCTTGGGAAATGAGCATTAGATAGAAATATTGTTTCCAACATTGGATTATTTAAGCTGTAATTTTATAGTAGTTTCATGACTAGAGATCTTTGGTGTGATTCCAATCTTTTACAACTTATATTTTGTTCTTAAATATGAATGTGTTATGAACATTCTGTGCATATTTAGGAGGAATGACTGTTTTCTATATGTCAAGTATACTGCGTGATATATTTGTAATTTCTTGATAGTGACAACTTTTTTCCAGGTACTTTATAACACTGCTCATATTTGCTGAACCTAGCAGATTCTGAGACAGGCATGTGAATACCTTTTATTACAGCACTGATTTCTTCCATTGTTCCCTTAATGCCACTTAATGAAATTTGAAGCATTAGTTTAGGGTATATATGGGTTTATTGTGGTTATGTCTTCTATACACTTACTGCTTTTGCTAGAATATAATTTCCATTTTTATGTGATGTTGTCTGAATGTTTGTGCCCTCTCAGAATTCATGTATTGAGGCAGAATTTCAAATCTCACCACACTAAGAAGTGGGAGGTGATAGAGCCATGAAAGTACCTATTCATCAACCAGGCCATGAGAGTTCTGTTACTTCTCTTTTCCATCTGAGAGGAGCAGGCTTTCATAAGACATTGCCTTTGTTTCTGGATATCTTTTTGCTCATTCTTTTGTTTGCTTGCTTTTCTGAGACAGGCTGGCCTCAAACTCACAGAGATACACCTGCCTCTGCTGCCTGAGCTGGCATTAAATGTGTGCTGCTGACTTTTCTGAGTATCTTGATGTTAGAATTTAAGTTTCTAGAACTGTAAGAAGTACATTTTTGCTTTTAGACTATCCAGCCATAATATTTTGTTATAGCGGCCTGAGTGGACTAATACACTGTTCTTCCTGCTTTCACTTTTCTTTTTGTCTAATGTTACATTTGCTCAGATATTATATTAAAACAGCACATTTTATTTACTTTTCTGCCATAACCTTTCTCATTTCCATTTGGTCTTCAGCTTTCCAGTGTCTCTTGTTGTGCACAGGACTTAATTTTATCTTCTAATTGCTAACCTCTCTCTTGTTAGTTGGTGAGCATGCCAACTTTGTTGTAATTATTATGGTTTCACATATCTGATGATTTATTCATCTGTTTTTTATCAACAATTATTATATTTTATTACAAACTTATTAACCGAGAGTCCCTTACTTACAACCTGACTGACCTAAACAATAGGGAAAGAGGATTAAAGTATACAATAATGAAGTTCTTCTATAGGTTTCTAAGATCCTCTGGGTCCTTCTATTTCACCATCTCCTATGTTTCTCTTACAAGAGTCCCAGAGTGATGTCCTCACATCTATCCCGATCTCCTGGTAAGTGAAGACTTTCGTGGGATATGCCTTTTGGGCTAGTGCCCAATTATAAGTGAGTATATACCATGTGATTCTTTCTGCTTCTGGGTTAACTCACTCTGTGTGATCATTTCTAGTGCCATCCATTTGTCTACAAATTTTGGAATTTCCTTGTTTTTGTTTTTGTTTTTGTTTTTTTTATATAGCTGAGTAATATTCCATAGTATAAATGTACCATAGTTTCTTTATCCATTCTTCAGCTGAGGGACATTTAGGTTTTCCAGGTTCTGGCTATTATGAATAAGGCTGCTATGAACATGGTTGAACATATGTCCCTGTTGTGTGCCATGAAGTCTGGTGCCCCATATTTGACGACCTCCCCTTGGTGGGGAGCCCTGGTGGCATTCAAAGAAAAAATAATCAGGCTATCAAGATGAGACTTGATAGCCTATGACCAATGGGGAAGGAGGTCCCTCTCAGTCATAGACCTAGGGGAGGGGAATAGGGTGAAAGTGGGAGGGAGGGAGGAATGGGAGGATACAAGTGATGGGATAACAATTGATTTGTAATCTGAATAAATTAATTAAAAAATAAAATGATAGTAAAATTTAAAAAAAGAATACAATAATGAAACTATAAGGATATCAGTTCTGAGGAACGATTCTCCTGGCATAAAAACAAACAAACAAACAAACAACAAGCAAACAAAAACTTTAGACACTAAGATAAGAATCAGTAGCAGAGGAGAGACAGTGGAATAATTTCTTTAAATTGTTGCGTACAAATAGACTGATCCTTGTAATGAATAATTCTTTTTTTTTTTTTTTTTTGGTTTTTGGTTTTTGGAGACAGGGTTTCTCTGTGTAGCCTTGGCTGTCCTGGACTCACTTTGTAGACCAGGCTGGCCTCGAACTCGCAGCGATCCGCCTGCCTCTGCCTCCCGAGTGCTGGGATTAAAGGCGTGCGCCACCACCGCCCGGCTGAATAATTCTTATTTTGTTGTATATAGCTTATTTTATTTAATAGAAAGGGGGAGATGAAGGAGAGATAAACATGTTTTTTGTTTAGATCACAAATGGGGCATGAGAAAAAGACTTGAGAGAGAGCAGCTGATGTTTATCCCTTTAGAAGTTGAGCCACCATGTGGGAGAGATTGGTCATTTGTCTGTTTACTCACATTCTTTTCTATATGTCTCTGTTTGTACCTTTCGAGAGAAACTTTGTATGTCACGTTGATCTCTCCTTGTTTCACTCTTATTAACATCAAGAATAATTTAATATTTGCATTTACTTGGAAATATTTGAGTAACTCCTTTTTAGTGTCTTTCATTTTTTGCACTAAAAATTTTTAGTATACAAAACAATATCTTTTATTGTGATCTTTTATATAACTTCATAATTTGCCCATTTTCACCCCTTCATTAACTGTCTCTTGTTTCCCTGATTTCTCCTACTAGTCTCTCATCCCTACAATTAACCTTTTGCTTCTCAAATCTAAATTCTGCACATGAGAGAAAACATGAACTATTTTTCTATTTCTTTTTCTACTAACTCACTTTGTCCTACTACTTCTTTTAGTCAAGTTGTGGGGATTTTTAAAAACCACATTTTAACTAAAGTGTTCAATTCTCCATTTTCTTTGTGTGTGTGTGTGTGCGTGTGTGCATGTGTGCGTGTGTGTGTGTGTGTGTGTGTGTGTGTGTGTGTGTGTGTGTGTGTGTGTTATTTTAGGAGCCACCCCCTCCCTTGTCTAGATACCAAGACTTCCATCTCTGCCTCTCAGATTTTATGTTGTAATTTTAAAATATCGTTTTATTCCTGGAGAGATTTAAAATATGATTTTCTATCACATTTAATTCATTTTAAGGTCGTGTTCCTGTTATTAAATAGATGCTATTTACCTCAGCTCTTGTGTTCCTTCAGCTATTGCATTTAGATAGCCTGTAGTCCAATTGGGTTTTTTATACGATCCATTGTTTTCCTTCCGTGTCATAAGCGGCCTCCTTCAAGTCCTCCAACATACATTTTGTAGCTTTCTGGGTTCACCAGTGTTTCTTGATTACTGGCAGATGGTGTATTTCATTGTCTGCTAGCTCTCTATGGAAGCTTCTAGTGACTTGTCCTGAAAGCATCTTCTTGGGAGTCTTTCGCATCTATGGGAGGGGGTGAGTAAATGTCAGTTTGGCTTAAGGCAAGTAAAGGAGGGGAGTGAAGGGGCAAAGATGTAGTTCTCATGGAGATAATTGGTCTTCCTTCTGTTGTGGTTCTACCAGAAAAACTCCACCCTGGACACCTGTGAGATGCAGTGAATAAAAATATTAAGATGGGAAAAATCTACCTCAGGTAAGAAAGCCACTAGTTCCTTGAGTTGAACAGAAGTGGCATGGATGTCCTGGGTAGCTGCCCAGTGCATATTCGTCTGTGTGAACTCCTAGGCTTTTGAGGCTTTTTCCTGCTCTGAGAGTATCCCATGAACTCTGGGAACAACAGTCAGAATTGGTGTGAAGGGAAGTTCCCCAGCACTGGTGAGAATTGAAGTACAAACCACATTGACTCTCTTGTCTTCTATCCTGCTGTGTTCTGAACATAGTCTCTGCCTGGTTTCTTCAGTCCTCCTTCCTCTCCTCAAATGCATGCTTGACTCATGAAGCTTTGCTTTTCTCTTTTCTCCCATTAGTTGATCTCTTTTTTTTTACTAATGAGATAATTATTGAAATGAATGTGTCCTCTCAGATTCTACAGTTTCCTCAGGTCTGATACCCAGAAAGAGAGTCATTGATTTAACCAGTTTGCCATCTTGACTAGCCTTTCCATTTCATTCCTCAGAATACCTTTCTTCATCACTGTGGTAGTTTTAATAGAAATTATCCCATAAGCTCATGTATTTGAATATTTGACCCTCAGTTGGTGGAATTGTTTAGGAAGGATTAGGAGGTGTGGCTTTGTTGGAGGAGGTTTGTCCCTGGGAGTGGCATTTGAGGTTTCAAAGCTCATACAGTTTTTAGTTACTTCTCTCTGCAACATATTTTGGATCAAGATGTGAGCTCTTAGTCACTGCTCCAGCATCATGCTTGCCTGCCTGCTGCCATTCTCCTTGCTGTGATGGTCATAGGCTCCAACCCTCAGATACTGTAAGTCCCAAATCAACTTTGCATTCTATAAGTTGTCTTGGTCATGGTTTATCTCCACATAGATTCAAAAGTGACTCTTACAGTAGTTGACAACAAGGCATGGCCTATCACTGTGATGGGCCTAGCCATGCTGTTTTGGAGAGAAACATGGAAAATTTGGGACTTTGGATTAGGAAAGCAGTTGAATACTCTAAGCATGGCTGAGTGGGTCATCGTGGTAGAAGCTTGGAAGAAAATAGTGCTGAGAGTGAATTAGATTATGAAGGCCCAGTCCAAGGCATTTCAGAGTGGAATGATATTAGCATCTGGGCCAGAGTTGATTACTCTGATACTTTTGCAAAGAATGTGTCTGCCTTTTGTCCATGTCCTAAGAATCTGCCTGAGACTAAATGCAAAACTGTTGGATTAAATTTCTTGGTAGAAGAGCTTCCAAAACAGTCTAGTATTGATCTGTGAGTCATTATTAGCAATCTCTCCTATGCAAGTCTATAATGAGAAGAGCGAGCAGGGCGAAAAGGTTAAAAATGTACAGTTTGAAGTGAAAAGGGGCACCAGGGAATTTAACGTTGAAGCTCAGGCTTGTGCAGAACAAGATAAGAAGAGGCCTGATGTGAAATAGAATAAAGGAAGAGTGCACTTAAGGTAAGACCCCACCCAGCCAAGCTTCCAACTAGCAAAAAAGAAATGCCCAAGGAAATTTTCTGCTTATGAAAAGCAACAAAGCAAAATTTCTGCAGATGTGATATAGGGAAGGATCAGGCTCCATCCTAAGTGAGCAATCAATCTTGGCAGTGTTGTTCACATGGTTCCTGATTTAGAGTAATGAGACTTCCAAGAGAAAAGAGCTTGTGGAATCTTCTCTGTGATAAAGAAAATTGTTAAAGCCAGGCAGGCATGTGGAGGTGGAGTCTCTGCATGGAGGCCATGTGATGTCATCACATGAAGCTTGAAAGTGGAGCCTGGATAATCTTCGAGACTCCAAGATGCTGGAGATGCCAGAATTATAGTATACCTACACAGAAGAGCTGCACACAGGCAGTGGAACCAACTCATGGGGAAAAAAGTGTACTGCAGTCACCAAATCTGAATAGGTGGAGTCATCTAAGCCCTTTGACATCAGAGATAGAGTTACAGGATTTGGTGTTTGCCCTGTTGGGTTTTGGTCTTGCTTTGGTCCAGTATTTATTCACTCTGCTCCCATTCTTACCTTCTAGAATGGTAATATATATTTTGTGCCATTATTATATGTTGGAAATATGCAATCTGCTTTTGGATTTTGCAGGAGTTACAATCAAGAGATTTCCTTGAGTTTCAGAGGCGACTTTGGGCCTTTAAAGTATGCAGACTGTGAAATATTATAGGGACACCTGAAGTTAGACTAAATGCATTTTGCATTATGATGTGGCCACAATCCTAGGTGGACCAGGGAGTGAAATGTTGTGGTTTAAATGATAACGGCCTCTATAGGCACCATATTTGAATACACAGTCCCCAGGTGGAAGAAAACTTTAGGAAGAATAAGGAGTTATGCCCTTCTTGGAGGAGGCATGTTACTGGGCGTGGGTCATGTTTCAGAAGCCCATGCCACCTCCAAATAGCTCCCTCTGCCTCCTGTTTGTGGATCAGGATAGAAACTCTCAGCTACTGCTTCCGTGACATGTCTGCTTGCCTGTTGCCATGGTCCCTGACATGATGGTCATGGACTCTAACCCTGGAAACTGTAAGCCGCCAATCAACTCTTTCTCCTATAAATTACCTTGGTCACTGTGACCTCAGAGCAACAGAAATTAAGACAATCACCCTTTCCAGGGCTAAGTGGCTCACTGGTAATGGTAGTCACCATTCCTCACTGTCCTATGCATTTAGGCTCCAATAATGCTTCAAACAGCACAAAATGTATCCCTGTCTTCTTATGCCCAAGACTTCAGCAAGTGCCTTATGTTCACTGACAAATCGTGGAAAGTTTCAAAAAATGTTTTACTTCCCAGATATCTGCATAAAAGCCATTTTCAAAATGATGAAGCTGCAACCAAACACTGCGTGAGAACAGAAGAAAATCTAGAAAAAGGTGTGTGCACGTGTATGTGTGTGTGTGTGTGTGTGTGTGTGTGTGTGTGTGTGTGTATACACTCACATTTGTCCATGCATGCACATTTGAAGATCAGGGAAGGGCCTCTCACTGAAGTTGGAACTCACTAATTTCTGGCTAGACTGACTGGTCAGCCAGCTCTGTCAGTCCTGTCTTTGCTCGGCCCTTTCCAGCAACGGTTGAGATGACAGGCATCTATGGTCATGAATGGTTCCTGACATTGGTATTGGGGACTTAAACTGATTTCCTCATATGTGTATAAAATACATGTTTACCCATTAATGTATCTTCCTAGTCCCAGAAGCAAACTGGATGAAAATTCATTTTATCCAGAGTTCTTGTTCTTGGATGAAATCTATAGGCCAAAAAATTAATGTACGTTTGGACCCAAACCATACATGCTGCAGGCAATCCCTTCTGTTCTATTAACCAGTGAGAGATAATCTTTTGGTTTCCTTTACAGTTAAAAAAATGAAGAAAGAGGACAGCTATACCTGAGAGGAAAGGCAGGATAGTAAAGACAATCAAGAATGCAAAGTTAAAAAGCTTCAGTTGAGGAGTTTGTGAACCACTTCTGTGGTTTGAATATGAGGTGTTCCATGATTTCATGTGTTTTGACTCTTGGTTTCCAGGAGTTGTTTTGAAATCTGTAGAACATTTAGGAGGCAGAGTCATGCTGGGAGGAGGAGGGACAATGGGAGCAGGCCTTCTGGTTTATAGTCTGCCCTATATATTGTTCCAGACTATAGACACAATGATACCACCTTCTTCATGGTTGTGCAGTGGTGCCTTCCCTGTTGAGATGAACTGTATCCTTTTAAAAAAATATACTATTTTGAATTTATCCCTTGAGATTTTCATAGTTTGATCATATCCATGCCCTCCCTGTCCACTTCCTCCCCAGCCCCTGAACACATGACACACCCAACTCTGTGCTCCCTCCTTTTTAAATCAGTGAGTCTAATGACTGTATTCATTCTTACACCATTAGCCAGATTGATCCTTCCTCCCTAAGGTCACTTTTATCAGGCATTTGATTATACTATCAAGGAAAGCAACCAATAAAGATGTGATGTGTGCACGAGTTCTTCAACTTCCCTTTTTGCAGTGTTTTCATCAATAAAATGCGAATAAGGAGTGGATCAGTTGTTATGAATGTAGAAAAATTAGTGGCCATTGGTCTGTTTTATACAGAGTTGCAGGTTTCCTTGAATGATGTTCATCTTCTCTGTGTCGTCATACATTATCTTTGTAAGATACACAGTATCCATATGTTCATTATGGTACACAAATGTCAGTGTATTAGCACAGGGGGTAAATAATGTCCAGCAAAATGCTTGCTGCATAACTCCCTCCTTGGTTGTGTAGATATTTTTGAAGTTTGTAGCTGAGTCTATGCCTAGGATCATGGTACATATATTAGAGATCTGTGTGTAAGTTTTGGTCAGCCTGTCTGGCAGGGTTGAATTTAATTGAGACATAATTCATGGCCTATTTGTGACTTTTTGGCTTTTTAATGAAAGACATCTAGCTGGCTTTATCGAATTTCTATTGAACACTTTACTAACATAAGATTTGGAGACAAATTCTCCTAATTAAAAGCTAATAGATTACTTCAGCAATGGGGACCACAGTGACAATTGGTGGCATTGCTAGTCAATAGGGAAAGAGGGATGGCCCAGTGTGAGTCTCAGTGGAGGGACTTCTGGGAAAGTTAGATAGAATGTATTGAATTTCTTTAAGTGGAAAATAGGCATTGATTAGGACCACTGGGGGTTGGCTGGCCAACTTAAAATCTGAAATCCTCAAAAAAAATTGCTAACCGAAGTGAAGGAAGATACAGACAGCATTCTGTAATGCTTTCAGATATAGCTTTGCTAGAGTTTCAAGGGTGCCTCTCTTCAGTGTGGTATGATTATCTGTAGACATTGAAAAGAAATTAATTTCATGTTGTAAACAACAGAAAACCATTATTAAAGCACCTAGTTTGAAACTGCTTCCTGCCTTCCTTTGCCATCACAATAACATACTATCACTTTTCTTTATGTTTCCAGTCATTTTCCTGTGATGTTCCCCTGGTGTCAATCTATGACATCAATTCTACCTACACCTGAGGTAAGGGTAAGACTCCTGCATTTTTCTTTCAAAATAAGAAATGGAGTTTTTCTTTATGTGTCTGATCACTTTTCAAACTTGATATTTGATCTCTACTTTTTGTGAATGAACTCATTGTAAACCCCAAAGTGTGATAAGTAAGTCATGTGATAGCAGTGAGCCATAATGTAGCCATGGAAGGACCAATGTTTCCATGTTGTTTTTCTAAGCAATGAGTCCTAGATAAAACATTGTGAGGATGTTCTAAGAGCATTTCCAGGAGTTGGACCTCTTTGTAGGGAGGGGACCTCATGTTTAGGCACTGTCTCCAACAACACTTGCCATTTTGCTTTTCCACACTCAGAATATCAGTGTTTTAAATTTTTCACGGAGAAACTTTTGATTGGTGCCCCTGATGCATGAATTAAGCAGCCATCACTACTGATAAATGTAAAGACTTATGGTAGGACAGGATGCATATGAAACAGCTGTACCAATGAGTAATGAATGAAATGTAGCTTATGATGACAAGCATTTTATCATTTCTTTTACAATGCCTTCTCCTCCCTCAGGATCATAATATACAATTGTACACAAGGGCCCATTTTCAGTAATTTTCCAGTAGAAAAATCTAAGGAGTATGGCAGCTACCTCTACACAAGTCACCCTTCTGAAGAATTATGTTCGTGGTATGTAAAATTATTTTTGTTTTTCAAAATATGTCTGTTATTTATGCTCTCTGGACCATACAGGGAAAGATGCATCTCTGTGTATCCTTTCCAAAAAGATTCCCAGGGCTCAGGAGCAGCAACTTAGGTTCTGCTCTTATTCCCTTTCGTTAGCACAGCAGTTCTCGCGACACCCTTAGGTTTTCCATTTCATGCTTTAGAGATCTAAAAAATTGTTCTCATGGTGGCTTTTAATGATACTTAATGAGTTACCTCTCATTCAGTCTTAATATTTCTCTCAAATTAAAAATAGGTAATTATAACAATTCTAATAACCTGAGGTCACGTCGGACAGGTCAAGTCTGGCTCCAGAAAAATGAAGGCCAATACAGAACAAAATGATTTTATACTTCCCTGTCCTGGGCTTCTTTGCTGTGATCCCCAAATGTATATAATAACAGACTGACAGTTATAGATGGTTTCGTATTATCAAGGGTGTGAGGGCTGGGCCGCTAGGTTAGTTTGGAAGTGGCTACATGAATAAAGATAAGGACCTTGTGGTTCATGTACGTCATTTCTAACCTGTGCTTTTAGCTCTTTTCTCCCTCCCACAAGACAGACAAGATGGGATGTTGGTAGCTTATGGCTGAAATGCAGACAGAATGCATGGAATGACCAGAGACAAGATGGATGAGTGAAAGATGAAAATATATTTCTTTAGAAAAATATGCAAATATACATCTTTGCCTTTTCAATATGCTCTGTATTAATTTATACATATACATAGCAGAAGCGTTTCACACAATTAAGGTATTACATGCAATATTATGATAAACCAGTTTGATTTCATCAGCTCCTACTACACTAGCACAATATTATCTCAACTGTTTCACAATATATTATCACATTTGTACTAGAGCTGCCTGAAATACACTGGTTTTGATGTTTGTAAACAAAAAATAGGAACATCAGTGCCTAACACTGTGGTTGAAAAAAAAATGCCTTCGTTTCAATTTCTCCCTTACATTTGGTAAAGGAGACACACTCAGTGTCCAAGGTCTACAGTCATGGGAAATACAGTTTTCTTTGGGTGCACCAAATATGAACCAGAACAAATCAAGTTACTTTTGTCTTTACCCAACTAAAGGCTTCTGAAAGGCAGTGGCCTATGATGACATGGTTGAGAGGAGATTCTTGAGGGTTTCCATGAAGCTCCTCGTTTAACTTACAGATTAAATAATGATAACCAATTATCGTTGCAGATTCAGAAATCGGTGATAGTTATTGGTTTGTTCATGGACCTTTGAAGATCCCATACTGGGGAGGAAAGAAAGATGTGGAAATATAATACTGGGATTTGATGGGAAGCTGCGTTTATTTTAAGATAGATTAATATGTGGTTAAACTTGAAGTCCTTATGCTGTGTCTTTCTCCTCTTGTTTTGCTAATAGCAGCAAACAAGAGGTCAACTAGAAACCGATTTGTAATTAGCCACACTGAGTCTTCCTGGAAAACAGAGATCTTGTTAAGCTTTGAAGCTGGGTAAAAGGCAGTCAATGGACTTGTATGGAGTCTCTTAATTACCAGTCGTAAACAAATCTATCTCTTACTGCTAGATAGCACCCAGGGGCAAGAGGTAATCTGCTTTATAAACCTTGGAGTGATTTGCTTTATAAATCCTGTAGTTTAGGAAAATGGAAAACTCTCTTTAAAGAGTGTTCTTTTTCATGGAGAATTACGTTTTTGGCAGTTTTATGAAAATTTTGGCGACAGATTCTTGGTGACCTCCCAATTTATAAATGTCAGTGGCCAAAGCACATTCAGCATTAAAATCAATTCCTTATAGCATTTGGGTCTGGCTGGTGGATTGGAGTAAAAAGCAATCTGAGTATGGTACATTTCTAGCAAATGCACTCTAAATGTCCTTTTCAGTCAAAGTATGTGCCCAATGCACAGATTACCTCCTATGTTGTTGTTCATTTGTATGTTTAAAAGACACATCATCTTGCAGAGGTCATGCTATTTGTGCAGTTTACATTGTATGGATGGTAAAATGTGTAATATAGGAATTGATTGAAATAAAAAAATTAAAAATCAGATCCATAGCCAAATACAGAAATAGTCTAATTAAAAATCTAGTGTTAAAATTAAAAACATTGAGAATGATTTTAATTTCTCAAAGGTACAAATGGCTCAAGATTAACAAGGAGCACCCTGTATCTGAACTAAGTCAATTTAGTGGCGTTTTTGGATACCTTGCCTGCATTCCTATGACACTGGCATCTCAGTCCTAGATGAATGATGGAGTTCACAAGTTGCAGTGGGAGACTCTATTCCTAGACTGTCTCCCAAAGCAATAGTACCAAGAATAACTTTCTTCAAATTCACTATGGACAAATTCACTTAATACTTCTTCACGAATGATATGCTCAGCTCCTGGGAGGATGGGGATCACTTGAAATGCATGGTCTATCTTTCCCCCAGGAAATGAAGGCTCAGTGGAGCACAATGCTTGGGGTTGCTTCACATTCAAGCGGATTCTTCTTGCTGGATGACGTTCATTGGGATCATTTCAGCACCCTCGTCGCCTTGGTTGTTAGTGGCTGGAGCATTCCTTGGTTCCTGATGGCAGATGTAAATGGGGAGGCCACCTGGCTCAGCGAAGGCTGCCGCGCGAGGAGCCGCAACCACGCGGTTGGTGGGGCGGCGGCGCCTTCCCCAGCGCTGGCTCCACTGGATCTTCATCTGCGCCCACTGGCGCTTCAGGGCTACTTGCACCTGGAAGAGCAAAGCGAGCCTTGTTTTCAATGATTGTCAGCTGTGACGCAAGCAAACCTCATAGGCACGACTCTTGAGGCTTACTAGAGGCTGATGGAGGTTAAATTGCAAATCCGATCTAAGAACTAAGTTTATAGTGTGGCTATGAAATATACCACCCTGGGATAACAGTATGCCAATCAAAGAAGTTAGTTACCTGTCCGGGTAACAACAGGCAAGCTATGTGCCAGTTTTTTCCAGGATTCTGTCTCGGCTCTTGTAGCCTGCGAAGGAAGGCTGATTCGTTCCATAACGTATCAGACATAGCTCATCAGAGGGAAGGAGTTAAGAAAAATTTACCCACTGCCATTCACGCTAAGACATGATTTTTATCAAAATTGGAGCCTTTGGATCATGAAAATATATTCATGAACCACAACATAGTCCTAAATTTTATGACAATGGGCCCATGTTGTGCATTTACTCTTACCCAACAATGCTCCAAGTGAGGTGTTCCAGGTAAAAAACTCAGACTATGCCAGTGAAAACATTTTAAGAATGAGATTTCACACTCTTTTTTATAGAAAAATAATCAAAATAAGCTGGCAATTGGGTCATTTGAAATACTGTAATTTTCAAGCTAACTATAGATGTATGTGTCTGGTGTAGCATTTGAGATACAAGTATATTTTAAACATAGGCAAAATATTAAAGTGCTAAGGAGTAAGTTGTGCCACGCAGCTGGACTTTGCCTTGATAAAAGTCACACAGGGACAAAGGATGGCATAAAACATTCAGTTACCACTTACTGACTGACTGCCGTAGGGCATATTATAATCACTTGGTTTGAATTAATTTATTTAATCCTCACAACAGCCTTCTTACAAGGGCACCACTGTTGTGTTCACTGGCAGATGGGAGGGCTTAGATTGTGCCATGTAGGCACAGTAAGGGAGCTGCAATGTGGCAGAACCCAAGTTTGAAGTGAAGCCTGCCTGGATGTGGACTGTAGATCAGCCCTTTGGTGTCAGGGTTATAATCAAGAGACCATCAACGTACTCTTGAGAAACTAGGAAGGATGCCAGCTCAGTATCTTTGGAGAGGAAGTGGTATCATTTCCATGGATTCAGCACCTCTTAGATACCAAGGTTGTCTTTATAGCTAAAGCCTACTTGGGGAGTTTTCGAGGCCTCCATCAGAAATAGTAGTCATACACATAGTGTTAGATGGCAGAAGTGCCCCACAGGAAAAAAAAAATCTTGCTTCTGCCTCACCTGTCTTTTCACAGTTCCTACCAGAGTATCCGTATGTACTGAATCACTCAGCCCAACATGAGTCCAAAGAGTTTGAAGTAAATTTTAATATTTATAATTATTATTACAGGAATCTAGCAACCTTCTCTAATTGGCATTCCAAATTCATGAGCCATGCTTTTGTGTGGTGATGGCAATCTGCTTCCAATCTGCTCCCATTTATATAGTGTAGATATAGAAACAGGCCCCAAGCAGCATGCAAAAGATGTTGTAATGATGGCAATCTAAATAAAGTAGTTATCTCTTATAGCAGTAGATGGATTTAGTGCATGGACTACATGCTGCTTTGATGATAAGAAGAAGGGCATTAAATCTGTGAGATTGAAACAAAAACAAAAAACAAACAAACAAAAAATCCCCCAAACAACCCTGACACTCTTATTGATTGTGGAAAGCAGTAGAAATGTTTAGAGAGTAGAAATGTTTAGCGGTAAATACACTAAAAAACA
The DNA here is from genome assembly GCA_907169655.1 of Acomys percivali. NCBI lineage: Eukaryota > Metazoa > Chordata > Mammalia > Rodentia > Muridae > Acomys > Acomys percivali. The sequence goes on along the minus strand of OU015744.1, from coordinate 113,393,186 downwards.
TTTTGGATTACATGTTTATTGCTTATTTTGAAAAATCAACAAAAATAATTTTAACTTCCCCTTTGACTTTTATTAATTTATTTATTGTTGACTTTGAAAACAAAATGAAAGCTTTGTCCAATGGTTTGAAGACACAATTGTTCTCCCTGTCTTTATATTAATCTATATATTAAGCTTTGGAAGACTGCTCTATTTGAGCTTTGGTCCCCATACCTGAGGAGACAAGCATCATGATGAGATTTTATTGGTTAGATTGGAATGCTTTAGTGTGTATGCCTCTTTTCCTGTTAAATTTATCCTAAGCACCCACAGTTGTGTGCTGGTACATGGGAGGTGGGGTTTCCCTTCAATACTGAAGTTAGGTCCTGATTGTCATCTGTCACTCTGTCACCATAGTGTGGCATACCTGCTGCTCTTAGTGCACCCACGAACCCTCTGTATAAGGCATTGTTACTATGATGGCGATTCACTGACAGCAATATGCTGATAATGAGTCCAAATTAACTTTTCAATGTTTTATTGCACTGCTGACCTATCAGTTCCTTGAATCTTTGCCAAAACGCAATATCCACCAGGCAAGGTCTCCTAACAGGCTTATCTGTGCTGTAGCCGGATGTACCCTCCTATGAATGAGGGCACCTTGTGTGTGTTCAATGACAGAAGGGGAAATGTATGCAGAGTGCCCAGCTGAGACCCAGATGCCTGACATCCGCTAGATTGTGATATTACATTTGCCCTAGCATACCATTTTTGTAATATTAGAAATGTCACGTTTACACCTTTGTCTAGTTACATGATCTTAATGAAAACAGAAATGTTTCAAAAACAGAAAAACAGAAAGAGCATAAGCAATAAAGTCCAGCTATTTCAACTGTCATGGGTACCCCTTGGGTTTACTACATCTGAGACTCCCAATAACATTATAGTTAAGACACAATAAATACTGTGGCAATTGTACACATGCATGCAATCCTCCTGTGCTTTCTAAGCCTTGGCCTTTTTGAGTCTGATTTTCATATTGTCCCTGCTTTGATATTGTTTTAGATGAGAGAACTTAGTTTGTATTGTAAGACAAACTCAAAATGCAAAAGTCTTATTCACAGGGGATTCTCACTGGTGTAGCAGTATTCTACATGGAATTATTTAAGCCAGATTTATTTTTTAAGTTTTTATCTTTACTGTCAAAGAATTAAAGGAGGATAAGAGGCTACTCTACCAGCTAGCCACAGAAGTATATCTCATTTTTATTCCAGATGCCTCCTATGTCCCTTAGCAATCATGAGTACACAATCACATTTTGTTGAGTGGAGGAATAAGCTGTTGGATGAAGAATAAGATGTACCAGTGAAAAAAGAATAATACAGTTTTTTTCTGAGTTGGATCTGGAGAGTGCATCATATGACAAAGCAGGCAAGTATTTTGATACTCACTGAATATTACTTAAAAAAGAATAGAACAGGTATTAGGTGCCAATTGTGAACTATTGGAGAATGTTATTAAACATTAACAGGATAGTATATGGTCATTTGATAACAAAGTGTGATTTGTCTTGAATAGAATTATTTTTAATAGGAATTAATTTACAATGATATGATTACTTATGTATTAAAATTATGTGATCTTGATAAAGAACAGTATAATTTCTACAGCAGGATTACATATACAGACAAATTATTGGAATTTAGTAAATTTAACAGAGAGTCAGAAAGTCTGGACTCTGGTCCTGGCTGTCACAGCTGTATTGGTGACCCTATATCAGTAACATCATTTTTTTGAAACTTAGACTTATCACCTGAAAACTGAGGAGAAGTTTCAAATTGTATTCCTTGGGATCATTGAGGTCCACTGGTGGAACCTTTAGGGCTATAGCAGCTCTCCTTTCACATTTTATACATTGAGCTTTCAGACAAGATTTTGTTGGCCATGGCTGAATGTCCTGGGTAGTCTGGCTGTATAAGTCTCTGCAGCACACTGAACCAGATATTCAGATTGTTATATAAGGCTTTACTCCATGACAGCAATCATCGATGGCAGCACACTGACAGTGAATCAAACTTAACATTTAATTTTAATTTTATCATCAAATTGCTGACATATCAGCCAAGGGAGCTCTTTCGGCTGTATATGTAATTGCACCACACATCCATAAGTAAGTGAGATTCATCTTGAGATGGTATGGAAAAAAAACCCTACCCACTGCTCACAACCCCCTATGAGGTCATGTAGGAATGAGATCTGGTGAAGCTGCACCGTGGTCCTTTGGAAACAGTAAAATGCTGGCTTTATGTAAGTGGGCTATAGCATGGCATAGGACACATGCTTACCTCATGGTTGCAGAAGCAGTAGATAGTTGCAACAAAGAATCCCTAAAAAGACAAGGGAAAGTACATTTGAAGTTCTTTGTGTTTGCATGATGTCATTTCATAAAATCACTGCACAGAAGCTTTCTAGAGAGGAAAATTCCACTATGTCAACAGCACATCAAAGTTTGATGAAACAGAAAGGCAAGACAAGAATGATATATCCTTTCTTTTCAGTGCTATATTACAAACGTATTTCCATTAGAATATATACATACATACACACACATATATATATGTATATATATATATATATATATATATATCAGTACCAAAAGTTTAAAAATTATTCTGTTCATAGGGCAATACATTTTTGTTAAAGACACTACTATACAGCAAGTAGAAGAAGAGCTCTAGTGAATTTTCTGAATCTATTGTTCCATTTAACACAGGTGGTTTTGGAGATTGTGTACTTTAAAAACCTAAGAGCTGTTATCATCAGAGGGACCCTTTTCAAGTCTGAGTGTAAAGCTGTGGGATGTAAATTAGTGAGAGACTTCCCAAGTAGGTCTCTCAGAAACCTGTTGCCTTTGGAGACTTGCTTAAGCTTCATAAGATGCTTTAAGTTTTTAGTATAATCCCAATAGCTTAGGTTATTAAAGAAATGCCTGGGCTTTCTTTTCAACCTAATTAATGTTGGCCTCCTCCTCACATTAGGCCTTGGCTGTTGGGAAAAGTGCAGTGGATTTGAAGTTTGTAATTGAGAAGGAAATATTCTGGCCTATATTAGAACCTCTCCCTGCCCAGATGGAGACTCAAAATACCTAGCTGTAGCTTTATTGGCACTTTTAATCTGGGCCAGATCTTTGGAGTGAATGGAAACAGGGGGCCAGTTCTCTTCTCTAGTTTGGCTAACTGTGAGGCCTGGGACTGTGTTGGCAGTGCTGTCCCACATGAGACACCCAGGTACAGAGTTCCTGCACAGGCCTGGAACTCTCAGGGATAGATCTTGTCAATGAAAGGTAAGGAAGCAGGAGGCCTGGGCAGCTCTATGCAAGTGTGTTACTCTCATGACTCCAAAGTCACACTGGTTAATGAAAGATATGCTAGGCCGCTACTTGATATGTGAAAAGCTGCCTGTGTGGGATCAGTAAAGCCTCCTGGTTATCAATAAAGAGGAAACAAATGTCTTATAAAATCTGTTTTCCTCCAAAACTTGTGTTTTTACCCGCTGAGTTGAAGGCCGTGTGTTCAGGCTTTTAAGATCATAATCTTACAAGGAAGATTACAGGTTTCAGTCAGATAGCTCTACTAGGAGAACAAGTCATGGAGTAAACATGGGGTTGGTTTTCTTACCTGGAAATGAATCAGAGAGTGCATGAGGTAATCATAGATTTTCCCAAGCACCTTGTTGGAGGGCCTCCAGGGAAACACAACAAACTGGATGCCCAGCAGGGGCACAAGGACCATGGTAGCCTTCACAGCCTTCAGGTACATGTAGGATTCTGCCTCATGGGTTTGCCTCATCTTGGTCACAAGCACGCGGACGATGTTGAGCAGAAAGAAGAAATTAACCTGCAAAGATTGAGATGAACAAATACTCCATCACTGTGGCACGAACAATATGACATCTACTGTACCAATGAATAGAGAACTTTCAGAATAAAAGAAGTTGACATTTGAACCACAGCTGGTTTGGGCTCTAAAGGGTTAGTTCTGAAAATACAGTTTTAAAAAGATTTAGTTGTAATCTCAAAGAGTACATTTTTAAAAGCTGGGATAGAAATTGCCATTGTGCAAAAAAAAAAATAAAAAAAAAATAAAAAAAATAAAAACAAAAGAAGAGAAAAACCAAACCAAAACAAATCATAAAAAATGAGACTTTTGATAGTAATTGAATTCTATAAACTTGGGTGGTCCCTAACTGAAGAAAAGGGGATGAGCACCATGGGCCCACATCTCTCTATGCTTCCTGATTGGGGATACAGGGATGTGACCAGCTGCCTCATCTTCTGCCATGCAGCCTCTGTCATGGCAAGCAAATCCTTTCTTAAGTTGCTTTTGTCATAGAAAACAAGGCAAGAAGTGAACACAACTGGAGAGACCACCTGGATGGCAATTCAACGTGTTCAGTTACTGAAGGATGCCTCCTCAGTGCAGGGGCAGAACATGGTCACATCCAGGCTTGAGCCTGTTTTTATTTGTATTTTTTTACTATGAGAAAAGAAAAACAGTCTTTGAGACTGAAGCACTACATTGTCATCATCCTAATGCATGCAAATGAGCTTTTCTGCATATAAAGTAAAATAATTTTTTTTAAAGAATATAATTGGGTCCTTTATGATAAAATGACATTAAACTAGCTTTATATTGTAGTTACAGTACATGCGCCACATAGAAATATATTCACAAAGCTGAACAGTGACAATGATAGCAATATATTTAAGAATCAGTTCTTACCACCAGAGCCACCATTACAGGCCCATGAATGATGTAAAGCAAGTGGGTTTCCGCACTCAGCCAGCAGCTGAAAAAAAAAGCAAGGTTACACATCAGTATGTGCCTTCACTTTGGAATATATTAATTTAAGAATCAATGTGATACTTACTTGTCATTGTAGTAGAGGGCACGAGTGATGGCGTGGATAGTGGTTGGCACCACTGGGAAGCCTAAAATTGGGAAAAGCACAAATCAAAATTAGCTCCCATGCCATACGCTTAACTATAATTATATGGATAATGGCAGCATATTTGAAAAGATGGTAGCAAGTTGAGTGTGCTCATCAAGACATTCCCCTGATGTTTGTATTAAATTATCTTCAGTCAAACCAGACAGAATTGCTCCTGGCTAGAGCATCACCAGCTTGAGGTGTCTGGCTAAGAGCATCCTGGACAATCAAAAGCCTTTCACCAATTGCTAGCTGCAGTAGGTCCATTGTAACTTGTACTGTGACTCTCCATAACATGGTTGTTTCTGAAGAAGCTTTTGCTGATACTGTGAACTGGGGCAAGAAAGTCTTTGGTTGTGTGAATTAGACTCACCATGTGAGAATCTAGGCCATCCTTAAGGGATGTTACTAGGGACACTGACTGCTACGAAAGCCTTCCTTGATGTTCATATGATTACTTTTGGGTACTTCAGTTTCCTCTTTACTTCATGTACACTGATCCTGTTCCCTTTAAAATAAGCATTTCAGAGAAGCCAATATACTACTCCTTCAAGTTCTGGTTGTGGCTTATAGAGGAAGCACAGTGTCCCCTTCCTTGATGAAATCAAAGTACAAGCAAACATAAATAAAACTCCCTTTGAGTTTATCTTGAGGAAAATGCAGATGATATCCATTCAGCCTGCCAAATTACATATTTTAGAATAATTTTTCTTTCTATGTATGTACTCTAAAGTTGTAATTTTCCTTTCAAAATGATGGTCTTTTTACTCAGATGTAGCTAGCGCATGATAATACAGCTTGATTTGATTGAAGCATCTGTAGAAAGAGATTTGATGTTGCAGTCAGGTTAAGAAATGCGTCTTGGGAAAGAACTAAGCTGGTATCCTTCAAATTTCAGCAAATGAGATGAAAGAAGAGAAGGTCTCAAACTATTAGGTTTTCACACAAAATCATGTTGGTTTCTAAACCCATAAATGAAACAATTCAATAATACCACTGATTACATGTTGGGCTTGAAATGGACTATTTATACAACACATGATTGTACTGTTCACAGCAGTTTTAACAGACTATTTTCTCATTTGAATTCAAAGACCCAAAGTTATTGTCTGGATTTGTTCTAAACTAATACATTTTAGGATTAGATAGCAACAAAAGGTATTTGGGAATCCGAGTCTACCTCTCCACGTCACTGAAAGACAAGCACATTTCCCAGCTAATGGGGTAGACCCTGCCTCTCACTCCTATAACTACTATGGCTTTTAATATACAGTTTGGGTTTTTCTCTTTTACTATTCTTTTAGTCCCTAAGACTTGTAACAACATGTCCTTTCTGCCAAACATACTGAAAAAAAAAAAAAGAACAATACATATTCCACAATATTCCTTTGTTTTCAAATAGAAGATTAAAGGAAGCCTGCTTTTCAATGTGAAAATCCATAGGAAGAGTTTCCTTCCATTTATAATAAGAG
>OU015744.1:113355454-113386736 GCA_907169655.1 Acomys percivali | reverse complement strand
TGTGTGTGTGTGTGTGTGTGTGTGTGTGTGTGTGTGTGTGTGTGTGTATTAGATAGAAGTAAACAGACTTTGGTATGGCCCAACGGTGCACTGTTGAACTCTGGCTGACTTTTTGACTTTCCAAATAACTATATGGAGCAAATCCTTCTTTTTGATGCTTTCTTTTTTCTGGGGTTAGAACACTGGACAAGAGATCTACTGCCTCAGCGTGCACAGGTTAGGAGCATCCCATTCTGTGGTTACTGTGAGTGTGATATTCTTTATGATCCTATTTGAATGATGCTAATGAAGTCTTAAATATTTGCTGATCAATGAAGGTTAAAGCATTGTATATGTATTTTTAAAATCATTCCTTCCCTGTAAATACAGGTGAACAATTAATTTTCCCCTCTGAATTGTTTATGTGCTAAATAGAGATCTTTATTGAGCTGTGTACAAAGATGCCAACAAGCTTTATAATTAACTTATAATGCACTAGTTGGGAAAGAAAAGTATACATGTTCCTTCCAAGGTACCCTTGTCTCAGCTGAATGAGTGAGAATACATTTATAGATAGCTTTGTTTTCATGGAATATGTTCTGAATTTTACAGATAGATACTTCAGAAGCTCCTCCAAAGGAAAAAAAAATCCATCAATTGTGTTTCAAATAAAATAAGTAAACTAGATCTGAAAGAGATACTTGGGGGAAGCCACAACTGGACTTCGGATGGTGTTTTCTGAAATCAAGACTGAATGAAGGGTATAAATATGCAAAAATGGGTGAATGTAGCTCAAAACTCAGTTGTATGAAATACATACCCCAGCCAAGAAGATAGTACCAGCGCAGGCGTTGCTCCTCAGTAAACACAGCCACAACAATGAGAGTGTGAAGGTAGATACCTTCACAGAGCATCCAAAAATAGTTGCAAGCCATCATGTACTGGTGGAAGAAGTGTAGAATCTTGCAACTTATCTGTTAGGAATAAATGAAGGCATTTAGTGGAGGGCATTGTTGTAGGTCTGGTTGTCATGGGAGGAGAACAATTATGAGCCAAAGTATCTGCATTGAACTCTCAAGAATTTCCCTATTTGTCAACATGTGCCCTCCATAGCTACAAATCAGAGGGACAGTGTGTAGGTCACAAGTATTGTATGTAAATGGCCACATAGGCTACTGAAAGCTGAGACCACAAAATATTCTTTTCTCCATTAAATTCTGGAGACTTACCTATACTAGAGCAACTCATTGTCCTACAAGGAGTCTGAGACTAACAGTTTTAAAGACGATTCAAGGGTTTGTACATGCCTTCTGGATCCTTCCTCATGTGTTCCATGAGGCAAATAACCTTAAATATATTTCGTGCTACTTCTGAAGCAAGTTGATCTGTTAGCAATACCTTCTTACCCATAAAGAGGAGACCACCAGGGGAGAAAGTTCTCTTGTATGGACCAGGAGCCCATGACTATCCCAGCTTCTGTTTCATATGTAGCCCTGTTTTCTATATTAGAAACCAAGTGTTTGCCAAACTCTCTCTGGGCATTAAGGCTGTGTTCTCAATGACTACATAGAAACCATGCCAGTGCAGAGTTAATTATGTATCTCTTAATCACCTACACGAGGAAACCACAAACCACACAACAGAATATCTCATCATTTCCTAGTCATTCTAGAGTTAGAGTTCCTCACCCTGACCTTTTGGGGTAGATAACTGGTTGTTGGGAAGATTTGCTCTAGGATTGCTGCAGTTAGCAGTATTTTTGCCCTCTATCTAGATGTCCATAGTACCCTTTACTCACTCACAACAATGGAAGATGCCTCCAGATGCTTCCAAATGTTCTTTGTGGAGTAAAAATCCTCTTTAGTTAAGAAGCCTTACCTGGGGACACCTAACTTTTTAACTTCTGACAACCACAAGGCAATAGCAAGAAAACAGCATTCTGATTTAGTGGAAGTGGTTGTCTGTATAGTAATTACTTTACCGAATGGTATGTATTCCATCATGTTGCTCCTCATAGAGGTTGCTTTGAGTCGATTTGGATTTCAATTTTCCTTTCATAAAGCAATGTAGCAAAGTGACTTTCAGTCCAAAGCACCTTTCTGAGCTTGTACACTTCTATGGGGTGCATGAGAGTTGTAATTCATTTAGCGGGCAACGATATAGAGCCAGCATGTTTTCTGGTATGCTTCTTTTCCCCTTAGGATTCATAGGAGGAAGCCATCTAGGCTCTTGAAATGGTAGCTATTATGCTTTCAAAGGTAGACTCAACTTCTGGTTCAGACCAGTAGAAAGACATGTAGAAAATCTACATCAGGAAATCTAATGTAATTTATATTTGGCATGGGGTAGAATTGGTATACCCTGGCACCACAGCCCTTGCCATGAATTTATCTTCCTTACCAGGATTAGTTGATTGACTAGTACCTCAGTTTTGTATTTGCTGAGTAAGTATTTGCTATGGTGGTTCCAAGATACCCAGACATCAATAAAATGAGAAATTCAGCTGAGATTCTGGATCCCTTTCCAGGACTACCCTTTGAAATCCCAGATTTCCCTAGATTCCTAGAGGCTGTGGTGGTTTTCTCTTGTGGGGGAAGGGACAAACATGTGGAGAAGATGGTCTTTGCCTGTATGATTCAGAGTAGCTGAGGTTTCATGTTTACATTCAGAGAAGTCACTATAAAAACCTGAATTATCAAGGACTAACCCACGAGTCTAGGAATAATACAAGGTGAGGGTTCTTTGAGGCCCTGGTCACATTTTCATCAAGTAATCAATATGTAGCTTTTGTTTTATGTTTGGTGTACAGACACCTTAATGGATATGTATATTATTGATACATCAATATTGAATTCTTGGCCCACCAGCACAATATCCAGTACTTTAAAGAAATGTATTTAGTACTTACTTTCTTTTGTAAGCATATCAAGACTTTCTTGTTATGCCTTAAAACAAATTTTTCAAAGGAGAATTAAAAACAGTAGCCATATATTCCTTAAAGAATCTATTCTTGCAGAGTTCAATGCTTATGAGCAAGGGAGTGGCCTTCTGGTGGTAAGACAGACAGGTAAACAAATGTAATCATGCACAATGACATCTATAAATATATTTTTTACAGTTAATCTTGCTATTAATTTATTTTAACAATTGTTTTCTCAGATACCTAACAAAGTCTGGCATTTAGGAGAATCAATGAAGCCAACTAGAGGGGCTTGTTTTCAGAACATTAAATTCTTTACTCAATTTGTGGACAACCAGCAAAGAGTGGAGTATTAGGTTGTGTCAAAGGTGAACACATGGGTGGGTAGTGTAAAACGCTCTGCTCATGCTCTAGCCTGTGTAGTTTTGAGGGGGAGGGGGTGGGGTGCAATGTTCACTATTTTATACTAGGGGAGGTGGCTCAATCCTTAGGAAAATATTGAAACAAAATGGAGCAAATACAAAGAATCTCTCCCCTGTTCCTTTAGTTATCAAGGGACAAATAAGTTCTTAAGGAAATATAACAAGCTTTTAAGAGTATATTGCTTCCTATAAAAAAAATTCACAATTTCAAAATTAGTTTGAAATGGGCTAGTGTGCCAACTCCAAAATTCTTTTCTCTGAAGTAAGGGTTCCAATTTTCCTTCTCCCACGTCTTGCTGTAAAACAGAATTAGACTCTGTTGCTTGTTTGAGTGATCTCCAGTGGTTTAGTATGTTTATTTATATTTCCTTGGAGTTTGTGGTTTCTCACCAGTCCACTTTAATACAAACATAGGAGTGGGAAGCTATGTTTACTTTATCAAGGGAAGATTGATAAATAATTCACTTTCTAAACATTTATGTTGATGTGTGAAGACATTTTGAAGGACCCCACACAGCAAGGATCTGTGGTCTATGTTGATTGCATTTTTAGATTAATTTTAAATGTTAATTAAATTTAACATCTAGGTTCCACATTGAATGAACTCACTGTTGTCATCACATATATAACTATTTCATTTTTACACATCTGACTTCTCCAATACTATCCAAAAGGACTTGCATTCAATAATATTCAGAGGTGAGCAACAGGTGTTTATCCGATTTAAATGAATATGGCTTTGTATATGGCTCATAATGTTGCCCAATTGAGTGTTTCAACCCTTAATTAATATCATTCTTTACTATGTAAATGAGAATTATTCAAGAATGTACACAATTTTCAGAGCCTTTTATTTTAACTGAATGGTACTGAAATTCTTGGGAATATTTGTAGAGATCCGAACATATCTGAAGGGGTCAGGCTGCTGACATCCATAGAAAATGTATAATGTTGGGCTCAACTCTCCTAAAATGAATTTTTATGCCAGTTGCATTTTGGGTCTTTGTCATGTTTTTCTAAATGTCTAGATGATGGCACTCCCTAAACAAAGTACCGAAATAAACCCTATTACTTTTATCCTGTATCCCTGCTAAAAGAGCCATATTACTTTGCACAATAGTTTTGTTTTGTTTTTAATTTGGTATGGGTAGGTTCCATATGCAGAAACTCTTTAGTGGTCAATACTTGGCCACCATTAAGCTAGTTTTCTAGTTTCCTTCGCTAAGTAAAAGTATACTCTTTTCCCTATGCCTTGTAGTCCCACAGTTTTCAGGTTTCAAATTGACAATTTAAAATATTTATGATTAAGTTAATAAAGATGTACTGAACTTAATTTAGAATGTTCTGGTTTTCTCTGTCAGATACATAGACTTACTGAGGTAAATACACTGGTCCCGTGCATTTTTGCTTGTTGGTATCTTCTGAGATTAGACTATGTGCAGAGAGAACTATGATCATTTTTACCTAAGGTTATGAATTCCTTGTTTGTAAAGTGGAGTTTTGTTAAGACAAAATGAATCTACTTATTCTCAATAAAGTTTGAGACTTTTTTTTTTTTGGCATTTTAAACTTCATTTTGTCTCCAGTCAGTTCTTCAATGTCTCTTCATGGCAATTTATGGTATCTGTATGCTAAATTTGTATGTATTTGGCTTGCATGTTCCTGAGACTATCCATCCCCTGGTATTATATGCGTCTTCTCCAAATTGAACAGTTATTTCTGCTTACCCACTGATTTGGCTGGATCTTTCCTTTTGGTCTCCATTTTGTAAATAAACTAATCTAATGTAACATATTTAAATATAAGTTACTCTACCTTTTGGTTCTAGAATTTCCATGTAGTCCAATTTTAGTCCATTTTCAACTTTTTGGTTAATATTTCTTATCGTTCCATTTTTTTACAACTCTTAGTATAGTTATAATGCTACTACATAGATTGATAATCTTGATGTCTGGATTAACTAACATTTTATCTTAACTCTGTTTTTTTTTCCTTGTAGCCCAGGCAAGCCTAACACAGATGGCAACATTTGTACCCTAGCCTACTGAGTGTTGGGATTACAGAAATGAACCGTCAAAGATGGCGGTATTTTCTCCTGACAATGGGTTACACTTCCATTTTTTTAAAAAAAAGCATCTGGTAGTTTTGAACTATTTCTAGATATGGTATATATTGGAATGTTTAGATTCTCTGGTATAGAGTCCAGATTCTGTTATATTCCTTTGAAGTTTCTTATTTTGTTTGTTTGTGTAGGCACTTTACAGACTAAATGTAAAGTACACAGTCCTAGACTGTTGGCACCTTACATCTCAGTTATTTAGATTTAATCATACTCTTGGATTCCTTTGAACACATATGATCAGATGGGATCTAAACACAGATATGTACATGGAGCTCAGCTCCTCGCCCTTCTGAGCATACCCTTTACTTTTAGGGCACTGTAACTGTAATATTCTAATATTTTGCAATAAATATAGGAGCTACTCAGCCATCTCCATTTTCTTTTAAATCAGACATAAAATCTGTAGCATTGTGTGCTTGATTATAATGGCTGGCTAAAGAAAGATAAGCCAAATTTTTAAGAAACATTTTCCCCACAAAGCTGGTTTTGCCCTTTAAATAAAATGAAGAATAGCAGGCCAGTGTAGGCTACCCATTATAGGACCATATCATGGCATTGTTTCCTATATCACCCCAGAAAATCCATCAGGTATGTTTATTCCAGTCTTTTTTCCCCACAGGATATTGAAATAGGCAGTCCCATCTAGCTTAATCCACTGGGGACTTTCCATTCCAGCCTTTTCTCTCAGTCATCGCTCACATGTCCTGCCTTGTGCCAGCTGCCGTCGATGGGGCAGGGGCAGTCATTTCTACACCGGCCTTTGCCATCCCCAGTGTCTAGAGTCTCAGTCCACTTCCAAGCTGACCTTTCTGTAATCTCCTAGAATGATGCTCTGGTATAGTCTGGTGGCTCAAGTGAGAGGTAGAAGAAAATCATGCCATTTTGGAGCTTGGGACTCTTTTGTCTTTACTTGGATAAGATGCCATTTAAAAACGTAACCTGATTGTCTCAGCTTTTGAGGTGCAAAGTACTCAGGTTCCCAGTAAAAACCAATCTGCCCATATTGTCCCTTTTAGAGCCAGATAGAAAGTTCAGACAGACATTGCTTTCTAGAAAATGACAAGTACCCTGGCGGCTTCGTTCATCTGCAACAAGAACAATGGTTTTAAATCTGCCCTCCTGACTCCACATGGAGATCGTCAAATGAGCAGATAGAACAAGAAAGGCGAAAATTTGGATATTATGGAAATGGAATGCTTAAATGACAACGGGCAATTTTCACATCACTCAGTAAACTGAGGATCTATTCAGCCCTTATTTATGGCATGAGTTATTTTGAATTTAATTTGAGAAAAAAAAAGCAAAATAGAAGAAGGTGAAGGAATAAAATTCTTATTTTGGCCTTATCTTGGGTAATACAGGTAAGAATATACCTGTAAAATCTTTGGAGGCAGAGAGTGAATGCTTTGATGGAGAAGGGAGTGCAGAGGCACAGATATTTGCCACTGTTGAGTGGGATGCTCCATGTCTTTTCTTCCTCTCACAATTAATATAAAAGCTCTTCTCAGAGTGGTCCAACCACATTTGGCCCATATAAGGTGAGGTGGCCTCTCTCATCAAGAATGATTTTTTTATTTTTAATATATCCCCTTAGTTAGTTGGATAGAAAAGGTTTTGTGCCTCTTGGGTACTGATTCAGTCACTTGAATTGGCAAATCATCACTTCTCTGTTTTAGTTTACTTAGGAGAGAAAAAGAATCATTGAAAATTATGTATTATGGTTTTCTTTAAAGGAGACAGATGTCCATACGACATTCAGAAATAGAAAGTGTGCTGGTGAATTAGTTTTTCTTCAATTTGTGACTATGGCCACAGTATTTACATTATATTTCAATAAATACTTGTAGATTAACAATGTCTGAACATTCCGTTTCCAAAAAGTCTTTTTCCTGTTGTGTTTTCTTTCCTACTTATTTATTTATTTGATTTTTTTTCTTCCTTGTCTCTGCTTTTTATTGTGAAGCAGAGCCTTGATTTTGTACTATTTGGATTGCTGAGCTTTTGCTCTGTTTTTTAAGAGTAAGACTTCAAATGACTACCTTAAAATAACTTTAAATGCATAATTCTGCATATAACTTAGTAGGATTGAGAACATGGCTCTTAATCTTTGGTTGCTGGTATGGCTGTCTCATCAGTTAGGAGAATTTCACTACCAAGAAAGATGGAGCTTGGGAAAAACCAGTTGAATTTTCCTTGTTCTTGTCTACTCTCTCTTCTTCTCAATTGTGTGGCAATAGGGAAAATGTCTTCTTTTCTTTTACATAAATGATGGGGTCTACTATAAGCCACAGAAATAATGTTCTGGGTGGGGAAATAGTCTCAAAGAACTGGGCTTTCAGAAATACACATGTGATAGACTTGCAAGGTGAGAGAATACATGTTTCACTCTGCATCTTCTAGAGATGTAATAGTTTCAAGGAGCAGAAACATTTCAAATGTGCCTGCTTAAGAAAACTCCTGAAACCATTTTGCTTCCACAGAGTCAGTAGTCCTGGGCCGCTTATTGATGGATTTAACCAGTTATTGTTGGAAATCCATAACTATTCGAATAGGGACTACATCTGAAGCAAATCACTTCATGTCTTTCTTCTTCACGAAAGGTTTCACTGAGTGGCTTACAAGCATTACTTCACTTTTGGAAATGTAATCATTGTCTTTTAGCCTATACTATTTAAATGATTCAGTGAGAGGTTTGGATTTTCATATTTTCTCTCAGGGATAAAACATTGGGAATTGTGAATGAGAACACATTATAATATCATTTAATTGTCATGTAATTGATCTGATACTGGTAGCCCATTCTCATTTGTCTAGACTCAGACAAAAGAGAGCTTTCATCTTTAGACACATAGAGAAATATATACAGATTTGTGTTCTTTTGGCTTTCATGATAAAACAGCCATATTTCAAAACAGGACAAACTATCACTGACTCTTACATGTGTGGTTGAGGACACAGTATGTTGTGTGAGCCTTGGCTCATCCCTAGGGATGGTGAGGATGAAGGCACAGAGCATACTGTCATCTAATAGTATAACTTCTGTTCAGACTGAGGACTAAATGTGAATCTCAAGTGCTCACTAAATGCTACACTGATTGGATACAATTCTTTGTTTCAGCGTTCCATAGTTTTTCTTTAGGGGGTTTGCTCTTATATATCTAAAATAATGAATTTGTTAGATTGAAAATGTACTGATTGGGAGAACCAACTTTTTGTTTTTCATGCCTTAAGGAAAAACTTGGTTCCTTTTGCTCTATGTATATGAGAGAATCAAGCTCTTTGCTGAACATTAGAGAAAACCTTTCTGTTTATTTCTATGGCTCTTCTAAGTTCTCACTGACATTTTCCCAGGAAGTCAGCAGCGCAATGGCAAAGCCAGCCCTCCAGGCATCTGCTCACCAGCTTCTATGAAGACAATGGGATAGATACGGGATGATCTGGTGATGGCTAAGAACAGCTTGACTGGAAAAGTGCCTTGGCACATCTTCCACTAAGACATCCTATGAAATTGAAGGCATTTACCAAAGATAGCTAATGAGACTATTATGAATAAGAAATTGTATAGTAAATTCTTTGTGAGCATCAAGCACAGAGATATATAGACTTAGTCACAAGGCAACAGTTAGCAGAAACCTTGTGCGCTTACAGTATTATGTTCTTAGGAAGGCTAGAAATGTTATACTTCTTTTGGAGTCTAAGACAAGTCCTTAAAACCAAGCAAAGTGTTTTGTTTCTTTTTTTTTCTTTTTTAATTCTCATTTGATGGATACATTTGCACCAGTTTCTACAATTTAGTAGTAAACGTGGTAATGGGGTGGTGAATATGATATTTTTAGTTTGTCCCAAGATGATAACAAGGTCAGCAAGATCTCACAAACTGTGAGGATTCTTTTTGCTATTAACAGCAGGGGAGCAAGCTTAGCAGATGGGAGGAAATCTATCTGTGAGCATAAGTACTTTGCAGTGTGACTGAGCACCAATCCCAGGTCAGTGTGGTTGATTATTCAGTAACTGAAGTGCCACCCTTTAATGGGAAATGAAAAAGCCAAAACTCTGAAAATCCTGAGAGACACTTAGTGCATTGCTTGTATTTCGATGGCTAATTACAGAGAATCATTGAAATGGATGAGACTGTTGTTTTTTTCAAGAACATAAGGAAATAGCAGACCATCAAGAGCGTACAAAAGAGAGGTAGGATTGAATGAGACTGGGCTGTTTTTGAATCCTATCTCCAAGTATTCATAACAGGAAAGAAATTTGCCTTCACAGAACTTTAGTTTCCTAACTTTAAAAATAGGGCAATATGCACTTTTCATAGGGCATGTTGTTAGTATTAAATTAATTGAGATCAGTTCTATTGCAATCAGTTGGCATTTAAAAGAAAAGTCATCAAGGAAAACCTATTTGGTTACACAATTCTTTAGATAAGACAAGACTTTATGTCCAAGAGCAGATGCCATGGATTTTAAAGAAGAATCACAATGATTTTATGAATATTTTCAAATGGAAAAAATGATTAACACTGTGGATTTCATTAGAAGCCAAATTAAGCTTCTTTCTCATGCTATGCCACTGTTATGCAGGATGCATACTCAGGGCAGATTTCACGCATTTTTGTCATTGGCGTGGCAGAACTGTCAAATGCCAGATTTGAAAGATGACGCTATCTATAGATGCTTGCGTAATACAGTTAAAGCAGAGAAACAAGAGTTAAAATATGCCCTGGCCAGTCCTACTTGCTAGACAGCTGCAGGTCCTGCTAACTAGCTTCCATCTCCTCCCCATTCCCCCTGCCCTGGACACACACAGACATCTGTCTAGATCTTCTAAGGCTTCCTTGGTCTCCAGTGTCTAGATTCAGCTCATTCAGTGGGACCCTGTACACAAAAAACTAGTAGATGAGAATGAATCAGGACAAAGCACACCCCCACCCCCACCCCCATTTGTGGGTGTGTCCCAGGGTGGTTGTGTCTGGAGACAGGAGTCCCGAGTTTCTGGAGTTCAGCACTTATTATTACCACTTCACTGTCATTAGGGTCCATCTTTCCCTCCTTTGCACTCAGGGGTAGGGGTGGTGACAGTTCCCACTGCATTGTCCACATATGTGTGTTATGATGAAACATATGCATCTGTCAATGTTTCAGAACAAAAATGATCAAATGTTGACAATGTTATATGCAAGGTAATAATTACATCATTAAACCGTTTTCCGAACTGACTCTTTAGCAACCGGACTGCAGCATCGTGCGCATAGCAACTAGCTAATATTTATATTTCCCCCAGGTGGCTACAGTGCAGCCATACTCAGAACTACTATGAGGAGAAAATCTTAGAGAGAGAGAGAGAAAAAAAAAAGGAAGACAGCTGAAGACAAGCGTGAATCACTGCAAGCAAACCTCAGGATGGTTCTGAGAAAAGGAATCCATGAGAATTCTTGGTGAAGAGAGCGAAATGAATTCGGTTCCTCTCAGCAATGCATAGGAGGATGGTGCACATGGCATGCATTTCATGAGCGTGTGTCCATTGACCTTAGGTTCTTTTTATTTCCTTATGTCAATATGAATCTTTTCCAAGGCATACAGACAGAGAACTTGACCATATTTGTACGACTCATTTGAGTAAAAGCACAAGCACTTGCAGCTGCAGTGATTGCAACAGCCATGCTAGCAGCACAACAGTGAAATACTATCTTGGCCCAACTGCAATACTCAGTGGCAAGCTGGGGTTTACTGGGAAGCACTGGTACAGTGTGCCTAGTATTATCTGTATTCCCAAGAAGCACTCAATATTTTTCCCATACATATTAATAGATCATTAACATTGATGAGTTCTTGTGTAGCCATAAAGCATATGATTCATTGCATAATCCCCATTTACCTATGATTCAATGACTCCCACCCCTTTAACATGTAAACATTATTTTCAAGAATTACTAATAGGCTTTCTTAATGAAAAAAAATCAACTATGGAAGTAAATATCATTATGCGTTAAACAACTGATTAGAACCATGCTCCCTATCTATGAGTACTGTGCTCTTTACAATAAAGTTAAAACCAAAATCAGATAATGCTTACAGGATCCCGTCGCACCAGATCTCCATTGGGCACAACCTCAACCAGGTGGATGATGATAATGATAGAGTTCAGGATGTAGGTAAGAAACATGTTCTTGTGCAGAGTCACCCTTTGGCATCCCAGGCTCCTGGGGGAAAGAACATAAGAGCATGAAGTGTCATTAAAATGCTTGACTTTCTTGGAAAGATTGTTTAGTAATTCAGATTTTTAGAGGGAAGCTTTATAAAGTGTTTTCCAGTGGCATCTCATGACTTAGCTTTCTCTCATGGTGGCTTCCAAGGACACCTGGAAGATTGAAAGGGAAAATCATGTTTAGGGAGAGTAAATGCTATAGAGCTAATTAAGAGAAAGGCCGTGAATGAAGAAATGATGAGAGATTGGTATGCACTTCCAGATGCAAGGCTACTGCCCCCCCCCCCGCTGTGAACAGGCAGAAGACATGGGGCGAATGAGGTGAGAGAGTGTGTTCACTGCTGCTGCGACAAGGCACGTGGTCCATGCCCTGAAGGCATTCCTGAGGCTTCTCACGTTGCCTCTTTGCCCATTTTCTGCTGGTGGGGCATAGATACCAGCAAAGAACTCCAGATGAGATCAGATTTGATCTTATGAGGCTGGTGATGTTTTACCTCTGATGACATTGATTGATGATGATTTTTTTTGGGGGAGCAGGCCACAGGTTCCACATAAATGATGTAATTTAAGTGCACATATAAAACTTTCCATTGTAATGGACACTAGGGATCTTAAAAGTGATGCTGATTGTCTGAAAAATGCTGGCAAAATTTTGCTAGTTAGAAGACAAATTCTAGTGATAGGTCAGCATTCTTCACTTTCACAATCCCTTTAATGGTTTAGATATAATAATACGTTAGAAGGGCTAGTAACATTCTTTAATCTTAGGAAAACAAATGTCCTTAATAGTTTCTGGTTTATGTACTTTAAAGACATTATTGAAAACAAGAGTAAATATTGTAGACAACTGCTTTGGGGTATAGATCTTTGGCATCAGAACACGTGTGCTCTATGAATATGATTATCTCTTCTTGTTGCTTTCCTAGAAAGCCAGATACTTCAGTTTGCATCTCCTCATTATTAGCCCCAGGCTGTAAATCAGTTATATGTTTTCTCCTTCCGAGGTTTAGGCTGCTGTTTGGCAGTCTCTGGACCACACTCAGAGCTTTCTAGAAGAGCTGTCTGGTGCTGTATGAAGGATATGACAAGAATCACTTTTCTTTGGGACTAATTAGGTTGAGTAATATTTCACTTTGCCCATGTACTGAATTTATAGACACTTGTCTTGAGCAGCTTAATAAAGAAATGATGGTTCCAAGAACATTATTATATCCTTTTTTGTTTGACTCTCATACCTATCACATACTTAAGTGACTAGAGAATCAGACGATGGCCCCTGCCACTTGCCTTGGAGCCAAGGCTACATTTATTATTTTATGTGATTAGAATTTTGGAAAATTTTCATTCTTTGACTTTTCTTGTGGTTTTATTAGAAAAAGAACTCAAAGGTAGGCTTTTAGCATCATGCTTTTAAATCAAAGCTGCTGCGAGTCATGATGATTTATTTATTTACCATGGTGAAGAGCAATTGAGAAATGAACAGCCATTCCAAAATTAATCATGTACTGTGATTACTCTGCTGTGTTCTGATCATTATAATTGAAAATACTCTCCTAATTCTAGTAATTAATTCTTCATGTCTTGTGACTTTATCAGCCTTTCTTCTGTTAAACCTGTTATGGAAGGAACTTATTGATGATTCACTTATGCCATTTACTAGTCACTAAAAATTGCCTAGGTGTAGTAATAAATATAAGATTTATAAGTGTGATACAGATAAATATTTAAAAGGATCAAAGGAGAGCAGTCATTGTGCTAAGGATGTGTTTACAGGTGACCAGTCTCCCCTTGGGCTAATTACCATTACCATTATCAAGGAAATATTTTAATAAAAATCAAATTAGGGTTCTTTTAGCCTATTTCCGAGGCACTATATATTAATTGCATGTAACATCCTTTAAGCATGGAGGATTACTTGAATTTGGAAGTCAAGAAAATCTCATCATAATTTGTGTCATTCCACACACACATAGCCATAACAGTAATGGCTATGATGGCAATGGTAATTATCTCAAACATTTGTGATTGACTTTATTTTGTGCCGGTCAATAATCTATCAGATTATTCATATTTACTTAACTGTGGTGTCTCTATCATGTGGCTTACTTTAAATTTACACTTGTAAATATAGGTAAAACAGCTAGCATAAATTATAGGGGCTTTATTTGGATAAATACTCATTATGCATATAGTATTTCTAACTTATTTTTATTTGATATGTGTGGATGTATTTCTGTGTGTGTAGAGTGGTTGAGGATGTAACCGTGTGTGTATGAGTTTGGAGACCAGAGAGATGCCAATTTTGGTGCCTTGTATTGTCCTTTACTTTTTGAGACCTGTTTCTCACTAAGCCTGGAGCTTGCCATTTCAACTAGATTGGTGCCCATCTTTCTGTACTGATTGTCCAGTGCCAGGGTTACAGACAAGCCTTGCTTAGCTTTTTATATGGCTGCTGGGACTCTATACTCAGGCCCCCATACTTTCATGGTAAACACCTCACTCACCAGCCAAGAGTTTATGATTCAAATGTATAGCTATTTAAAAGATTCCTATCTATGCTCATCTAAAGAAGACACAATGCCTTACATATTCAGATTGTTTTTGTGGTTTTCTTGTGTTTGTCTTCTACTTTAACTGTTCATGTATTACATCTAGAGGGAAAAATCAAGTTGCTATGATTGCTTGTTATTGATAACAAAGCCATCATGTCCCCAGTCTCATCTACTGGGGTCCTATCTGTGGAGTCAAGCAGACACAATTACTAGACAATTTCCATAGGCTTTTGCACCTATGGCGTTTGTGCTCGCCAACTGTTGGTGGTAATCATCTCTAATAAGGGAACCTTTTAGGTGAACAAAATAAAACAAGTAGCCTTTCCCTGCAAGCTGGAATCCCTACAGAATTTCCATAAGATCCCTTATGCACATATCAGATATTTAGCTGTTGTCCAGGTATTTAGCTCTCATTTCCTAACAGAGAGCGGAGTTCTCACTTTTCCTAGGCAGTCTTATTTTATATGATAAAATATAGAAGAACACAAACATCTAAGTGGAAGATACTTCCATGCTAACCTAGAATCTAGGATTCTTATAAAAGAGTAATGTGGTGCCTCTTGCCTTTAATTTAGAGAAGTGTTACTCAAGGAAGGTACCACGTGTCAATCTCTCACACACTCACACAGTGGATTCACTCCTTAGAAATACAAAACCAATGGATGAAATTCCCTGACTCTTGCGAGACCTATGCCTTCATCATACGTAACAGAATCAAACATATAGATACAACTTTAGGTTACAGCCTTCACTGGGATTTTGTTCCCATGTGTCTTAGACAGTTATTGTCTTGAACAACAGCTAACAAGGTCAATGAATTGACACTGGAGAATGAACTATTTGCTTCTGAGAGCTTTACTTTATGGCTTCACCAGCCCCATTCCTGTTCCAGTTCAATCCACTTATTATACAACTCATAATTAGACAGCTGCATTTGAACTTGAGGACTTGTGAATGGAAGAAAATAGAGGATACTTTTCTGTCAGTCCATTATGGACCCTTTGCTGTTGTAAAAGGAACTTTCACTGTACTGGGTTCTTATGGGTCTGCAGAATTAGTACAGAAAGGAGGCACATTGCCTTTTAAGATGGTAAGGAACCCATCTTGTTCTCCTCAAGTAGAATTTAAAGTATATTTAGCTCATTTCAGCTTTCTTGCTAACTTATCATGCCCAATGGCACATGTTCCTACAATCCCTGTAACCATACTCTTCCAAGATTTACTGGTATTTATGTAAATCGAAGAAGATAAGGAGGAGAATCAACAATAATAAAAATAAGAGGATGATTATACTTAAAGAACTTTTCTTATGATATTATCTTTCTGGAAACCAGATACTAGATAAAGCTGACACTAGATTTAAAAAGAAGTGGTACTTTAAATGCACTTACTTGAAAAACATGAAGATCCCCATGGATGTAACCAAAGCGGCAATGGACAGAGAGTGGCCCACAAGAGCTAGGTAGTAAAGGACATATGCATTCTAGAAGAGAAAGAGTTGGAAACAATTCTCCTAAGTAGATGATCAGTGGCTATGGAAAGGAACAACAGTTTCAACTTCTAAATGCAAGGATAAATTAACCAATGTCCAACCCCTGAAAATACATCTTAAAATGATAACAACTATTTCGGTGGATGGCATTGTTTGTCTATGTTAGTGGTGTATGTGGTAAAAAACTGAACCATTTTCAAAGACCGAAGCTCCTTGAGATGAATGTCTTTCAAAATATTGCAGAAATGATTGTAAATGCATTAAAATTTATTGTTACTAATCTCAGCAAGCAATCCAGGCAGGTTTTATGTCCAGGGACCCTGTTATCTGCAGCAGGTGTGTCTAACCCACTGAAGTGTAGGTGAGTAATCTCTCCAGCTCCTTCTGGCCCCAGACACTTAGAGTGGCTTAGGTGGATTAGGGCGGCTGATGGCCAGGATTCTCACTTTAATTTAACTTCAAATTCAAGGAGATATATTTATATATCAATTTAAATATAATTGGAAAATCCCTTTAGTATTTTCTTGGCTGAAGAAGCCAGCATTCCCCTTGAAAGCAATTTGCTAATTTAATTCTTTTCACGCCCAAGATTAACTTATTTATTTTCTCTTGGTGTTATGATAGTTGACTCAGAAGAATATTTTCCTTAGTAAATTCATAATAATATAGTTTTATCTTCTTGGTCATCGACAGTCTTTCTTTTTTTTTTTCAGTTTCTTTTTTTTCTTTTTTTTTTTTATTAATTTATTCTTGTTACATCTCAATGGTTATCCTATCCCTTGTATCCTCCCAATCTTCCCTCCCTCGCATTTTCCCCTTATTCCCCTCCCCTATGACTGTTCCTGAGGGGGATTACCTCCCCCTGTATATGCTCATAGGGTATCAAGTATCTTTTCTGTAACCTGCTGTCCTTCCTCTGAGTGCCACCAGGTCTCCCCCTCCAGGGGACATGGTCAAATGTGAGGTACCAGAGTACGTGAGAAAGTCATATCCCACTCTCCACTCAAGTGTGGAGACCCATTGGCTAGATCTGGGTAGGGGTTTAAAGTTTACCGCCTGTATTGTCCTTGGCTGGTGCCTTAGTTTGAGTGGGACCCCTTGCCCCAAATCTGCCTATCAGAATGTTCTACTTGTAGGTTTCTAGGACCCTCTGGATCCTTCTACTTTGCTGTTCTCCCATGCTTCTCTCATCTAGAGTCCCAATAGGGTGTCCTCCCCTCCACGAACTATTTGCTTCTGAGAGCTTTCTTTATGGCTTCACCAGCCTGTAATAGTAGTGGATAGACACTCAAGATAACTTTGGCGCCAATTTTTTTTCTCCCAGGAATAAATTTTCTAAGAATATTTTATGTAACTTAAGTCTGTCTTATTGTATTAGAAAAGTACATGTGACTAAAACATTCTTTTCGGGTACTCTGTTTTAAATAAATATTTATGTAAATATTTAAATACTTAGTAATAATAAATATTTAATAAATTTAAAATAAAATTGAAACAAATTTTAAAAATTAATAAATATTTAGATATTTATTCTTCTGAAATAAAACTGTGTAAACATATAAAATTAAATCAATAGCTCACAATCTAGTTGCCATCTCTTGTTATTCTGAAGACTGAGGGGTTTGGGTTTTTTTTAAATTAAAGTCTATACCAATTTCTTCAAATTTCTTTGGACTGTATTTACATGAAGACCTCACGTAAAGAAAGACTTTTAACTATCATATCAGGTGCTTGAAGGTGAACATTACTTTCACAACCATGTCTTTCTCACAACTGGGCAGAGTTGTTTGAAGAGGTCAAACAGAACAACGCCGAGAGTTATTTATTTAGATTTGCATTGCTCCTGACACTCTAACATAGTTGTGCTTTTCTATATGAGCCTAATTACCATGCACCCATGAAATCCCTTCCATAGTCGCATCAATTCCATCAGACTTCACTAAATGTCTAGTTCTCTATTAAAGGTATAGACATGTATCCATGATGTGGAATAGCTAAGCAGTTTGTAAAGCGGCTACTGCTTTGGTGACCTCATCTGAGCTTGTGACAAGGTGGTCCACTAGTCAGCTGGCCTTTATTTACCTTGGTTTTGCTGTTGTTATTTGTTTCAGTTGTAATAAAGGAGAACATTTATATACTCCTAAACTTTTCAACAGCAAAACAAAGCATCAAGTACTTTTTAGTTTCTAACTTAATAACTACTTAATGCTCAGGCCTCTCTTTGAGGAAATGATTGCACATGTTATAGCTAGCAGGGCTGTTCAGAGACGTTCTTTATAGCTAATATTGATGCTATTTCTTCTATATCTAAAGGGTAAGAGAGCTCTGGTAGATTTAGCAATCTTTACAGATTTTTAATGTATTTAAAGACAAATAGTATCTGTTTCCCTACTCAACGGGCTTAAAGAAACATTTTAAGCCAAACTATTCCAAATATTTCACAGCCTGAAAGACATGAGTATTAACACATCTGAACATTTTCTTAGCTGCCCTCATTGTATCAATGGGAAGCTTAGTAGAATTAAGGTCATATTCAACATGAGCACTAAGAGAGAATAACTTTGGCTGATTGCTTTCTGAGAATCAGAAGTTCTGAAACTCTCCTAGAGGAAGAAAGGTATTAGCAAGTTCCTCAAAATGCTGCCTAATTTATGGCACGAAGGAAATCCCATGTACAGTATTATCTTTGTCATAACTGGTCCCATTCCACGTTCAAACAGAGGTAGTGATGATGAGCACCAACAAGAAGGGAAATGCTATTTTCTGACAAGTTCAGAAACCATATTCCCTTACATAAAACTATTTTTTGTTTGTTTTTGTGATTCATTTTGGTAGCATATATTTTTATAGTTTTATATCCATTTCCATGTACAAATAGTAGCATTGTCATCCAAGACTGACATTTGTTTTTTTTAATTAATTAATTAATTTATTTATTTATTTTTATTTATTTTATTTATTTTATTTATTTTATTTTTTTTCAAGACTGACATTTGAACTAGAACTTACATGCAGTTTGTCAGGAGCGAAAGCGTTACACAAAGTATAGTTGGACCAGGTTCGGTTGCTGTCAGGGTGTCTAAACCACTCTCCGTTTTCATCACAGTATTTTGAAACCTTTTCTGTTAATAGAACAGAATGGTAGTGGATGAGTATCTCAAATCCCAAGAAGAGACATGATAGCTTAAAGGCCATTCCTAAGACCGAATCACATTGTAGAACTTGAATGGACAGATAACATGGACCATCTCACACTTTGACATTGATGGAGTGAGCCCAAGTGTCAGGAGGCCTCACATGCCTCCTATTTACACTGTAGCACATCCCTGTAAACTATATCCTCTTCAGGATTCCAGTACTGACATTCACTCTTTCACTGTTCACTTTTATGTGGTGTTTGCATGCGGACATGCTCATGTGTATGTGCAGGTGTGCACAGAGGACAGATAGATGTGTTAAAGCTTTCCCCATTTGTTGTTTTTCCCCTTATGTTCTGAGAAAGCATCTCCAAATCAACTTAGCAATATGGCAAACATGAATGGATATGTTTGCCTTGGTCGTCCTAGTACAGGAATTAAAGGTGTGCCCCCTGTGCTCAGATTTTCATGTGTTGGGGAACAAACTCAGATAGTCCAGCTTTCACAAACTTGCTGACCGAGATTTCTCAGCACTCACCCCTATCTATCTTTTATCAAGCACTCTTCAAAACTGAAACCTCTGACATTTCATTGAGCATTTTTGTGTTATGAAGATGTCATTTGTGCCAACAATTAAATCATAAAGCCTTGAAATGTGTTGAAGAAAACATATTGAAGATGTTCTTTCCTTTAGAATTGAAACAGTCTCTTAGCGTGGTCCATCTAAAAACTAGACTGAAAAGATGGAGCTAGGACTGGAAACCCCTACTTTGCTTATCAAAAACTTGCCTTTTAGTCAATATTTATAGCTACTTTGGCAAGAGCCCATTGCTACTTTCAAACTGGCCTCAATTGCAAAACAGCGGGTTTTTTTGTGTGTGTGCCAGTCAAGTCACCTTTAATGCAGTAGCAGGTCAAGATAAATGAAGCATCATGTGTTGGGAGGAGATAATAAAGGCCAGAAGAGTCTCATCCTATAGCATTTTGGTTCCAGTTTACAGGAATGTAGCTCAGAATTAGGGAACTGCTGGCAGCCCATTCTTCATATACCATCCTTCAGAATGAGATTCCTAGAAGTGGCTGGCCAGCACTGGCCTTTAGTTTATGCTGTGTTGGTTTATAAAGCAGCCCTTATATATTTTGATTATCTCTACTGTTAGGATTTTGGCTTTAATGATAAGTTGGATCTTCCCTTGGGGAAAGCCCCCCCCTCCACGAAGTATTTAAAAAATCTTGCCTCAGTGAAGAGCTCCTACCTCTGCTCTTATGGGAACTCCAGAGACACTTCACACCTGTGGCCAGGTCAGGTCATTAGACTCTTGGAAAAACCAATTCTTGTCTTTTTCTAGAGACTTACACATTGTATCTTTAGTGATCTCATTTAGTTTCATCATCTGGACCTCTTTTCTGATTAAAGTTAATACAACCTCTTCAGTATTTTCTAGATTTAACTTAACGGGGCGGATCTTTTTTCCTCTAGGGTGGCTAGGTGTGATTTTTCTGGATCTGGTCAGGAGGTTTCTCTCATGAGCAGCTACCATCACTAATCCTTTGGTATCTGTCTTACCGGGCACATCTGCTGTGCTCTGCTTCCTAAGGCACAGCTGTTCAGTACATTTATTTGACCTCCGAAACCACGATCTACTTTTATACCAGGATCTTCTTTATTTATTTATTTATTTTTGTTAGTTTCAACTTATCCAATCTCACGTCTCTCTGTCTAGTCTCTGGACTGAGGCTGTGACAATTTACCCACATGCCTCTGTACCATTCCTGACTATCAATCACAGAACAAGCTCAATTAAAGACTTACCATGTTTGGATATGGGACAATCTTAAAATAAGTGATGGCAGCCCTTCACTATCTCATTTCACTTGGAACCTGATCCTCCTAGACTGTCATCTGTTTGTGCATTTTAGCTTGCCACCTAACAATGTGTATATGACAGGATCAAGGCCAGAAAAAGCAATGTATCCCCCCCTTAAAAGTTATGAATGTATTCCAACTTGTACAAGTTTACATGGAGATTAAAAAAATAATATTTAATTCTGAAGAGAGAGAATTGGACTCACTTGCAGTTTTGTGTTAAATATCGTAAGTGTGAAAGGAGACAATAAGTGTAAAAATACTTTGCAATGTGAAAGGTGATGATATTCAATGTGGCACATCACTATTTATTTCTGCAGCTGAAGTGGACTTGAGTCCACTTATGCACTTAACATATTTTCACTCATAACAGAAACATAAAATGCAACTAAAGAACTTACCTGCTGGGTCAAAGTCCGGAAAGTAGTCTGGGCAATGCTGATAGGACATTTCTCCAGCTGGAGTGTCATCCCAGCACAGCCACCCATCCCAGGTACGGTTGCAATACGGACCTGGGAATTCAGGAAGAAATTGGCTTTGAAACATGTGGTTTAACTAAAAGAGGATGTTTTCTGAAGTGATAGAGAGGCTGATCCTATCATTTCAGTCAAGACCAATCATATTTCATTAATTTTTTAAGTAAACTTTCAAATGATTTTAGTACATCAGCGGGAAAATATCTCATTATTAAATAGTAGGCAGGGTTCTTGTTTTTTGTTTTTGTTTTGTTTGTGTATATTAATAGAGTATATTTCATCATTTTCCACCTTTCTAAAAAGCCTTGTCTTAGAATTTTTAAGGTTACACAAAACTTCACAAACACTCTTCTAAATGTTTCAGAGACGTGCAAAGAAAAGGCTTTGCCAGGGGTTGTCTGTCACAATCTTCCTTTTTATTTTTCTCTGGGACTTCTACAGCAAGTAGACTACACATAGACCAGAAACTATCAAAGATGACTCTACAGAAGAACATAGATTAACGATGCTTACTGAGGCAATCCCCCATGGAACTGAGGATGCCAAAGCGAGAGAGAAGAGCTAGCAGACCGTGTCAGGGAATTGACTTTGAAGGAAAGAGATGCCTAATTAATCCAAACAGGACAGGGTTAGCACAGGTCCTGCCTCCAGCGGATTCTCTGCCCATCACTTTCCATTTCCCTGCCATCACTCAGCTCTGTACTGGTTGGGCTTATTAGATGTGAATGCCGAGTCACTGTGGTAATTTTGTTGGAAGGGCAAATGTCAGGCAAAATGATGTCAGATGTAGGGGAAAATCATATGTGCTACACAACACACATACACACACACACAACTCTGCAACTGTGACTCTACTCCATTCCAGCTGCTCATCACTCTGTTGGGAAGAAGGTTCACATGACTTCTCTTACCCTCTCCCTCATAAGGAGGCAACTGCTGCATTCGGTCATAGCATTTGTACTGGGCATCCAGCAGTTTCTTGCGTCCAACCAAGTACAGGAAAGGCTCGTGATGAAGGCCAGAGTCACTGTGATTGGAAGGGGCCTGAAGAACTGGAGTTGGGCTCTGCAGAAAAGGTAAAATTAGTTACTTACAGAGTAAGTAATGAATTAACGCATAAATAAATGTGATGATTTAAAAAATGTGAAAACACTTCTTTTTTCCTTTTTATAAGCAACATTTATGTAGAACTCCACATAAAATATTTTATAGTAAAAAATGTTGCATTTCACATTTATATTCTATGTATTTATATTTGTACCAATATCAATGTGCTATTCAGAATGTAGAGCAGTCACACACACTCACACACATATTGATAATCTCCTGTTGTTTTAATCTATTGTCTTTGGAAAGTATACACATGAAAAGTACAAATAATTTTATTTCCAAAACATATCCATTATTAAATCAACTTTTCCATCTTTGGAAATCTTAAGAATCATGGCTCACATATTAAAAAATAGAAATAGTGGAATAAATATGTTTCTTTAGTGAATATTTTCAGCTAAGTTCTGCTCAGGTTTGGATTGTGTATTCTGCCAAAAATTTGCCTGTTTTATCCTTCTGAACAAACAAAACGATTGACTTTGAGCTCCTCACGTTGGTTTTGTTAGTACTTAATCTATACACAGAAGTTTAGGTTCAGAGAGGAAAGCAAATGTAATTCTTAAATATTTATATTAGCACATCAGCCTGAAGAACAAGTTGGCACTGTTTTTTTCCATTCAATCACCATCACATCTTGGCTTCTGATAAGGTGTGTCTTTGTACATGTGTGTACCTGTGTAGTGACAACCATCATGTTGTCTTTTCTAGCTTGTAATAATATAGGCTTCAATTTCTTTAGTCACTGGGCCTGATGGGCTCTGTAGTGGTGCTCTCTACATCCTGAATACAGCTTATTTATTTATTTATTTTTTTTGAGAAGACCCTCACACTCAAGCGTGTTCTTTCTTTGTGTGAAGGTATGAATGCTGCTGCTGGCTCTCTATAATATCCATTGAGTGAATGTTTACTTGGTTTTATTATGTCTAAATTATTCTAAGCATGGTTTTATTATGTGCATCTGTGGCACAAGTATGTTCTATTCGAAGATTTCCTGAAGTCTCTAAAAGTTAAATCTCCTTCTTAGGTTGACCTGAATACCCCAGGCTAGTCATGGTGAAAAGTCACTGATGCTGTGTGTGCCGCTCTGTAAGGCCCCTGTAATAATGTATCATCAACGTGAAGCTTATAATAAAAAATATGTGAAATTTAGAGTAGAAAAGGGAAATGGGGCAAAAATATGTAGTAATGGTTTTAGATACAAGGATCTTGGGATCTTGGGTATCAGGAGAGATTATGTAGAGAAGAAAGACTGCGGAAAGTCGAGGGGAATGACGCACTAAAGTTCAGGGACTGCTCTGACATCCTGACCAAAGGGGGTGTTAATTTAGGGTAGTTAAAGGGTTGAAAAAAATCAGATATTGTGGATTTTTGAAGGTAAAACAACAGCAAACAAGCAAGCAAAACAAAGCAAAAAGAAGCCTGGCTCAACACATTTAATCTGATACGATCAAAATATGATAATGAAATAATTTACATATTTTGACCAGTCAAGGTTCTGAAGGCAGAAGTCGAGTAAAATTCATGCAGGAGCATAGGTTTCCACAGTTTAAACTTTATGGCGGGAACTTGGGAATTGAATGTCTGGGCCAGATCACCCCATAGTAGAACAACAGAACACAGCTCTCAACATTTTCTTATAATAGAGAGATGAAGGCTTATCTGAATATAAGGAATGGGGGGGGGCTAGAGGGAGGGATGGTCAGAGAGCCAACCATTTAGTCAATACACATGAAAAGGGGGGACTACAGCAGAATGCAGATTTGGAGCCAAAATGTCTGTAGGGGAAGGTGGGTTCTGTTTTAGACCCGGGGCCAAATAAGCTGAGTAGGAACTGTTCACAGAGTAAAAGGGGTAGATACTTATCACTGTTATAATACTACATAGGCACTTACTGTGAACCAAGTTGACTCTCGTGTTTGAATACTGATAATTTAAAATTTCAATATGTTTTAAATTCATGAAATTGTTGATCCTAGTAAAATAATTAAAACTGTGTAACCCCATTTAACCAAGTCACGAAACAGAATTCTCTGCCATGACTCATTTCTCACTGATTTCCAGTGAGAAACATTTACTGGAATTGACGAGCCAGACATTACTGAGGGTGAGGTGCTGAAGCAAACAGGTGTGCAGCCTGCTCCCATGGAGCTTACAGTCTAGAAGGAAACACGAGCACCAAGCATGTTCTGGGCACGAGACACTGAACAATGACATCTGTGAGGACATTCTCAGATATATCATTAGAAGTTAGAATGTGTTTATGCTCAGCTTAAATGGGTTTGAAGAGATTCCTTATTTATGTTTGCTCTTTATAGCTAATTTGCTCACATTTGAATGAATGTATGTGAGTTTATTTTAAAAATCCATATTAATATGACTGAACCAGCAAAGAAGGGTTAGTGCCCTTGTGGGAATGATCTTCATAGTTTCTCTATTTTGGAAACCATTTGGGGACTTACTTGATATGTTTAATTGTGTGCCATTCGTTCATTGTCTTCTAATTAAATTAGAAGCTAGAATGTCATATATATATATATATATATATATATATATATATATTCTTTTATGCTAAAAGTTTTAGACATTGGGAATTATTTTCTTTAGGTATGGATCTTTCCAGAACCAAGTTCTGAATGCTTTCCTTACATGTTTGGCAACTCATTAAGAAATGTTCTTGTAGCAATTGGAAATTCATGGAAGCCCGGGGGAAATACTATGTGTAAGGATGCTAAATAGAAAAACTCTACACTTGTGTTTTCAGTGACATCTTTATTAAGTTCGGCGCATTGTAACATCAGCAGGAGTGGGGATCGCGTGAGGTTATTTTGACGGGAGCAGCTTCATATACTTACCATTCTTGCAATACTGAAACAAACTCCAGTGAACTTGGTTGGGAGCTTGGTTCAATAGAGATTGTTTCAACACTGAAAGAATGAAAAAGTCAGAACATCTGTTGTCAGATGAGCCACAGCCTTCTGGGCTGTTCCTGGCCTGGTCCTTGCTTGAGCATTGAGAGTAGAATGTTCCCAGTGGTGCCTGGACCTCTCAATGACTTTCTTCCTAAAACAACACGAACCTTGGGGTATTCCATTTACAGATGGATGGATGGATAGATAGACAGATAAAAATACATAAATGCAGATAGAAATATATAGTATATTTCTAATCATAAAATTAGTACTGCTTAAAATAACACACACATATATAAGCATTTTACATTGTTGATTAAACTTTTCTGATAATTCCATGCAAATAAAATTGCTATTGAGATAGCATTACTTTAAACATTAAAAATAAAGCCAGCAGTGATATCATGAGACAATCAAGCAATATGGAAGACATGAAACAATTTGACTAATTTCAAGTATTGTGCTTATGCTTTTAGCAATTCAACAAATACATAATGTCATGCTTATATAAAGGTGACAATGAGACAGGAGCATGTTACAGGAGTCTTCAAAAAGCCAACCACCCTGCCTACCTACCTATATCATAATTGTTGTTCTATGTAGCAGTTTAGCTGCCATATATGTGGTGTCATTCTGGAATATCTTAGAAAGTGGCATCACACATATGACGGCCAAGCTGCCACAGCAGCAGCCAGCAGATGAGGCGTCGCCGGGTTCTTTCTGCAAAAAAATACTCTAAATAACTTCCATATGCTGCCAGGTCTTACTGCAGGTTCTGAAAACTCAGCAGTGAATTGGCCCTTGTGGGGCTTACATTCTAGAAGGTTTAGTTCATAATGAACATGAAAGACAGAAGAAAATGGCCTCAAATGAAGTGACTTTATGCCAAGGTCACTCCTACTTGCATATGAGACTGTCAGTCTACTTTTGGGTTAGTGGAAGTTTCTAGAGGTGCTGTAACACTCAGAGCCTATTCTAGAATGTTGGAAACACTGCACTTCTCCTTGGTTCAAGCTCACTGGCTCCATGCTACTGTCCCTGGGCACAATTGCTCACAAATGGATATGTGTCCATCAACTTTCTTAAACATTTAACCAAAGTGTTAACCTATCTTGATCATTGCTTACTGTAATATATCAAATTACCACATTATAACCCATAAATCAAAACAAAAAGTATTAATTGTAGGAAAGAATATTAGTTGGATTTAGAAATTGGCACAATTAAGATGTGCACGTCACCATCCTTAGTGGTGAATGTATATGTTAAAAGTACTTGTTGCTTTTAATTATACTTTTCCAAACAACTAAGGATAAGATGCAAATGCTCTAGTATATTGACCCCACATTTTTATACTATGGTCAGACGCCTGTTTGGTGTCCTATATATTTTCTGGGGGAAAACAATTAACTATACAAATAACTACAAAATCAAAAGATTTCTAGAAGAATCTTTTACTTCCTGTATTTTCCTCACTATCATTATTGCTGTGGTCATCACCAACATCATTTGAAAGCTCACTATGTCCCAACCATTGCCCTGAGCCCATTGGGAGCAGCAATCAGTGTGTGGTCAATGTAAAAGAGGCCACAGGAAGGTGGTGGCCTGAAGACAAAAAGACTGCTGTAAGGACAAACTGGGAAATCAGTTGGTAGCAATTAATAAATATACTGTGATTGGTTTTTCACGGCAATATGTTATATAAAAAGTGATGGTGTGGGCTAATTAAGAGTGTTTCACTTAAGCTTTTATGAGATATGTTGATGTGAATTAACTCTTTTTGATAGAATTGATGTGTCAAATGTCGTGTAATGGAAAAATCCTCCAAATGAAACATGTTACTAATACAAGGAAGACAATTTCTTTCTGTCTTGGTAGAAACAGTGGAGCTATCTACGTTATCCTACTCAAACATGTTTGGTAGAAAAGAGATGCCTCTAAACCATAGTTATCATAGCCTATAACTCATGTACATAGATAAAATATATATTTTCTTTTCAATGTATATTATAAAATGTATTAGCAAAAGCTTTTTAATAAAATTGACATTTTATGGCTTTGTAACACAGCAAAATGATCTGTAATCTAATTTATTTTGCTAGTTTTAGTAGTTTTTAAAAATCATGTCTACTCTCCCATATCCTTTCAGGGAGGGGAAGAATATGATCAGAATATATTTAAATTTAAAATTTGTTTTAAGTAATAAAATTAAAAACAAATAAAATTATATCTAATATGTACTTTATGACAAAATTAAGAAATATTTATAAGCAAAACAAAACTGTCTACATCTACAACATCCTTACTGAGGTCTTTTGGGTTTCCAAATATTGTTCTACTTTTATAAAATTAAGTTATAGTTTGCTAAAGAATGTTTTACTAGTTTAAAACAATATGCTAGTTTGGGAGAATAAACTAAGAGGCATGAAATGATTGATAGTCATTCCAATTAAGATTTATGTAGTCTACAAACATGACAGTTTGACAAAACTGAGATTTGGTTTCCTTGCAGTTGTAAGTTCACCCACACTCACACATGCATGCCTCCCTACTGCGCACGCGTACTAACGCGGCCAGCGTGATCTTCACTTACCACCAGAAGGAGGAGCATGAGTGTGAACCGGTTCACAAGAGGGAACTTCATCTTCGGTTTGCGAAGATTCCCCCTTTTCCTAGAAAAGTATAAAAAGTAACAATGATTTAGAACATGATAGCTCTGATATCTTTCCATTGTTCGCTCTCTATACACAGTAAATACAAAACATAGAAACAAGAAGATTATGCCTGTGACATACTTGCAGGTACATGTTCCTCCACCTCTTCTCTGTCCAGCTGGCTCTTGTCCTTAAGGCACTATTAAAGTTTTCTGATCATATCTAGTAACACTTTCTCAGCTAAAATGAGATTTCCTGGCTTTAAAAGAGTTTAGGTCGAGTGAAGCAGTTTAATATAGGTTATAAGAAAGATGGAAAGATCTATACTTGAACACAGAGGCAGGGGAAGCCAAGTAAAACATGTGTTAACAAGATAACCAGGTCATGAAATACATTTTGGAGTATCAAGCAGCATATGGGTACAAATTTAACACTAACTTTATAACTGCTATAATTTATTATTATTTCTCAAGTTTAGCAAGTCAAATGTAGTATGCTATAAAACAAACAATAAGAAAAAAAAACCTACTAGAGCATTTGTCAGATTAAAACTTGGTATTTTTAAATTACTGACCTGAGAGCCTAAGTATTACAGTTGCTATATATAATATAACATATTTTCTTGTATTTTATTTGAGCTACTTAAAAGGGCTTAAATATAACAATAAATATGAAACAAACTTATGCAGCTACTTTGCACTTCAGAACCAAAATGAAGAAATTCTAAGAAACAAAGAGCAGTCATGCTGACTTTAACAGTCTGTGTCATCAGTGGGAACTGATGAGAATTACAGCGGTGACATAGGAAGAAGTCACTTCACTGGGCACGAAAAAACAAAGCCTATGGTTTGTGAAAGGTGGGTAACATCAAGTCAACTCCTAAAGTAGTCTCAGAGACGCAAGGATTTTTTCCCCTGTAAATGTGATCCTTTAAACTTCAATTTTCTGTTGAGAGTACATTTCTTCCACAGCAAAGGATGGGCACATCCTTCAAGATCACACTGCTCCTGCTCAGGAGTCCGACAGTCAGAATGGACCACATCCTCACAAACACTCAACAGTCTCCCGAACTCGCAGATACCGTTATACAAGGAAAGACGACAAAGGGGTGAACTTGTAAACATCCTCCGCATTTTCATCATTAAGATTTGGGTGGAAACTGTATTTTCATTAGGTGTGAGAGATTGTAATTGCCTCTTAAGTGGTATAATTATGTCTTACACTATACCCATTGTCTCGCTTACAGATTTAAATTGGAGTCTATAATGTGTGAGTCATGCACTTGCCTCTAAATGAGTGTGTTCTACTCAGTTTACATGTTGGTGCAACATTAAATGGAGACCCTAAGGTATCATTTTGAAATGCCATCTTACGTTCTGACCATTGTTCATTAGTATTGATTGATTTCAAATCCATCAGTAAGTCAGATACAAACATGCATGTTTGTACGCTAAGGCAACAGGAGGACTGTGGGTAAGCTGGGTGAGCTACAGTTCGTGCTAGGAAACCGAGCACTTGGGAGATGCAGGGAGTTGGTATGCGTTATAAACTAAGATGTGGACAATAACTGAGATGTGGACTGGGTTAAACATTCATCAACACTGTGAAAATACAGATCTGGGTGATTTCTGATTAAGAGGACCAGAGTAGGGCTTATATTTTGACATATAATAGAAAAATCTGAATAGGATTGTGAAAAGCACAGACATACTGAGAAGAGAAAATAAAAACAAGATGTGGAGATAACAAAGAAGGTAATTGAAGGGATATTAAGTTGAAGAGTCTAATTTAGCTGGAGCATAAAGCCTCCTTGGTGCTGCAAACAAGTCTGGAGAAGCAGGCTTTTAAGTATGGAGGAAACTTATTAACTAAACCACCCTTTGTCATTTTGCATACACGCCCTACGCCCTGGTAGTTTTGCTTGATGCTAGTCTGACTCAGATAATAGCCTGGGACCTCTCCTAATCATTTAAGTGTGATTATTGCTATTATTTATAATGACGCTTTTTGGTGTGCTAACAAAATAAAAGAGACATAGGACAGTGAGTTTTTAAACCATGTCCTCTCCACACCACCATGGTAATAAGCCAGACTTGCTATTTTTTCTATCGCCCTTTTGTATTTCCCACATCAGAGACTATCACAA
Organism: Acomys percivali; assembly: GCA_907169655.1. NCBI lineage: Eukaryota > Metazoa > Chordata > Mammalia > Rodentia > Muridae > Acomys > Acomys percivali. Next base: position 113,356,743 of record OU015744.1, on the reverse strand, counting down.
TTATCCCTAAATTGTCTGCATGAGAACCCAGGGATCAGCCTAGGTTCCAGCCTCTTTTCTATCCCTGACATCTCGTTTTCAGGACTATTTGATTTCATATGTATCGTAGCATCCTCTAAACTATGTCCACTCCCTTCCAACCAATGGCAACAGTGTGTAGGCCTGTTTCACTCCTTTAGATACTTTCAAGCTCTGTCAGTAATCAATTGAGTGTGAGCTTGTCCTCTTCCAGAAATCCTCTCTAAATTTTGAGTAAACATGTAGAACCCACATGCTAAGTGGACACAACTATAGTCTCCTGAGGACGAGAAAACCTTAATTGAAAAACTGGCTTCATCTGATTGTCCTGATGGGATGGCCTGAGGGCATTTTCTAGATTAAGGACGGATGTGAGAGGGCCACCCATTGTGGACGATGCCACACCTGGGCAGGTGGTCCTGGTTTATATAAGAAATCAAGTTGAGCAATATGGAGAGTTGGGAGAATATGAGAATTAGTGAAAAGATTGTTTAAAGAAGGAACACAAAGAATGAAGAAAGTTAATGACTCTGAAAAAACCCCAGAAGAATGAAAAAGGCCTATATCTCAGCTGGGATAATTAAAAGATAGATAAAAATGGAAAGATTGCAGACAAAAATCTAGGGGGAAAGGAAACTGGATTTCAAATAGGTAGTTTCAAGGGTCAGAGTACTGGTTAAAATATAAGAACCATTTTGCCTTAAAGCATAGAGAGCTTAAACTAGAAAGCATCAAGAAAACATCAGCAATAGAGATAGAACATGGCTTAGAAGCTCTCTTGATGAAGAACCTATGGCTTGATACCAGAGAATCATCTGGTATATAAGGAGGAAAGTTCAGGAACATCTGAATGCTAGTTTTCAATCTGCAGGACTACTCAGCCATACTGTGCTTTGGTACAAGCCCACAAGCCCACCTGTGAAGCACACTTACCCCTAGCTGTGTTTCAGGTTTTAGTTAGTAATATGGATAGTGGCTGATATCCCTGGGAGGTCTGTGCTTTTCTAAAGGAAATGGAGAAGCAGAACAGTGGATTTGGATGGGGATGCTGTGAGTAGTGAAGGGAGAGAAGGCTGAGGTCTGTATGATAGAAGAGTAAACAACAACAAAGTGGAGGAAGAAGGAGGAGAAAGAAGAGGAGGAAAGAGAAAAAGAAAAAGCAAAAGAAGGAAAACAAAGGAGGAGGAAGAGGAAGAGGATATGAAGAAGAAGAAGAAGAAGAAGAAGAAGAAGAAGAAGAAGAAGAAGAAGAAGAAGAAGAAGAAGAAGAA
>OU015744.1:113335924-113355444 GCA_907169655.1 Acomys percivali | reverse complement strand
AAGAAGAAGAAGAAGAAGAAGAAGAAGAAGAAGAAGAAGAAGAAGAACCTTTTAGCCATATTTTTCTACACCCAAAATCTCTTCTATAAGCCAGATCAATATGGAGCCTATAAATCTGACTGTAGAACACAATTAAAGAAACATAAGAAACTATTGTTATAACTTCAATTACTGATGGGGCAACAGAATATACACTGCTCTGTGTCCACAAATGGGCACCCAGCATCTCTTCTCTGAAACACAGGATTTCTGGGATGAAAACATGGGATCAGTGGGATCCTTTGACTGTAAATAGAGTCGGAATCACTAATCCAATAACAAATAGTTGGATAGAATTATCTTTATATAAAGGGAATATTTTTTTCTTGAAAACTAAAGTAAAAATATTCTTCCTGAATTTTTTGTGGAATCACTGTGAAATGTTGATGTCTAAAAATAATGTATCTATTCTTAGCAGTCAACATTTCTAGCAGGGTGTTCTATAGAAAAAGAGCAATCCCATGAGAACACTATCAAATAAGGCTTCTGGGCTCAAATTTGTTCAGGAAATTAGGCCTTTTTAAATATTATCTTAGTGATTTAGCATAATATTAGGACTTTAAACATGTTAAATTTCCTGTACTAAAATTACCCTTTCAACTTTAATTTTTATTGTCCAAACTTGTTTAACCACAAAACAGTTTTTTGGATTGTTTATACAATTAAAACTTGCAACTCAGCTATGGAACATATTTGGAAAATGCTCTCTTAGCTCAATGCAAGTTCTAACCCATGCCAACTAAGTAATTCTACAGTTGTGAGAATACAATGGCCTTTTACTTAAAATTTTATTTCTTGTCCATGGGAAAAAAAAAAGAAGCCACTCTGAGGTCTTAATATCCCCTGACCTTGGTACTAAGCTTTTCACATGCAGGCATTTCAGAGGAAGTTGCTCCTTTGCAGTGTTAGTTTCCACAGGACACTTGGCACAAACCATCTGGCTTCTGAGAACAGGGGTTATGGGAGGTATATGAGCAAGAGTAGAAACCAATAAGAAAGTGTCACATGCATTGAGGTTGTCATATGGCCCCAAGCAGTTGGTTTGGTAACTTGAATCAAAGAGGAGATCCTAAAAAAAAGTGGTTCAGAACCCAGAGAAGTTCAAAGTGTGTCATAATTGAAATAGATGTTCTTAATGCATGACTATATAAAATTTGGCTAAAGAAATCCTCAAGTCGGGGGGAGTGATGATCTCAGTCACATTGTCTTGAACTAGAGCTCTAATAGTAGACATGACAGGAAAGGGACGATCTGCTACTTGGTTCGGTTCAACTTGACTAAAACTCATCATGCCTTTACTATATGCATTTCAGTGTTATCTCAAAGTGAAACTGCTTCAGCGATAAAAAGCTGACAGACAAATTGAGGCAACATGACAAAGATGAAGACAGAAGACCAGTGACTGCTCTGTAGAACCTTCTAAGAGGATTGATACCCAAGAGCATGCTCTTAGTCATGACGCAATGAGCATCATGAATAGATGCTTCCTCTGACATTTTGTGTATAGCTTAGACTATCAAATGTTTATTTCGTTATTCTACTTTGTCTACTGAAAGGGTTTTTCATACTATTGCCTTTCAATCCTTGACCTCTTATGTATGGCTCTGTGCTTACTTCACCCCCCCATTGCTGCCCTTTAGGCCCAGATTCTGATTTCTGTTCACAACATCTTGTATTTATCCTTCAGGTTATGTCTTGTTCCACCTTTCTGAGTGGGTACTTCTTTCTGGTGCATCCGAGGCCTTTCAAAATCTGCCATTACCTTCCATGGCAGCCAGTTTCACTCCAGCCGCATTAGTAAGCAACACTTATAAAACAATAGTTTGTAAATTCTCTGTACTCTAAAGACTATAGCACCATAGCAAGTTTTACTTCTTCTTCTGCCTCACAAAGTCCTGACACAGTGACATTCATGAAAAAGGTGATGGTGGCACAAACCTTTAATCCCAGCAGAGGCAGGCAGATCATAAGTATGAAGCCAGCCTGATCTATAGAGTGAGTTCTAGGACAGCCAAGGCTACACAGATAAACTCTGCCTTGAAAAACCACCACCACCACCACAATACCAACTATAGCAACAAGAGGTCTCTTGCCTCATATTTGACCATGTCCCCTGGAGGGAGAGACCTGGTGGCACTCAGAGGAAGGACAGCAGGTCACCTAGAAGAGACTTGATACCCTATGAGCATATACAGAGGGAGGTAATCTCCCTCAGGAACAGTCATAGGGGAGGGGAATAAGGGGAAAATGGGAGGGATGGAAGAATGGGAGGATACAAGGGATGGGATAACCATAGAGATGTAACAAGAATAAATTAATTAAAAATAAATAAATAAATTAAAAAAAGCAGTAAAAAAAAGTGGATATGAACATGTAAAGATAAAGAGAGAATAGTGTATAATTGAGTATATAGTTCAGAGCTACATGTTGCTTAGCATGTGTAAGACCCTTGTCTCAATTCCCCAGTACCCGAAAAAAAAATATACACCAAAAAAAATTTGTTCCATGTTGATAAAAGTAGGTAGCTATAAGTAGTGCACATGTCCAAGGCCCTGACATCTGTAGTTTGTTACCTGTTATTCTCTGGAAGACCACACACAGTTCAACTGTCCAAAGCAATGGCAAAGGAGCTAAGGAACACCTCCCCAAGATCTTCCGTTTCTGTTGAGAATTAGCAGAGGAGCCTTGGCTAACCTTGACCACGAACTCCAACCTGGACTGTGCATGCTCTAAACTGTAACCGTGTCCTCTCTTTAAAGCAGTAGTTCTCAACTGCCCTGACACTGCGACCCTTTAAAATAATTCCACATGTTGTGGTGGCCCCCCCCACCATAAAAATGTTTTCATTCCTACTTCATAACTCCAATTTTGCTACTATTATGAGTTGCATTGTAAATATCAGTGTTTTCCGGTGGTCTTATGTGACCACCACAAAAAGATCATTTGACCCCTAGGCTGAGAAACACTGCTTTAAAGAATTTTCCTAATTCGGGTCAATACTAAAACAATCTGTAAGGCTGCCTGCCTATTGAGACGGTAGTAGCCAGTCCACAGCCCTACTTTAATTTCTGTTGGTTGCCTTCAGGAACTCTTGTTTGCTTATGATTTTAAGGCTACTTAAGGCAGAAGGAGTTTAGACCTGAATAAATAATGTTAAATAAAATGAAAGTTCTTCAAATATTTAACCTCCATTTCTACTAAAACATCTCCCAGGCAGGACAATTACTGGCTGTTGACCACAGACAATGTTGTGGCAAGGCTCACGAGCTCTAAACCAGCCCAGGTTTCGTGTGTTTTCATCTTGTTTCTATAACCTTGATAAACACTGTATTCCATTTTTTATATTTGCAGAAATGAAAGTGGGATGGAATGAGGTGGAGAGCATCTATTGTATTTATAAATTGTCTCATAAAATATTTACTGACTCTGAAGAAGCATTTGACAATATGGAGTCTTTATTCATCACAGAGAATGGCCAAACGAGTTGATCCCTATAGATACTGTTAGTAAGGATATGTCCTATTCTCTTCCCACTTAGGAGACTACACAGGAGGATATTTCATCCGGAACAAGGGACCAGCTTCCTCCTAAATTTCCAATTCTAGCACCACATGTTTATTAATAGAAAAAGTGCTACCCAACTTAATTTAATCATCACAAACTTTCTTTGCCTTATTATTATTTAATGATCAATTTCCCAGAAATATAACAAGTTGAAAATGATTGTTTTGCCTTCCAAAAGTTTTATAAAAGTAACTGGGTTGCCTTGACTAACTGAGAGATTATGTGAGATTAAAGACACAGGCATGGCTGATCAAGTTAGGTCTCTAAGTGTCAATAGATTTGACTTTATCAGTTGTTTCCTCCCATGATTCAAACAGATAATAGTCAAAGCTCTGACCTGAGCGACTTCAGTCTAAAGCAACAGTTTCACCTCCAGTTTCCATATTTCAATTGAGTTTTTTAGTGAAAATGACCAAGCTGCTTTACTCAAGAATGAGTGGTGAAGCTCAGGCCTGCAGACCTTAATTCCAGACACCTGTGGGAAACAGCGCCTGCCAAATGTTTCCACGCAGTCTAAATGAATTATAAATTAACCACCAATTTCAATAATCATTAGCAAGATAAATATTGAAATAATTTAGAAAGGCATAAGGACAAAATCCCATTCAAAAACTCATAACTTAAAGAAAATCTCAAATATAAAAATACATTATAAGTAATTTACTCATCTTGCCATTGATTAACACTTTGTTAAATGCCATGGTGGCTCACTGTCATGTCAGCAGGTTAATTGCAGTTTTGTTACAGTGTGTCTTTTTACAAAAGAAAAATGTTTTTCAAGGAGCCCCATGTACACAGCAAATTTGGTACTTAAAAGGGACATCAAACCACACTGTAAATCACATTGTATCATTTCCCTGCCTACCAATGCACAGATAAGCACCGGTGCCAGAAAGATAAACCACTCGGTCCCATGGTTTGTTGTTTGTTTGTTTGTTTTCAGAAACAGGAAACAAATCCAAGGGCATGTTTCTGGAAGCCAGTGGTCAAACTGAGGTGTTGGTCTTCAGGAGCTCTCCACACAGCTTGTCCACACAGTTTGGGACAAGGTCTCTTAGGGTTTCTGCCCTGCGACTTGGCAGGTAGGCTCAGCTGGCCGGGTCCCTAGCCAAGGGAGCCTCCTGTGTCCACCTCTCCAGCAGTGGGTTTCAAGTGCACTCTGCCATGCCTGCACTTTTACACTTTTAACCCGGGTTCTGGGGATATCAACTCAGGCCTCAATGTTTGTACTTCATCAACTGAGCCGTTTCCTCGGCCCCCTTTATCACATTTTGTAGTTCTAGCTAGAAATGATTTCCTTCATTAAAATTTTAGGAGGGGATATTTAAGTAAATTCTATAGAAATGTCTTTAAATTTAAATAAAACTCGATATTTATTGAAAGGCACAGTCTATTTTAGTTTAATAAATAAATGGGAAAAAAAACAAACGAGAAAAATAAAACAAAATACTCCTCCCATCTGATATTTGCCTCATGTAACACATACTATCACTATTACAAGATTTAAGTGTAGTCCAAAATAATGGTGTTTTATAATATATGTACTTAAAGACACCATGGCTGCCAACTAATCAACTACAAGATAGTTGTACTATCAAATGTCAGCAATATTTGTTACTCAATAACAGGAATTCTGTAACCAAATATTTCCTCTATTAAGTAATCTCTCCTCTCCACATGGGAGGGGAGTGCCGCACTGGGCTGACACTCCTGGTATCACTATAACATGTCTATTTTCATAACCTTCTCCTGCCCCACTCACTCTGTCCTACTTTGATGTCAAGCCTCCACGTTTTAAAACCAAAGAGATCAATGTTCTGAGTATCCAGTATCTTCAACTGCCATTCCCTTTCCTTTTGCAGCAACAGGAAAAACTTTTCCTGATCAACAAAAGAACTTTCCGTCATCAGAAAAGAAGGAACGCTGCCAGCTGTTTCTCCTGGTGATCCCTGAGGAAACTTACTTTGCTCCTCAGCCCAGTGACATAAGGAGATCATGACATAAGGAGAGCAGAGCACACATGGCACGCATGCCAGTCTTAGTGAGCCAGTCTTAGGGGTGTCTGCTCTTGGCTCTGTACATCCTTGTTGAATGTACACACACATGGTGTGTGGATCCACATATGCACACAGAGACCAGAAATTCAAGGGAGAGGAAATTAATTAAGGAGAGACACAAGAAGCTGTTTTAAAAGTGTTAAACATTTTGGTTGAGAAAACATTCCTTTAAGGCTGCTCTCTAGCAATGACCAAGGGGAAGGCTTCAAGCAAAACAGGCCCTGGGGAAACTGAGCAGTGACCTTAGGAGAAACAACCTTGGTGCTGAACTATGTCCCAAGAAAGAACTGTTGGAGAGAAATGCAGAAAAGCCGCTGTTTTCCCTGCACCACTGTTTGTGCAGGATCAGAATCAGGCTAAAGGTCTGTGTTTCCACATAATTACTTATTAGATGGCAGTGGTAACTAACATTTCTCAGTCTTCATCCATGAGAGCCAATATTACTAATTTCATGAAACCTGGACTTTTCGATTATCCTAAAAGTCCTAACGTCAGACTGAGTGCATCTAGATGCTGTCAGAGAATCTTACGGAAATGCATATTTGGTACATTGTAACCTACGTATTCATTTGGTGTATCTCCAGAGAGGTATGTACGTACAGCACAGATATTGACACAAGTGAGGGCTAATGCTCGTGTAATGTAGTCAATCAAAAACAATTGCAATATGTTTAGTCAACAAAAAGGAAGCGTAATGTGATGGACCATTTTCAGGTGGGCCTGCTATTACTCTGGAAAGCGAGTGTATTTAAAATAAAGCATTCCAATTAAAGCATTATATGGGATTAATGTTTGATTCAATTTTCCTGAACTTGAGCCTTAATTCTGCTTCTGTGGACAGGGAATTTTGTTTGCTAATAAACAAAGGGCCAGTGGTGATGGTAAATGGGAGGTGAGTGCTCTACCAAGCAGAGTCATTGAATTATCTATAATTAAACCAGGTGGAAATGAATACTTCCTCCAAGGTACTGAGATGCTTGGTCTGGGCTCCTAGAAGAGTAATTTGTCATGGTAACAGCTGCGTGGTGAGGTGCCTGTCTAAGCTAACTCTCGCAATAGAGGAGAGGAAGATGCAGTAGAAGGTGGCAGACAGAGCTGGGGTCACTACTAGGTCTCTCCTCACAGTCCCTGTCCTTAGTGACTGTGTGGGACATTGCAGATTTCAGAAGAGTGACTTCTGTTGAGATGTGGTTTCTCTCTCATTAAAGGCTCAGTGACCTGGATGGACACTCAGCACTCTGCACTTGCAACCTCGGGAGTTAATCTCAATCACAATGCATGAATGTCAAAATAGGCAGCAGAAGAGACCAAAGCCAATAGTGGAGTGAACACTTCAGGGATATCCAGATTGGGTATTTTCTAGATTTGGGGTTCTCCCATTTTCCTTTTGTGGCTAACTGGATTTGAAAATCAAGGATCCTTTGTTTCACCCATATGGTTGTTTTTTTTTTTTTTTTTTTTTTTGCGTATATAATACACACAGATTTACACTCACTGCGCACATCTTATTTTCAGGATCAACAAAATCTTGTGTTAGTAATTTGGACTGAAAAGAACCACAAGGGGCTAGTGAGATGGGCCAGCAGGTAAAGGTGGTTGCTGAGAAGATTCTTTGAACGCACATGACAGAGAAGAGAACTGACTCCTAAGAATTGCCTCGTGGCCTTAACACATTGTAGCATGTACATATAAACCTCACAAAAGAAGGAAGTTAAGATGCACTAAGGAAAATTAAGAAAACAAACAATGACCATAGGCAAACAAGTAAGAAATACTGGCACCAATAGATAAAGGCCATGCAGCATCTAAAAAGGTTTATGATCTTCATTTGTAGATTTAACATATATTTTCTATAAATCTCTAAAAGATAGATAGACTAGAATAATAAAGTTTTACAATAAGAAATACATATAAAATTTCACAAGTGAATGATTTATGACATCAGTATCATTCAACATTGTGTTTAGTGTGATTTTAAACACAAGATTAAAATGTTTATAACTGCCCTTCTTTAAGGAATATATTTTAGAATCCAGGGTCATTTTAAGGACTCAGTTTGTTTGCTGTGCATTGTTATTTAATTCATAACACTTGAGATCAAGGACTCTGCTTTTAATTATAAAAGTACTTCCTACCCCCTAAACTACTGGAACTTTGAGACTGGACAAGTGGTTAGGCCATGTCAAGAACTCCATGAGTCTCTGATGAGGTAAGTGTTTCAAATGAGTCAATCTAACTAAAAAACTATCGCTAAATCATTGGAAGCTTTAATTACAAGATGCCAAGTGAGATATAAGATGGAGTTGACAATCCGCCCTACATTCGCACACTAACAGTGCCCCTGACAGGCGCGATGGTGACATGGAGTGCAAAGGGCTTGTTTGTAATTTTCATGGAGTAAAAAGAAAGACTAAGGCAATTGTCACAACAAACATTGTGTCTCAACATTGTAGACACAAAACCACAAGGGCTATTATATAGAAACTGTTATATAGGGAAATGTTGCCTAGGTAACATGAAGAAGTGAATGCAAGTCAGGGATATGGGAGGGTAGGAAATGAGTTACCAAGTCACATTGATAACTAGAGGCTTTAGAACCACAAGCAGCAGTGACTTCTGGAGGCTGGCGAAGAACACACCTGCATGGTTAAAGCTCTTACTGGACTGAGGGAGAGCAACGGGAAGAAATAGGCTACAGCATTCCCAACTCTCTTCTCTTTCAGCCCTATAGAAAAATGTCCATTGTGTCTATCACCCATTCTGCATCTAAGGACATGGGGAAAGCATTTTAGAAAGTGTACTGAATACCCACTAAGCAGAATGTATAAGTAAAATTAAATGAAGACTTAAAGAACGTAGATGATTTGAGAATCACACACAAAAAGTAATATTCATAATGGTATTGACCACAAGTCTTGTTCTACTTTTCTTGTTCTCTGTGCTTGTGTCATATTAGGGTGGGTAGCTAATACAACCCTCTGCTTCTCATCTATAAAATGAAAGGATTTTATTAGCTGACATCTAAAGTCCTTGAAACTTGCCATTCCCCAGTCCTTGTAACTGCTCAAGTAACTACCTCCTAATCTTTTATTTGGTCTTCTGATCTTTAATATACTCAGAGATCAAGGTTTTCATGAAGTTGCACTTGACCTCTCCCCTGACCCAGCTTCTTGTTTTAGTCACTAAAACATAAGGCACGAGAGATATTTTTTGCCTTGAATGCAGGGGAAACGATTCTGACAGTTTGTAGATCTAGTCTCTATTCTTTTTGCTAACCGAATTCTTTGCTTAAGATGGGATTTGGCTCTAAAAGAGAATTTGCTATTCTAGCTGTGGCCAAGTAAAAGAAGACCCATTTTTAGGAGCACCATATCCAATTTCCATATAACGAGAATAAACTGTTGGTTCTCTGTGTGTATAGGCAACAACCTTGCTATTATAACATAAACTGAAAATTTACATGTAAAGTCCGAGTGCCTGTTCACAGTGGACATCACACTTGTTTGTGCTGGCCTCAGTCTCCTAACATATCAAGGATAGATGATCTATACAGGTAGAGACCAAAAGGAACAGAGTAGCATTCTTATGAAGACTAGCATTCTCACTCACAAACTATTTTTAAAACCTTACGTTTATATTACATTTTAGAATTGACTTTGCATGTGTTATCTCAGTTGCACCTTATAAGAACTGTTAATAGGGACAGAGATATGAATCTGCTTGCTTTACAGGATAATAAAATAATACTTAAAAAAAAAAGGAGTGTGGTCATAGCTTACCATATGCTTAAGGCTAGATAGAAGTCTAAGAACCAAGGACATTTGCCATTATATTCTAATTTATGAGAAAGGAGCAGAGTGCATATCTTCCCAACTTAAGGTTTGTTTGCTTTGGTCTGGTCACATGTCCTTTAATAGTGTCTATATTTAGCAGCAAAGGAAATGAGCATAGCCAATAAGTTTTTCTTTATTTGCAAAAGTCTTGTTAGATCCAAATGCAGCCTTGTGGATTTTACAGTTGATTCCTCCTTTCTTGCCTCTTGGAAAGCCATCTCTTTTTGGAATGCTTACAAACACAATTTTCATTCTCAATTTTAGGGAGAAATAGTATCACACTTTATATATATATATCAGGGAAAACATGGCTCTCCTCCCACTCCTTGTTTTCATTTATCAATGCAATAATTTAGAGTACTGCAATAAAAATAGAGATATTTCTGGAAATGCCCAAAACCAAAAAAAAAAAAAAAAAAATAGTATTAAATGGTCTTTACTCATATGAAAGTAGAAGAAAGAATTTAATCTTTGGGCTTCATTCTTGTTCTATGATATTCTTAATGTCTTTCATGGTACTCACCCAGCCAGCCATGAAAAATGCTTTAAACCTCTGCTAGTCAGTGTTCTTGGCAGATATAAGCATGAGAAACACGGGAGAAGCAGACTTTTTTCTCTGACCTCACAGATGAGGCATGATGCCACTATGTGACTGGGGGAGTCTTAGCTCTGATTCCCTGGCATTTCATTCATGCTCAGAGCATAGGCAAAGGGCCAGGGTAGATAGATGGAGGAACTGTTCTAACTTTCCATACAGGATGACTATAACCCTTGTTAGTTATTACTTCAGAAATAGGTTCACTGCCAAGAAATAGAATTTAACTTTAATGTCTATATGCTAGGGCAGAGGTCTTAGAAAGAAACAAAAACTTCAACAGAATATAACATCACTGATGCAGCAATATTAATTCACATATGAACACTAAGGTTGCCACCATCAAATAGATGCATTTATTATTTTAGCTCAATATCACATCTGTGAAAGGTTATGGTGAATTGTAGTATCACACGGACTTGTTCCCCAAAGCATATCCATGTGTTTCTGCAAGATTCAGATGCAGCTTCAAGTGTTCATGACAACCCACAGCAAAATATTTTTCATAAGCATTATATAAATTCATTTTTTTTTTGCCAAATCATGTCACGATTTTGTAACTATAAATTGCTTTCTTTCATGCCATTCCTGAAGCTGGTGATAAAGGCAACCAAACTCCACTCACTTAAAGTTTATCACATACCAACTTATCCTTAGTAGAAAACTATACATAGAAAACCATACAGGAGTTCATAAACAGGCTCCCAGGTACAAACACTGCCTTACGCTTCCCTGTGTATTTGCACAAAATCCCAGTTCTTGGGATTTGACCATCATGTATACTTGGGATTTTGTTGGAAAGTTGTGAAAAGTCATTTGATTAGTAATGATAGATGAAACCTATGGAATACAATACCGGGGTAATTATGCATAGCTGTTATCAGATTGGTATGTGTCTCACATCTGTTTATGTGTGTATGCTTTATTTGCATGTAGTATTTCTATATATTGACTATAGTGCATGATTGTGATGAAATTGTATATTTCCACAATTGAAGCATCTTTAAAATAGAGATGGATCTTACCAGCTGAGCTCAATGTTAAGTGGAAAAATGTGACCACGGGCAGTTTTGAGTTAAAAAGTGACTCAAGAAATGCCAGTCTAAATATCATATTTTAGAGCACATAAAACAATTTTTTCATTTATTTTTTATTTCAATTTAACCACAGATTAGCATGTTATAAAAATATATTTAAATGAGTCTGAAAGAATTCTTTCAGAATACATAAAATTTCTAAAATAAGACTGTGGAGTTGTAGTATAATTGAAATTTCTTATTTCCATAAAGATACAAAGTAATGGTGTGTGAATGTGGTGTTATAACTGAACATCAGAGCAACAGTCCACCTGACCTGTTTAATTCTTAGTTTTACTTAACATTTTAAAAAAATCAATTTTAGACTTGGAACATTGCCCCTTATAAAAAATGTAAAATGGCTTTAACTTAATACTTAAAATTTTGTGAATTCCAGGTTTACAGGAAAAATAAACAGGTGATGCATCTGCATGGCTTTTATGTGACCCCCCTGCCCACAACTCTACTAAAGTTCTACTAAAGATCTGTGTGTTTTGTGTTGGCGTGTATTTACAGAGCTTTAAAGTTTTATATACATACCAATTCAAGGATTCACTACTCAGAACATCATATGTGGGAATAGATTTCACTAAAAGGACTAACTTTAGACTGTTGATTATAGCAAAACCTTCCATGTGGGTCCTGGGGATAGAACTCAGGTCTCTCATATTTTCTAAAAATGTATTATATGATGTATTTATGATTCTAGGACTCTAGTTATAACATGATGTAATTATATTTCTAGTCAACATGGTTAGTATTTTTACTGTAGACATAACAGTCCCTTATTAAATAAAATAGAAAAACCAAGTATTGAAAGAGAACAACTTGGCTCAAGTCCCACTGTTCCAAAAAATAACTATCTTCAATGCTTTATCTCTTTCCAGTTTCAAAAAGACGTATCTGTGACTTTTCACTTCAAATTTATAATCAAATTTTAATTGTATTTTTACTTCTCATGTTTGTGTGTGTGTGTGTGTGTGTGTGTGTGTGTGTGTGTGTGTGTAAGTCCTTAGGGGGAAAATGCTTTCCAGCTCAAAGGAAACAAATATAATTTCCAGTTTTCCTGTTTATTCACTATATTCTTCTCTCATAATAAGCTCTTCCATGCAACTAGGCTCACAGATAAAAGATGGCAAAAGTGAAGGTATGGGCATTGTGTTGGGGTGGGGGGCATCGTGTGTGTGCGTGTGTGTATGTGTGTTGTTTTCCCAACTATCTGTACTCTAATACTTTGTCCCTATGTATATAAGATGCTACAACCATTCTATTAAATTAATCGAAAAGACAGTAAATAATAAAAGTACACTTTGCCTCTCACCTTATTTCAATATAAATCTGGTCTGTAGTATAAGCCACAGGACATCTGTAAAAGCCAGTCCCTTCATATTTAAAAGTAAAAGGCCCATATATTTTAAAAGATTTTATTTCCTTGTATGTGTGTATGCATGTGTTAGCATATGCTCATGTGTACGCAGGTGCACAGGTGTGTGTGGATGGTTGTGCACATGCCAGAAGAGGACATCAGTCTACTTGGAGCATGATTGACAGGTGTTTGCAGGATACTGAATTTGTTACATGAGTGCTGGGGTTTGAATTCCAGTCCTTATGATCTGCCGCAAGTACTGGTAACTGCTAAGCTGTCTCTTCAGCCCTTCATTTAAATATTTGGTGTATGTTGTGTATGTGCACATGCCCACAAATGTGGACACCAGAGGTTGACATGGAATGTCTTCCTCCATTGCTCTGTACATTATTTTTTGACACAGCATGTCCCCCTGAGCTGGAGATTGCTGACTTGCTTGCAAGCTAAGAAAAGATATGGGTGAATTTCTTATAATTATGTTTATACTAACAATATGACAATTATTCCATGGGAAGGAGAGGGCCTTCCAAATTAAAGGAGAGAACAGAAGATAAGGTAGTATTTCACCTAGCACAAAGGAAGAAGAGACAATAATTCAGGTTGACAGAGAACATCTTATTTCTTATGGCCACAAATATTATTGGCTTTTTAGTCCATGAAATCAACAGTATTATTTAATATAGCAATGGAAATTTGTCAATTTAAAAAATTTTCAGGCATCAGGAAAAAGATTGACAGTAGCCACCAGTAATTATCCTTATGCTGTTATTTTTTTAAAAAAATAAATTATTTCAGTGTGTACTAAAATATTTTTGACATGTAATAATATAAATGTGTATGTAAAAAATAAAATAAAAATGCAAATTAAAAATACTTTTGACTAGTATTATTTATGCAAGTTTTAGAGTATTTACTGTTAAGCTAATTTAAAAATGATTGAGAACTCTTTGATGAAGAATTGGTGTGTGTGTGTGAGTGTGTATGTGTGTTAATTTGTTAATTTCATGTTTAGTTCTGGTGTAACACAAAAACAAATATGTTATCCACGTTTTTCTTCCACTATCACCTGTACATATTGAATTTTTATGAAGCCAGTGAGATTCAAATTAGAAAGCAGACAGGGATAGCTGGTGCTTTTACATTTTGATTGGGAGTCAGAAGTAGGATAAGAAACAACTATTCCCAAGCAGCTCACAGTCAGGAAGAGGGCTTTGGAGTTCATCTATGTAGGTTGGACCTTTTTTGTTGTTTATTTAAGTGAGGAAATTTGAGTGACATTGCCAACAGTGGCAGAGCTTGGGATGAGATGCCGTCTTCTCTGGCATCTATCTTACCAATCTGTTGTGCAATTGCTTGTCCTTTAAAGATGAACACCCATTACCTGCTCAAAACACAGGAATGGCTGTCAGTGAGGAAGCACATCACTGATACGTAATTATAGACTGGATAAAGGGAAAAGGCTAGGGTGTGATTTATAATGCGCGTTTAGTATCAGCATCCCAGACAACACCTCTTGGGTTGCTTATGTGTGTTTACATGGATGTTCGCAAGATTTCAAGGTGTTTTAGAGAAGATGAAATAACATAAAGTGAGGTCTCTTGAAGTGTCATTCCATCAAGCAGGTCGTTCAATTTAAACAGGGTGTCGTTTTAGGAGAAGACAAAATGATATTACTCGTGTTAATTCAATAGAAAGGGAGCTATGTCATGTATTCCCTATACCTCCAGGAGCTTTGGAAAGGGTGTTTGACACAGTTCTGTAAACTTCCTGTGTGCTTTAAAGGATAAAAGTATTCTCCACTGGACTGAAACTGGAAGACACTCATACAATTGCGTCTCAATGTTCTGAGAGGGGTGGCTATCCTTATTTCCATAGGAAAACCTTGCCTGTTCGTTCTGTTGTAGCTTTGCTGTGTAGCTGTAAGCATACACAGCTGGGTAGTCTTTCTGTTGTAGCTTTGCTGTGCTGGGTAGCTGTAAGTATATGACCACGGACAGACTAGGGTTTTAAAATCTGAAAGTATACATGCGTAAGTGGATGGACACATATGTGGACCTGTGAGAGACATAAATCTTTCCTGTAGTTGCAAAGTAAAGCAACAGTCTGAAGACCCATAACAATTGTGAGCTTATCATTACAATTTTGTCCCAGGTAATTTGAAAACACATATCCTATATGTACCAAGGATGTTTTGATTTGTCTTCTAATTTCGTGCTCAAACATCCTATATCTGAGGCTCATATAACACTTATTAAAATACAGGTCCAAGGGGCTGATTTAAGTAAATAGGACACTAGGTGTTTGTATTTGTCCAATAAATGGGTGAGCAGAAAGAAGACAAAGGTCTGCACATCGGTGATTATCATTTCATTCTGAAGAGTCCCTGGAAAGCTGGCACCACAAAGTGTAAATTTTCCCTTTGTGTTTCAAATAACAAGTTCAATTTATGTTCTACTTTGACTCACAAATAAGTAAACACCATCCGTGCTCCCAGGGTTCTTTATCAGTGCTCCCTTTTACAGCAGGATCTCTCAGGAAGTTGGTTAGCCAAATTGAACACATGTATACTACCAGGCATTTTGATTATTATTTGTATTTTTTAAAAAGTAAAGTTCTGAAAAGAACTTTTTTCTATTTATATTATTTTCAATTAGGAGGTAGGTCAACACAATCACACTCTATTATGGAAACAAGGAAGCACACTGAGAAAGTAAGGGGATCCCCAGAGGAAGCCCTGACAGACAGAGGTTCTGAATTTATAAATCAAAACATTTCCACTTTATTGGATTTATAAATAAAAATAACCAAGACTACATCTTCTTTCCTGACTGCTAGACTACCTGAAAACTCAGCAGGTTGACCTGTGTTTTGTTTTCATTGTTAGAAATGACGTTCATTACATACCCACCCCACCTTTTAATTTAACCTTAATGCCCTAGCATACAAAAGTGTTGGCTCATATTTATATTGGTGGATTAATATAGCATGTTGGACAGGAGCTTTATAATTTCCTTAACATGCAAAGTGCTTAAGATCACCCGCAAGAGGCACCTTTTAGAATTCATTAGTGATCTTTGACATGTGCTCCTCTTAGCAAGGCTCAGAGAGCAGGATGGGATGACAAGTCATCACACAGGTGCTGCAGGTTTACTGTCTAGTTGAGGAAATCAGCACTGTCCATGGGAAAATACAGCCCCTCAATCTGCAGAGACAGGGTTATTAGATGCTGCCGAAAGTATCTTCTATGACCTCCTACACTCTACATACATTCCTTGGTCAGCTTTAAACTTCCTAGATGTCTGACTGGTAGAAAATTCAGTCCTGGAAGAGTGATAGGTTCTTTTGTTAAGCCAATGCTTCTGCAGTGGTGCATGGGATGGACAGTCACATGGGCAGCACCAAGGGGCTTCTTAGAAGCAAACAGTCCTTGCTTCAGATGTGCTGAGCCAGAAATTGTGGTGGTAAGGAACACAGGTCTCAAGATGATTAGCATAAAAGAAAACCTGAGAACTTTTTGAAAGTTATTTGGATGTATTTGGCAAAAAGTTTCTTCTGACGATAAAGTGGAAATGTACAAATTAAGTTATATATTGTACATTTGTAGTTACGTTAGCATTGTTTGGTTATGTGTGGGATGTAACTCTTCTCTTTCATGTGTTTATTTTGAATTTATTGGAATTAATGTAGTGAACTGAGATTTTACCAACACCACATTATTAGGATGCCAAGTGTAACTTCATTCCGCACAGAATAATTTTTTAAAGGATGGGGGGGTCATTAAGAATAGGGGTCTGGGCTGAGTGTGGTTTAAAATTTTTGCAAATGTACAAACCTACTATTTGATAATCTATGTCCGTTTTTATGTTTTATGATTTCATGAGTATTTCATTCAATTGTATATTACTTTCACTTATCACAAAATAGTGTAGAAAATAATAAACTATTTTGAGAGATGATGAACTTAGCTAACTGTCAATCAACATACAATTATTTTTATCTCCCTTGATTTTATATTTTCATACTCATCAGACCAACTCCAGACCACCATGGGAGTATAAATCTATATGATCTTATATTTAATACTTAATTCCTTATTCGTTTAATTTTATTTAATTCTCATGCCAGTTCAACAATGTCATATATGAATGGCCCTCATATAGAAACTTAGAAAGAAATGAAAAGAGAAATTCTCTAGTCTAGAATAGTTATAAAATACCTCAAAGATTTATCTAACAAGCTCCCAATCAAAACTCACTGTGTAGCTAGGTTTCATAATACACTAATCATCATCAAGGAATTAACAGGAAACTGTTTCTAGTTATCTTAGCTGTAAAGCCCAAACATGTTATTAATATATACCTCAGATGGAAAATAACCTCTTTGATATATTTAAAAAACAACCTAAATGCACTGTGAGGATAATACGCATCCCATGGGGCTGCTAGAACAGCGAGGGATGCTTTCCAAGCTGTAATACCACAAGTCCCAGCCTGAGTACTGCTCAACAAAATGTACTAGTGGGAAAACTAAATATGCTATAAACTGCCACCCATTGATAAGTATGAATAAATAATAATCACTAGTAATTTTAAAGAATAGTAACATAATCTTTGTGCTCTCTCTCTCTCTCTCTCTCTCTCTCTCTCTCTCTCTCTCTCTCTCCTCTCTCTCTCTCTCTCTCTCTCTCTCTCTCTCTCTCTCTCTCTCTGTCTCTCTCTCTCTCTTTTTCATTTCAAGACAGGGCTTCACTGTGTAGCAGCCTTGTCTGTCCTGGATTCACTGTGTAGACCAAGCTGGCCTGGAACTCACAGAGATCTGCCTGCCTCCCTCAGTGCTGGGATTAAGGGTGTGGGCTACCGGGCCTGGCTTCTTTGCCCTCTTCAAATGTTCCTTCTCAGCTGTAGTAAAGATGGTTTTTAATGAAGCTTTCCCAAGGGTAAATCAAAGGCTATGCCCATGGATCCCAAAGAGCTCACAAGGCTGTAAGGGTCCGGTGGGAAGAGTGTAGAAGTCCTGAGAACAGAACGCGAGCTCTGTCCAGCTCTTCTTTGTCTCCTCAACCCTCCACTGATCACTAATTCACCCTGAGAAGCCCTGTTGTTTGGTTCGATGTTTGCCACATCTCCTATTTTGACTTATAACAGTAATGACATTTTCAGGAGATGAGAATAAAAGAGACTGCCACCAGCAGCCAACACAGGTTGCTGGCAGGACACATTACAGATTGGTGGATCTGTTAAAACAAACGAGAAAGCTGTATAATTGCTCTGTCTGGTGGGTCAAACCTCAGCCAATGACTGATAAACATGGAACAAAATTACCAAAGCATTTGATTTTGGACACTGGAATGGTTCCCTGAGTTAGAACAGATGTAGAGAGAGCCCATCTGGATGTATTTTGGAAGGGAGGACAGAGGTGACTTCATCAAAAAACCCAAGAGGATGTATGTAGAAATCTAATACAAATCTATGTCATGGAGCCTTGATTCATGTCCAAGGTGGAAAAATCTCAAAAACTCCTGAGTATCTATATCCTTGGTGTGAAAGATACTGTCTCAAATCATGGTCAGTGCAGTAATGTTTGGCTTAACTCATTTGGCCTAAGTGCCTTATAAGGTCAGTATTCCAAACCATTGAGGAAGATGGCCCTCAGCTTTTTCTCATTTGACACAGGCATGCCCAGGAGCCAGAGGGAAGCAAGCATTACTCTTATGAAAACGTTGCTCTTGTGAGACAACAGTTTTATTGTGTTTTTTCTCATCCTCATTTTTTTTGTAAATTTATATATTGAAGAAATGCATAGTAACTGTACGAAGCATTTAGCCTTCCAAAAGTCCATGGAACCTGTAGTGCTGTGACATAAAGAGGTGATTCCTTATAGCACTACTCAGTACTCATATAAAGAAACAACTTGTACTGGGCATTTCACGGAGTGCCTGAATCTATTTAAAAGCCCACACAGAGGACTAACTACTGTCTCCATCTTTCAAATAGGAATTCTGAGGGTCTGAAAATGAAACACTTGACCATGCTTATTAAGTCATGGGTGATCACATGGTGCTGATAACCCTAACTTTCTAAACTCAGTGTTACTTACTCTCATTAAAAACTTACAAATTAAGGTTCTTCATTCTGTACTTACCCTACATTTCTTCTTTCAAGAACAATAAATACTTCCTGTAATACTAGCACATAGTTTATTCTAGACCCAAACCATGCTAACTAGAAGCTAAGCATGGCATTAATATATGTCAGATAAAGTGAAACTTTGTTCTCCATATTAAATAACTTCTAACTAGTAGGACACTTTTCTATGCAAACTTAAATTCCTGGGGTCTGTGGTCCTGTCTTGACTCTTTAATTCTCCTTAGTGCCAAGCGGGATCTTTTTCAATCATATTTTTCTCTAATATGAGAAACTGGGGGGGGGGGATCTAAAATGTGACCTATGAATTAAGTGATAGCATTGGAGAGTGGGGTTAGGCGAGGAGCAGAACGGCTGCCTTCAGTTTTCTCCAATTGGTTTTTCACAGGTCATATGGTCAAAACTCCAGTTTCCGCAGCAATTGCAATTTAGTTTTTATTGGTGTGGATCAAGAGTGCTAATTAGTTTAACTGGATTTGAGAAGCATGTAGTTCAGCTTTGAAGTTGGTGAGTGTTTAATGAAACAAATCCAGGAGTGTAGGTGGAGTGGGAAAACAGAGACAGGCAACAGAGGTGCCATCCTCTGGGAGATTGCAGGGAGCGCCCCTGGACCACACTACTGCAACAACAGGCTTCTTACCTTTGGTACAACTGGAATGAAAAGTCCTTTGTTCTAAGTCTCAAGACTGAAATAAGTGATACTATGTTGTGTGTACTGAGATCCAGTACAAAGCTTTGTCTTTGCTCAAGTAGTTTTTTCATCTTTTGATTTTATTGTAACTCAATGTATTCTTTCTTTCTTTCTTTCTTTCTTTCTTTCTTTCTTTCTTTCTTTCTTTCTTTCTTT
>OU015744.1:113304091-113327577 GCA_907169655.1 Acomys percivali | reverse complement strand
GTCAAACCAAAGTTTATTGTTTTCTTTTTGGCATAGGGAAGTAACAATATCAAAGGATCACTAATTAAGCACAGCACAGTGCTTATCAAGTTTATTAAAAAACAGGTAGAAATAACAAAGTCATATCTACCCCCAAATCATATCCTTAAAAATAGTTCTTGAAAAACAAGAACTTGATGATAAGAAAACTTGACTTGGGCTGCCTGGTAGATAGATGAGTTTTATCATATTTTTGTTTAATTTTAGTTTTAATTAAGACATCCCTTATCCCTTGTGAAAAGGATAAAATTTACCTTTAATGGAGAGGAAACCTACAGACAGGAGGGGATGGGTGTGGCACAGAAGCTTCCTGAAGCCACTAGTTAGCTGGGAGTTAGCTACATATGGATGTTTGAATTTGTTTCCTTAGGGCAAGGCTGCTTTAAAATGGCAAAGGAGGCAGGGATGGTACGAACAGGAATGGGAGTTTACTCTCAGTGCCTTGCTGTCAGTATGAAAGTAAACCTAGATCTGCAGGGCATAGATGCCCCACTGAGAGACAGGGCTTATGATGATCTTGCCTCTTGAGTCCCAGTTACATGATCATCACTTTTTAAATAAGTTCCGTTTTAAAGTATCTTACTAAATGCTTTCTGATTCATTCAACAAAATATTTTAAGATCCACATTTTAAATGTAAGTTAAAGAGAACTTTTGCTTTGTGCTTTCTAATCTTAATAGAGAAGCATACTGACACCAGTTCTTAAATAAAACTTCTCAGAAGTAAAACTAATGAATGACTTTAGCCTTCCATGTACTTTCTGTGTAGAGCACGTATAATACTGTAAACGGAATCAATTTTTCCATTTAGACATAGCCTTCTAAGGATTTCTTTTTTTAATATGCGGTGGACATCTTTCCAGGCCAGTGCATGGAGACTCCTCTACTTCTTTTTAAAAGGCTTTCTAGTGCCGTGCAGTGCCTGCTCCAACACATTTAAGGGTCTTTGTGTTTAGGCAGCATCCACTTTTGAAGAATTATGGATAATAATAATAAAAAAAAAAACCACATCCTAGACATATCAACAGACAGGGACAAAAGATTTACAACTCTGTTAAGTAGACAATAAGTTTTATAAACATCTTTCTTTTGAATCAGCACTGTTGGTCTTCAGTCCTCATTGTTATGGCATATTAGCCCTTTATAAGGTAAAATCTTGACCTTTAACCTTTTAATTTTAATTATTATTTACTTCTGTAATGTGTTTCTCTATTTGCTTACTGCCTACCTTCAGCTTTCATGTATTCAGTGATATGTGGTCATATTTCTTTTCTCACTGTACCACACAGTAACTAACTTGACTAAACAAGCTGAAATCTTAGATTATTTTAGCTCTCGACTTTTCTGCTACTACCTCAAACAGTTCAATTGCTAAACTAATCACAAAGAGACTAAAGAAAGCAAACGGCACAGAAACTCATGTGACTGCCACCCTATATCTAATGTTAGTAAGAGATAAAGTAATTCTTCCACATCTCCCAAAAACTCAGGGAAGATATTGACAGCGAGTTTAGTTTCCTGTTTCTCGATGTATCTCATAGTCATTTAAATACAGCTTTTAAAAGTTATATTAATCAACATTTAAACATAAATGAAAACCACAATTTCTTCTTCTTAATTCACCTATTCCTGATGTGAATTTAGAAATATTTAAAGAAAATAATGGAAATATTGGAAGGAAATACTGGAAAATTGGGTAATGGCAGAGCAACCCACCCCTGGCAGGCTTCTCTCAGACGCAGTCATGTTGTATGTGTGTTTCGCCGCCCTTCTCATTGTGCAGGGGAATACTGGTCCTAGAGAAGGCCAGGCAGCAGTGGGCACCATACCAACCTGAGCCCTGGGAGACTATTGAAAGGCAGGGAGGAACATAGGTCAGAAAAACCTGTGTGTGTGTGTGTGTGTGTGTGTGTGTGTGTGTGTGTGTGTGTGTGTGTGTGTGTCATAGCTTGCTCAAGAACACTGAGAAGATGTGGCAATGTACCAGCTAGTAAAACTGTGATTATCAGCCTATTCTAGGCTACATCGGACACGCTGGGAATGGGGCCGCTATCCTGAGACATGACAAACTCTTCCAGCAATTCTCTTCTGGATTCAGGTTTTAGAAACATTGCTTTGGTGCCATGAAGGGAGGAATTGCTTGGGATTATTTGAGAGGTTAAAATATCACGTCCGTATTGAAATTCTTGCCTCAAACATCAATGTCCATGGTCCATGGCATAAGAATAAAAGAAAGTTGAAAACATTTGAAAAAAAAAAACTTGGTAAGACTGGTAACAAATTGTAACTTGAAAATTTGGTGAAAGTTAGGCAAGTTTCCATAGAATCCTTTACCAACATTCCAAACTGAATGGTGCCCTAAGGACCAGCTTTCTTAGCTGAGGGCTGAGGAGACAACCGCTTCTATCCCCACTCCATCTGCTAAGGCATACACCAGTGCCTCTGTTTCCTTTCAGCAAAGCTGGTTTGATCGAGTTGTTCTCAGCCTGTCTGTTAGGAAATGCCTTCCACGGGATTTTGGGATACATACTAAGGTCTTCGCCCTTTTGTGGCTCAGCAAAAAGATTTATATTAAGAATTAAGATCACATTAAAAAAAAAAAAGGAATTGAGATCACTATCTGGTTCAGATTATTTCCGCTACCTGCGATGGAACTGCAGCAGCAAAGATAGATGTCATCAGGTCATCTTCTACTTCACTTTTAGTGGTGATGGGGAGGTGTTGCCAAAGCACCCAGGCACTTGGAAAAGCATTTCCAACACTTCTGCTCATTACTTTTAATGGAACAAAGTTAATCTTTGCAGAAATATTTTAGTCTTTCGGCATAAATATTTTTAAGCCGTTTTCATAAATTAGCATAACAACTGGAAATTTCAGAATTACCTCCCACTGGCTGCCTCACACGTCTCACTGTCTCTCTCTTCTGTAAGGCGGACTTTCCCTTGGAAACTCAGTCTTGCTATTACCCCTAACTGGTGGTTGACATACCATGTGCCAATTTCTCTGCTCCAATTTTGCACCCCAAATCACAAGAAGATATAAAACATAATTAATAACCACTAAAAATGTATACGTTCAAGATACCCATTCTTACAAAACAGGGTCTATTTGATATAAACTTGTCTCTGGATACACTACGAGCAGCTGTTTAAGTTCCGGATGTCTGGTGAGCTCAGAACAAGAACTGGACTGCTACACTAAGAGGAAAAACAAGCCCTGTGGAAGAAAGGAAAATGAATTAGCTTCCTTCCTCGTTTCTTCCTCCTGAGGACTGAACTACAGCATACTTCTGCTTTCTTATTAAAAAGACAGAAGCTTTATATTCTTTAACGTCAGGGTGAAAGCGAAGCATTCGATTACGGAATCAGTGTACGCAATGCTTTCTAATCTTCCACTAACAATCAAAGTTATGCTGTACTCTAGACAAGTCAGGTCGCTGGACTGGTAACTTAGCAACAAACTGAAGATCCAGAAGCAAATGCTCAGGATCAGCGTTTTAGGAAAAGGTATCTGTTGATGTGCACTGATCATCTGGTGAGCCTGCTTCTACAGGTACAAAGCCGTTGGTTTACATTCAAATTCAGTTTCCTCACTAAATCTATGCCCTTCAGCTACAACCTTCTTCATGCACTAAGGGTCTTACTCTGATAGTCCTCGACAATTCTTATGAGCCTGTTTAAAAGCATCTCTAACTGCCCTGATATACACAATAAATCATCTTATATTTCTTTTCCTACTGAGAAGCTTTCATGCTGTGTCCACATGTACAGGGACATATAAGGTGCACAGGTTCAGAATGAGAAGGGCACATTCAAACCATGGGAGCCTTTGGTGGCCATCAGTGGGTGGTCGTGGTGCACATATAATCGCAAGAGGATAATTAAAAGAACTGGAGTAAAAGTAAGGGTCAAGCCTTGACTCCATCATCTAACTCGAGGAGGCGTTTCAGCTTATGTTTCAATCTGAGATGCAGTTTTCTTAACTGTAGATGGGAATCAAATAATAATAAAGATTATCTAAGGGGTCAGAGGTATAATCCAGTGGCAGAGTACTATACTGATCTGTATGTATTTGGCCATAGGTTTGATACCCACCACCATACAGAATTTTTTAAAAAAGAGAGATAGGGGTGGGGAAGGCAAATCGTATTCACTCCTTCATGATTTCTAGCATTTTTGACACTTTTCCTGTATTCTGTAAAATCTATGAAAGACTTAATTGAGGAAAAAAAAACCCAAAACAAAAAACCTTTTGCCTACAGTAATCTGTGCATAAGAAAGGCCAAGCACTAATCACACGTAGTGTAAGCTTGCATAGTCTAAAGATGGTGCCCTGGCTGCTGGAGTAGCCTTGGTTTCTATAGTGGTAAGTGCCTATCGAAGGAGAGTGTGAGGACACTGCCTGGGCTGCGTGCACAGTAGTCAGCTGGAGTTCTGGTGCTTTGGATATGGAGAGGGCTTTTCTACGAGAGTGTATTAGACATGTCTGGCAACACTGTTCTTCAAGTATATTCTGCTCCCCTTATATGCCTTTAAAAACTAGAAAGTGACATGCACAAGCATTAAGCTTAAGTCTTGGGAAAACCTGTGGAATATATTTTTGATAACTCATTATTACATGCTTTCGGGTTTCCCCCCCAGAGGTCAGAATCTTAAAGTTTATGAATTGATGCCACTTTCTCACATTGTCCCAAGTATGAGGCAGATAGCGTAGGGTGGGCAAGTCTCTAATGAGCATGTTTAAGCATAATTATCAGTCATTCTGACCACAATTAGATTTAAACGGGACATTTTTTTTTTTTTCTGCAGAGGAAGATTATGTTCCCAGCACCAAGTGCAGCCCTCTATAGGAAAAGGCCTTAATCGTCAGGGAAGCCCTTGACGGTGCCTTTGAGTTTCTCATTTTGCTACCAGAAAGTGAAACTCTGCCATGGGTTTGTAGGCCACATCTGAGAACAACTCTTTTCTATTGAAAGTCACACTGGGCCCCGGAAAGCCACAAACTCTGCACCAAGCATGTAAGCTCTGCCCTTGGATGGTGTACTCAACAGTCATTCAGAAGACAGTGTGGGGCTCAAACCCAGGTTCAAATCTGCCTCTGTTTCTGGTTACACAACCTTTCTCTCTAAGCTCACCACCATCTGAAGTTAATTGGGAACAATAAAAACACCCGTGACTACCTTGTGACTATATGAAGGCAATTCTGCTAAGAACTGTTACAGGCAGCACTTATAGCTTATATGACTTAAAAATGATTGCACTGGCATATTAGTAATGATTAGAATTAACATCCTAATTCTAATTTCTTCTTACTAACTTCTTTAACTTCTTTGATTTTCAGTCTGTCTGACTGTGAACTGGAGGTAAAGATATCTCACTTTTGGGCTAGTATAGAGCCCAAATGAGGTAATGTATGCCCATATACTGTTTGCAAATATACATCAGAAACTGAGTAATAGTGTGCATTGTCTATGCTGGAACTCGGCTTTGAAATATTGTGTGAGGAAAAAGAAATAAACCTGATTAATACATTAATATAAAAAATAAGTCCCAGCCTCTCTCCCCCACCAATGGTTTGCATTTCTGGGTGCCTGTCCAGTCTCCCCATGGTGCTTTGTCTCCCACACCTACTCTCTACCTGTCACCACTGTGCTTAAGTCTGAAGCCACACCCTGTCATATTAATATTATGCCCTACAAGCTAGAAGTTTCTGTATGGCAGTGGAGTAAGAGAGGCAACTTCTCCTGCATCATTGTGACCCTCACTTCTTAATAATGTCCTCATTTCTGAGAAGTTGGATAATTTGATGTAAAGCAAGTAAGTTCTACCTCAGTGCTTTTTCTTTTACTAATTCTAAAACACTAGAGAAGATTTAAATGAAATGTGTTTTACAATAGAATATAAGAAACGTGTAAGACAAGTAAGCGGAAGAGGTAAAATTAATATAAATGCAGATACAGTAAATAAACAAAACAGAGATGGTAAATAAAAAACATTTGCAGAAGACTGAGTAGCCTGGGCATGCCTGAAAGGCACATGGTTTCCTCTGAGTTTCTGAATGCACAGTCCCAACTTGTGTGGCTTCCCTCACCCCTGCTTTGCCCAAGTACACAGAGTGCCAACGGAGTCATCAGATAGGGAAATGAGACCGTTCGGGGAACATGGAAAAGAGCTGTCATGCTCCAAAATAGAGCTTGGAAAGTTTATCATCTCTGAGTGCATAGGAAAATTGACCATTTTTAGACGAATTAAGAGTCAATGTATTTTCAGTTGCCATTTTGGCCCCGTGCATTTATTTTCCCCTGCACATCACTAAAACCACAGATACCATGGGTTTCTGACTAGTTTTCATGGAAATAAGCTTCATATCATCTTGAGGTTTTGAAAAAGATCCTATTAAGAGTTATGTTTAATGTTTTGATAGATATTATGTATTTAAAAGCATAAATCAACCTGTTTGTATTTCATTTTGCTCTTTATGAATGAAATTATCAACTTGGAAAAGTACAATTTCCCCTTCTGTTAAAGCACAGTGCACAGTGGAATATTATCAGCCTGGGGTATAAGCACTTTACAGAAAAATACTTAGAATAAGGAAAACCTTTATTATTTCCATATATTTTCTAAGACAGGAATCATGGATCTGCTGTTTAAAGACTCACAAAATGCAAAAGTGAAAGAATTTTTACATTAAGATAACAGACTTTGGCTGTCACGAATATAGTAGTAAGTACATGCTTTTGTTGTGGTTGTGTTTGTTTGTTGTTTGTTTTTTCTGATTTACTTACACTCTGGATCTCCTGGGAGTCATTTTCAAATCTGGTGTGCAGTGGCCGTGTTCCCTCAGCTCTTCTCGCGTGGAAGGCGCTCTAACGGCACTTACCTTAGGTGGATACTGTAAATATCAAATGCACTAAAATCAATAACAAGTACACAGCATTAGTGGCTCATAATAAGTTCTATGTATGTGATAGATACACTTGTTATTTTTATTGCGATGTCCCTGTTTTGTATACATGTTTTCTTACAAGTTCTCAATTTAGTTCTAAAAGCATTCTTTGGTTTTGAGAACCTACCATTTACAAGGTAGTTAGAATTATAGAATACCTTCTTCTTTTAGTTACTGTTACATTGGTATTAAGTTTTTAATATCCTTAACCATAGTACAAAGATTAGCATTTTGAGAGTAACATTTGAAATTATTTCACAAAGAAGACACCATTATTGCTGATAATATATTTTTTTCCTGAAGGGAGTTCAGCGCAGTTTACCCTACATGCAGAAAGCAAGATTTGTGGGTAGTTCTTTTGAGTTTGGAAGAATATCAAAGAGACTGGGAAACTGTGGGAGAGCAACCAAATGTGGAAGGCAATATTGATTTGGAATTTTCATTTTTTATTATATGTCCTCTTTTAAGCAGCAATCAAATGGCTTCCTGGACCACACAGCATACTGTGTGAGTTGAAAGTATATGGGATAAGAGGAGAATCGATGGACCAACCAAGCTAGACCACTCCTGCTCATGCACTTCATCCTCTACTTGTTTGTGAGAGTGGTGGTGTGTGAGGATTTCTGCAAATGCTCATGGCTCCTGGGGACTCTGGGAGCTCCTCCAAGACAGCACTGTGCGGGGGGGCGGGGGGGCAGAAGAATGGGATTACCCCATTCTGCCGGGGGAGAACTGTGGCACTTCTGCCTTGGCTTCCTCCTTAATGAAAGCATTGGATTCCTGATCTTAATAAAGGTAAAATATTAATTACCAGGAAAACATATGGCATCACCTTAAAGGCAGAAGTGCCATTTTAACAAATTAAAATGCAGCTCAATGAGATCATAACATCCAAATTGGACATCAAACTGCTACTCCTCCAATGTGACCAGATATTAATATTTCAGGAGCTAAAAAGAAAAGCCAAGGTTCTTGTTGACCTTCTATTCACTAAGAAAACATCTAATTTGTAAGAATATATATATTCCTCATGGGATGCAAGAAAATTATTTTCATTTTCAATGGGGAAAGAAGCAACCTAGTAAATTCTTATTTTTCCTGAATTGGCCCCCGAGCTATGATTATTCACTGTGTTGGGGTTTTGCCTAGTGCCATCTTTGCAGTCTATGTGATATTAGGAAAGAAAAAGTGTTCTAATATTGTCCTGGCCTTTTAGCCTTGTAGTAGGCCCAGGCAAGAAGGTGCTGAAGCAATTTGCATTACTTTGTGCTCTTGTGCCGTGAACTTCTTTGAATTTTGGACTAAAGGAGATTCCATCCAAATGCCCCAAAACTTCAATGTTTTCTACAAGACACCTTATGCTTACCAGAATCCTACCTATCCCCTATAAGGATAGAAAATCATTACACAGAAAGTTGGGTTAATTAATATATGAGTTAAGTGAATTTAAAATTAAATTTGGCGGCAATACAATTTGTTTTACCTTTACCCTTGTTGCCCAAGATGACTTCATAAAAATGTTCCCGGTAAAGAAAATATCTTTCAATAGTCAAGTTTTATTCTAGGAATCACTATTATTTATTATAAAATTGGAGTCCTCCATTGTATCCATAGGGTAATCATTTGTTAATTTTGAGCTCCATTGAAGGATAAACAAGAGTTTTGATGCTTTGTGGTCATCAAATTGCTATGTGATAATAATTAGTGAATTCATTTGATGATTTTTTAAGAGACGCCAAATAATAAAAACCTAAAATTCCAAATCATTATTACGTTCCACATTTGGTTGCTGTGGAGAAATGTCCTGCTTACATATTTAGGCATCTAGAACATTCCATTAATGTAGGTGGGGCTTGGACTATTCCAAACTGTGTCAAAGGGTTGGAATTTGGCATTAAGCACAGTCACAGCTCCTGTAGCCCCTGTGGGTGGTATCCAAGGCTTAGCGTCTCCAGAAAGACTAGTTGCCATGCCTGTGGAGAGGGGCCCCTTGCCCCATATGTTATAAAGGTTTGACCATCCACAATAATAACTGTTCTAATTATAAGTTTTTAAAAAAGATCTCCAAGTCACCATCAAATGTTATTAATTGGAGATGCAGAACAAAGTTAGCCATCTTAGGTTTGAGGAATCCATGAATCTTGGCAAGTTTCTAATCCTGATGCCTCATCGATGGTTTGGGCTTGATAATGTCCTATAATGACACAAGGATACCATAAGGGTGCCTTGAGAAGTGACCGAATAGTGCTGGATCCGGCACACAGTAGGTTCCAGTGAATTCAGGTAATGGGTTTTGCAACTATTTTGTTGTATCTCCCAAAGTAGGAGGTCTTAAGTTACAGAAGATAGATTTTCTTTTCAGTATGAGTCACTTTTGGTTCCAGTCTATATTGGGAAAAATAAGAAATTCTTGTTTTCCCCTTGTACACAAAGGTATAAATAGCACCCAAGTCGCTTTGTCCTGGTGCAAGAAGCAGAAGTAGAATTGTCCTTTGGTATCCATGATAACTGGACAGTTAATTACCATATATAAACTTGCGTAGTACTTTATTGTAATCCAGATCCCATCCTCCTGTATACTTTTCATCATTCCTGGACTGCACGTGATAACTACTATAAAGTAAATGATGTTTAAAGAATTGTTTTAATTTCTAATTATGTGTATGTGCATATTTCACTGGGATGTTCACGTGAGTGCAGATGCCTGTGGTGGCCAGTGGTATCAGATGCCCCCAGACTTGGAGCTACAGGTAGCTGTGGGCCATCTTGCACATGTGCTGGGAACTGAATTGCATCCTCTAATGGAGCACTATGTGTTCTTAACCACTGAGCCATCTCTCCAGTTACTATAGATGCTGTTTAAGGGTTTGCTGGGCTGGATCGTTTAGGGAACAGTGACAGGAAAACACAGTGTGCCCATATTTACTACAGATTTAATTTTTCAAAATACATTTTTTTAGTATGGGTGCAGAAATCCACGGCTGCAGACCCCATGTACAATGTATGGTCACTTTACTTTGTGATTTAGAGTGACAAGAGGGATGCTGGAAACAGCTTTGTGCGTTTAGCTGGAGAGATGGGCTCAGAGCTGTGAGTGACACTTTCAATGGTCACTGAAGAAAGCACGGTTTGCTCCGCAGGTTGACATGGAATCCAGCCCGAAGCAGGAATATGGGTGTAATAAACTTCAAAATAAAAATGGATTATTGATTTGGAGGAAATATCACAGAGAAGTATGTGAAAGTTTAGGACAATTGCAAATTGATACTTTAAAATAAAGCTTCATGCTTTACTGTGACCAAAATCACTTCAGGAAAAAAAAAAAGCCAGCATTATTATGGTTAAAGTTAAACACGTTTTCTCTCATCCCAGTATGAATATAGGAAGCTGTCTGGATTTGCTGGGAAGATTGGACAAACAGATGACTGTTCTGTGTAACCCTGAACAGAAAGAAGAGATGTTAACATATATTCATAACAAAAGGGAAACAAGTCATAAACCAGCTAAAAGATATTTCATCTTATCATCCAAAATTGACACATTTGTTCTAAAAACTTATGTATGCAACTTGTAAGGACATAACCATCCTGAGAATAGTTTGTATATGCTAGAATACTAAAATTCCTGGAGGACTAGAGTTTATAAAACCCTTTTTGGTCTTTTCTTAATAAGCTAATATAATAAAGAAACTAAGGAAGTTTCTTTTGGAGAACTCATGGCAAAAGAGAATATGTATATGTTAATTATATGTGTGAGCACATGCAAGCACACATGTGGGTACACACACACACACACACACACACACACACACACACACACACACACACTCAGACACAGTTTCCTGTGGAGCGTCTTAAAAACAACTGATATAAGGCCATG
Source organism: Acomys percivali (assembly GCA_907169655.1). Classification (NCBI taxonomy): domain Eukaryota; kingdom Metazoa; phylum Chordata; class Mammalia; order Rodentia; family Muridae; genus Acomys; species Acomys percivali. The sequence continues at coordinate 113,316,712 of OU015744.1, read as the reverse complement.
AAGTTGCATACTGTTTGAGGGGTCAGTGGCTGTCAGAGAAGGCTAAAGGCATAAAGCAGCACTTAAGCTAAACTTCAGATTGTGTGGTTTTTAAAATTGAGAGATAAAGTGCTTTTCAATCTGACAAAGTGGCTGTACAGCTCATGCCCCGTTTCCATCCCTTGCTGCAGGCACCTGGCTCTGAAGCTGCGGCCTGCTCTCCTCCCTACCCTGTCTATAAGTTTATCTCTGCAGACCTGTTTGCTTTTCCTCTGGCTGCTGTGGAGCTGATGGTGCTATGCTTTTCTGTTCATCCGGCCTTCCATTTCTTTGGAAGACTTTTCTATTTGTCCCTTTAAAAAAAAAACAAAAAAAACTACTGTCCCCAAAGGATGTCTTACACACTTAGCTTTTCATTTTGGCTTCCTGTCTTTGCTTTTTTTTTTTTTGTTTTTTTCTTTTCTCTTTCTTTTAACTTCTTTGTACTGTTAGCTGCCAAAAATCCATACTGAAGTTATTCTAATTTTTTAAATCTACTATCAAAGTCTTCTGAGGCATGAATTTCTATATCTGCTTCTGTAACACCATTACATAGATAAAACAAAACGCATCATGTTTCTTTTTTTCCCTGCTCCAAAATTCAACTCTATGTCTTTCTGATTCAAAATATTGTTCATCTATGCTAGGTGCTTGATGTCATAGCTCTCCTTTTATCTGTAAAAGAAACAAAATTTACCATAAAAGTGAGTATTACTCTCATTTGTGTCAACTCTGATCTTTATCACTTACCAAATCCTTAAAATATTATATTTAAAATAATTTCCAGACTGTTTTGGCCTATTCTATCCCTGACAAACTGGCACTAATTGGTTCTTTTTCTGTTGCTGCACTAAGACTCCTGGCTTTCCATTAATTTTGATTCATTCAAATGGGAAATGTGATCACTTCTGTCCCTTATATTGAGTCTTTCAAAGACCCCCCACCTTTGTCTTCATGATAAAAATGCAATCCCTTTCATTCGATTGGCATGTCAGCTCAGGTGTCTGCAGTTTCTCAAATCACCTTGTAGTTTCATGCTTTGGAACGCTTTGTTTTTGTTTTCTCGTGATCTAGTATCCTTCCTGTAACACAACTTCATGCGTTCCTCTCTTTTTCAGCTTTTTATGTGCTGTCATGTCAACGCTAACTCATGTCCTCTTTAAAAGGATCATATCACCTCCGTACGAACGGTTCCTGCTTCCCACATCGGAGCACCGAGGTCATCTATGGCAGTGCGTACCACTGGTTGTGAAGTTGTTGGTTCCTCTGTCCAGTTCTCACAAACCAGGGACTGTACTTTATCACAGTATTATCTGACCAAAACCATATTTATTGAGTATTAAAAATCATAAGTAATGCTATCAGGATTAAAAAAAAATAGTTGTGTTACGGGAAATAATTAACATTCTCTGAAGGATGGATGTAGGTTCGATCTGAAAGGCTGGATTCTGAAGCCCACAGCAAGGAAATACAGCTCCTGGGACAAGAGCTGTTGGGAGAAACATAAACCAAAGCAAGGCAGCCTAGCAAGTGAACCATTATATAAATGGATGGACACACACACACACACACACACACACACACACACACACAGACACAGACACACACAGACACACACAGACAGACAGACACACACAGACAGACACACACAGATAGACAGACAGACACACACACACACACACACACACACACACACACACACACCAGTTTTGAGACAACAGAATGTAAACTGAGGTTGACAAGCAAGGGCATAAGGTTGAAAGTGAAGGATGGACTCTAAATCTGGAGTCAATTTTTCTAGTATAACTGCAGCTCCAGAACTGGAACTAAGGAGCCGCTGAGGTTTTCTCCCTATCATTGATGGGGAAAAAGTCAGTCGGGGTTAAAGCACGGAGCATCTTAAATAGCATTCTGAAAAGGGGGCTATGCCCTTGGGCAATAACTGAATAATTATGAACAGAGGATGAGAAGACCAGAGCCCAAAATAAATCCTGGCAGTGTTGTGAATTCAAGACACAGGGACAGAAATGTGCCTGAATATTGGAGACTATTTAAATATTTTGATAATGCTAATAAAAGGGTGGTACAGAGCTGGTGGAAAAGCTTAGCATCCATCAGAAATTAGTAAGATGGGAGAGAAGAACACACTGCCAAAATAAAATTTTAGTGGACTAGCATAGTTAAATATTGATTACAGAAATAGTGATTGCATTCCACCAAACCAGGTATTTTGTTTCTTGAGCACTAACTCCTTCTGTTTACAGAATCCACGCTATTCTAATACACAGGACACTAATGTAATGCTTTCTTTAAATAAAGAGAGACTTCTTTGGAACAAGGAAAAGTCTCCCACTTCAAGTGTCCACAGGTGCCCACAGGTGTCTGTGTGGAGAGGAGCTACAGGCATCATCTAGAGAGAAAACAGCTCAGGGGTGATGTGTCTTCCAAGCCAGCCCTGCATCGGAGACGTTTACTGTGCTCTTTGATGAAAATTTACTCTTCTAAAAATTACTTTTTTTCAGGATAAAAATAAAACTACATTCCAAACACACACACACACACACACACACACACACACACACACACACACACGCACGCACACACACACCACATGCATGCACGCACATTGCTCTCAGGAAACTGATTGCAGAAAATTGCACTTAATAATATTAAGGAACATATTGCAATGTCCCAACCCCATGACTTACGTAAATAAAATACAAAGTTTCAAGCTCTGTAACCTCACCATAGATCAGATTTCTAACCTTATACATGGAAGCCAGAAGCATATGATTTTTTGTTTTGATGAAATTGATGAAAATGACCTAGGACCACTGTAGCAACACAAAATATTAATATTTGGCTTTTCATCAGATGGAACTCTGATTTGCCACACCAAACCATGCTTTTAATTAGACTTAAGATAAAAGGAATGCCAATTTCTGCATGAAATAACCATTCTATTATTTATGTTTACTTTCTACTAGATGCAGAATCCTTGAGGTCAAGGATATGACATTTTAAATACTGTCAGACTTGAATGGATGGTTGGCATAATCAACATGTTTCTGAATAAATGGCATTTAAATACGTAATACTTACATAGAACCTACTATGCACAAAGTAACTACTCAAATACTTTACAAATATTAATTCATTTAATCCACATTAAATAAAATCTTTTAAATAGATCTAGCCTTTATAACCCAGGGAGACTGAATTACTTGCCTGATTCTTGCAGCCGAACAGTGATGGAGCCGGGAGTTCTGCCCAAGCACAGCTATGTCAGAATCTTTGCTCTTACCCTATACCATTTACAAATAGATGCTGTCTTTAAAATTTTTAAGAATATAAATATTCATTTAATGTGTATTTTATGATACAGTTGAACTCAGAATAAGAAGGTATGGGTTTGAGTACATCTTTAGCTTACTTGATTTGTGGCTTTAAGCAAGTTTATTAGCATAATGGAACTTCAAATTTCTCATGTATAAAACCAGGACAGTAGTTTTTAACCTGAAAAGCTTATTACAAGTTTTACAAAACTAATTTGTATGAAAATATTAGAACACAGTTGGCACCCAGAATATGTTTACTTGGTATGCCAAGGAGAATGGCCCTAATTTTTCCTTCTCCTCTTTCAAAGGTACATGCTTGCACATTGTATATCATATATGTCTTAGCAAAAAGAAATCAAATTCCTTGCTTCATAAAGCATTTTCAACATTTCTTGGAGCTAGAATTCATGTACTCAGGCATTTTCTGGATGAGCAGATAGCGTGTTTTCTGGGAAAAACATTTTTGTTGGAATCTGTTATGATGTAAGCATCTAACATCAAGGAATGCAATCTTTCTTCTAATTAGAAAATCAAGCTATATGCATCACATACGTGGGAAAAAATAGACCATCAACACAACAAATGGCATTAATTTTCACCAAGATCCTTTTCACATTAATGGGCTCAAAGAAATCCAAAGATCAGACTAGCAATTCAGTAAGTAGCATTTATGTTCACCAACACCCTCCAACACTCAAACACTAATAGGCTCTATCAAATCTTATGGAACACCTTATCAGCTGATTCATATCAGTCACGGCAGAGTGTTAAAACCACCTAAAGATATACATCAACATATAGACCTCTTCCCCAGATATTCTGATTTAATTAGGTTGGGTACCATCGGGTATGCTTCTTTTTTTCTTTTTTCTTTTTTTCCATCAAGCATAAATTCTCCCGGGGATTCTAATTTGTGGCTCAATTTGAGAACGCCAGTCCAAGCTATCACTAAAGCATCACTGGCCCTTTATCCTCACTTCACCTTTACTTTAGTAAACACCAACAAAAGATATTGTTTTCATTCAAATCAACATTGAAAGACTCTGTGTGTGTGTGTGTGTGTGTGTGTGTGTGTGTGTGTGTGTGTGTTTATGGAGAGCAGAGTGTGCCACAGCACAAGCACGCTAATATTTAACTTTGTTTCTTTAATTGCTTGAAGCAAAGGCTATCTTTTTTTCATCTGCTGTCTTCCAGATTTACAGGAAAATGGGAAATAGAGGCAATATTTACATGAGCTGAATTTCAGTCTAAGCACCATGAAACAATACAACTCTGAGATTAGTTGCATATTCTTGTGGGTCATACGATGAACAATTTATATTTACTGCATTCAACATGTTGGCATGGTCAGTAAACAATAAACAATACACATTTTTACAAAATGACAAGTATTCCTCTTATGGCTTTAGTTCTTAAAATTAACAGGAGGTTAGAGTCACTGTTGAACCAAAACAATTCCTAGCCGAGGGTTGTTTGGGGCTGTTAAAACAGAATGGAAATGAATGTGATTGCCGGCAAACTGCAGGGCTTTGCAAACACAGTCATCTTAGTTCCTCTCATAACAGCAGCATATGAAACCAGCAATTCCAACTTTTAACAGCTGAGTTATTTAACTACTGAAAGTGTATTAGGCCAAAACAAACTATAACAAATTATGATATAACAAATATCATAACATTAAAAGCTTTTCCACTTTGTCTCATTTCAGACACTGAAAACTGGACACTCAGCTATTTAACATTAGGACCTACGTGGTCAAGCTTTAGTTCATTTTGAACATATTTTTTTTCCTCCCAGTTGCCCAATAATTTGAACAAATATCCTTGGAGAGATGGGTTTGCTCAGACTCATTTAAGCCACAGAGGTGGTCATGGGCACCTGAAGACCATGCCTCCTTTTTCTGACTTACAATATACTATTAGAAAAAAAGGTGTCAGATAAGACTTTTAGGTAAAGTCCAGAAACAACGCTGGCACAATTGGTGACAAATCTACTTGCATTGTTGATTTTTGACTTTGGATTTCCTTGGACCTCAGGGGAAACTGCTTTGAAAAAAGGACTTAATTTGTTGAAACATTTCTTGCTATCTTTCATCCAGGCTTGGAAAGAGCATCATGAAAAAAGAGGGCTCTTTTGGAAACTATGCACACAACAGATTTTTCCTAATAGGTGTGAAGAATGGCTGCTATGCATAAATGATTGTTGGAAAATAATTCTTTGTAAAACATGACCAAACAAGCAAACCCATTCACTACTGTACTCAATTCCAAGACCAGTTTAAGACCGAGCACAACACAGCACATCTCCTAGATGCCAATATAATCTACTTGTTACTTACTAAATACCAATTAGAAAAAGCCACAACTTTAAGCCCAGATACTCAATAAAATAGGGGACTAAAACTTTTGAGAGAAAATTCATATGGATAATATTATAAAACTCACATGGAGCCAGAGAGCTCCTCAACACAAAATTGTAAGCTAACACCTTACAAAGACCTTCCTTTTTTTTTTTTAACATGCCAAAGTGAAGCAACAGAGACTAAGTGGACCCCACAAGAGAACCACTGACACTACAGTCAAACCACAATTTTGCAATAAAAAAACCACAAAGCATCATTCTCACCATCACCATCTAGCTATTCCTGGGACCCCCAAACCTTTACATTCCTCTCACCCACCCCCCAAAACCCTTCTTACCTGGAATTCTCTCAGTGGGTGTCTGGGCACAGCTCGGGCGTTCTCAGGACCTCAGGCTACACTGGGCACCTCCCAGACAGGGATGCCAACCTCAGGCTGAGGTGCAGAAGTGCGCACCTCTCCAACCGGAGTTTCTGCAAGCCCCAAGGTGCAGCCACCCAGGTTTTTGGGGGCTGGCTTTCCTAATTGGATGTGGAAGTAAATTAGATTAGTCTTGAGGCTCCCACTAGCCCACCTCCCAATTTCCAGATACTTTAAGCCTTCCTTAAGGGAATGGTTCAAATCCCAAGGTGGGAAGTTAAGTTTTAAGACAAGGGTCCTTTGCCCTGTTGCTCTCTGCTTGCCAAAGCGCGCGAGGCTCACCTTAGCGGAGCCTGCCACTGCTCGCCCAGAGATGAGGCTGTGCGCAAACTTCTCCTACTTAAGCCCTTTTCGATGCGCGCCACCCCCGCCCTCTTCTCCCCACGCGCGGTCGAGGGGGGGCGGACGATCGCAGTGCCGGCCCCGCCCGGACCCTCCCTACGCGTCAGCCCCTCCAGCCTGCGGAGGGAGGGGCTAGCAGCCGCTCCGTGCTCCTCAGGCCCCCGCGCCCGGGCGGGAGAGGGGCTGCGCTCGCTGCCGCTGCTCCACACCCCAAGGAGTCCACGATACCCTCGCGCTCCGAGCCCCGGGAAGCAGGAGAGGGACCCCAGTTAGACCTTGAGTAGGAAGGGAGTGGGGGGTCGACAGATTGGGCTGAGAGACCGTAACCTGTCCCTGGAGGCAGCTTTCTGGGAGTCCAGCCCCTTTCCCGGAGGATGCAAATTCCATAGGGAGGTGAGTTTCCCAAAGAACCCTACCTTAGAGAGAGAGGTATCCTGCCTCCCGGCGCGGCTACTTACGGGACCGCTGCAGAGACCCGGTGGAGAGTGAGGTCTGTGGTGGGACGCGGTAGTAAAATTAGGGTAGGGGCGTGAGAAAACAGCTGAACAAGACCTGGAGTGCTGAGTAAGGACCCCGGAGGCAGAGGGTAAGAAAAAAAACCAGAGGGTACAGCAAGCCCTGGACCCCTGTCTGGATTTCAGCAGGTGCAACTTAGGGTGCAGGTTGGATTTGGGGGGACATTGCCCTCCATATAACAGGATATCGCTGGCGCAATATCTTAGGGTTAGTGACAAGTGAGGGCAGCTGGAAAAGAGCGGACTTTTAGGTGCTTGCCTGACTTGATGTTGAGGACAATTCCTCTTGTCCCCCGAAAGCCAGCAGGATCCCGGGACAATCTGATTTCAGGCGGGGCGCAGCCGGGACTGGCGGGCGCACCCAGAAGCCAGGCAAGTTGTTTCCAAGGACTGGCTGCCCTCCACCTCCCGCCGTCAGGGGCTGAGTGCAGCCAGGCATCAGCCGGCACTTTTTCCCTGAGCGTTGAAGCAAAAGCTACTTGTGTGTCCCGGGAATGCAAGGTGGCAGTAGCCGTCGAGGTTACAAACACACCTCAGCAAAAGAAACAGTAATAATAGGATGGGGGTGGGGTGGGGTGGGAGCCAGACACTAACACTAAACATCTAGGCGCTAGGAGGGTAAAGTGCTTACTTCCGGGTGACAGAGACGCAGGTGTCTTGTGAAAAGGTCTGCAGCTCATCCGCTTTTGGAGCCCTTGCCCCTGCAAGAACAGTGGCTCTAGCCAAATGTGTGTGTGTGTGTGTGTGTGTGTGTGTGTGTGTGTGTGTGTGTGTGTGTGTGTGTGTGTGTGTGTGTGTTTGTGCGTGCGCGCGCGCTTCTGTCCTAATTTGAACCCTGACTCTTCAAGCCAGAGAGACGCCCCTAATTTGGGACTTTCATTGTCCCAGTGGAAGACAGAGTCCAGGGACAAATTAGCTCTCCAAACAGAAATTCCATGGGGTCGTCTTGGCAGCCCCCCCCTCCATATACCCTCTCCCTTTCCCTGCTACCTTCAGTGTGGTGACCCAGGGGGCTGAGTGTGACTCATCAGGCATTCAAAACCTAAAGCCACCAGCCTACTGCAGCGGGGAAGTTTTCAGCCCCTTCATTTCCTGGATCTAAGAGGCAACAATATTGTTAGCAGTGTGAAATGTGACAGGGAAAGGGGCTGGACATTCGGGTGAGAAGGAGGTTTGCAAAGACAGACGCTGAGGAACATAAACAAAACCTGTACGTGAAACTTTCTATTTGTGCAATTAATGTGTGCTATTATAAAAAAAATTAAAAGAGGACCCTCTAATTCAGGATTGAGATGCAAATCTCCACTGTGCCTTAACATCTGTCCTGGGTTCAATAGCTCTCTGAATTCCCAGTTGCAGCTAACCCGACCGACATCTGATCAAACCTTTTAAAAAATCTTTCTGAAACCTCAATTGCCTTCTTTGGGGACAAACAGCACAGAATTATTAAAATTGTTTATGTATAGCAACTGCTGGGGGTGTCAAATGTTGAGAATTCTCCCTTTTGGAGCCCCAATCACTGAAATATCAATGAATTGGGGAAATGATTGGTGTGAGGAAGTGTCACTGCGCTGGCATTGAGTGATAGAGCAAGCCAGGGAAATTCATTTGTTGTTGTTGGCTGATTCTTGGGCATCCCACGGTATTGATAACAAATAGTAGTATTTTGGTAGTAGATTGGACTCGTTTCTGTAAAGCCACAGAGTTAAACATGACTTAGAATAAAAAAAAAAAAAAAAAAAAGCAAAACACCATAATGCCTAAGAATTATCGAGAAAACAGCACATGTATGTTATAAAGCCTTAAAACATGAGCTGTGTAAGCACAAGCAACCTCAACTAATGGAGGTGTTAATTGTGTCAGAAATAAACTTGGAGAAGCAAGAAGTCACTGTAACCAGATTTCAGGGAAGCCAGCGTAGCCGGAGTGGGATCAGGGGTGAGAACTGAGTCTGTAGTGGGAATTAAATTCACTTTGCCTGCTACATTAATTTATTAATATCGAAATTGCTGTGCACCTGTTGGATGCACTTGGCATCACAGATGTGCAACTGTTTTTGTCTTAATGCTTCCTGATTATTTTTTGTGTGGACACAGTAAGTGCCTTGGAGGGCAGAGATGGCTGTGGGGACCATGGGTTAGCAAGGATTTGCATGGTGTTGTAGACCTTCTGAGATCTGTTGCTTGTCTCTAAGATTGGTGTAAGGGAACAGAGGAGAACAGGGCAGAAGGGAGCTTGTTTGGAAGCAGGAGTGGCTTCTTGGAAGGTTAGCTCTCACTTCTGTATGAGATGTCTGGCCTGGACTGCAAAGAAAAATAGATTTTTTTCCCTATAGGTCATAATTTAAGGTAACTTACCAACTTGATTTGGGATACGCGGCTGCTTTTCAAACAGGACACTTCATATTTGCAAAATAAGCCCTTGAATAAAAGAAATTCATCAGTGGGGTACTCAGGAAATAATCACCGTAATTGGTGATCCTAGGTTTCTGTCCCCGATTACTTTGATTTCAGAGTGCTGAGAGGTTTTCCCTTCTCTCTCTGTCCCTCTTTAAATATTTTGTCCTTCTGGTAGCTGTGAGTTTAGGGGAGACGCTTATCAACCTTGTCTTCCGTGTTTGGAGACAAATCCCCCTCTGTCTTTAAAACTCCCAGTTTTCAATACCCAGAGTGTGGAGTCTTGCCACGCCTGAAGTGAATAGCTTGTCCTTTGGCTGGCTAGCAAAACCCTGGGGTCTGCCCTCATGTGCTTCAACTGCTGTGCAGGTGGGCATGGGGGCTCTGGGCGCAATGTCTCATCTTTGTATGGCAAGCACTGTATTCATTGCCCAATCTCTGTAGTCCGGAGTTTGTTCTCTTTTAAAAAGACATCTAGACAAAAAAGTTTCTCTCAGGGACCTAGTCGGTAGCTTTGGCAATTCCTGATAGGCATTGAAACACACCCCCAGCCAATTATACTCGATTTAATGCATATTTAATATTTCTTGGGTCATAATACACTGGCTGGCTACTCCTCGAAGGTGCACTTCCACCCTCAGGAAGCCCACGGTCTATATAAGGACACGGAACACCTCCTTTTTAGTCTCCCTCCACACACAGCAGCTGGTGATTATCCTGTATGTAATTACCCTTCAGCTTTACAGACCTCAGGATGACAGTGCGAATAATAATTCACCTTGGTGAAAAATAATTTTTTTTTCCTTTGAAACAATTTGAACTTTCACCTGATCGAGCCTGCTTTTCCAGAAGAAAGTCTGCTTTGATTTTTAGGCTGTTTTTTTTTTTTTCTCTCTCTCTCTGAAATGGAGCTGGTGCATCTCACGGGGTGCCTCACAGTTGTATTTCTCTAGAGAAAGCCTCTCCTGGCAGCTGAAAACAAAAACCACACCGGAGCAAAGCCTAACAGCAGATTCCACGTGAACTAGGAAATGTTTTGCCTAATTATACTTAGTATAAACTTTACTTGGGTTAACAGTTAACTCAGTGAATAATTAACCCAGAGTAGGAGGCAGTGACAGGCTGTACACTACTGAGTAGTGATGGAAACTAATTATTCCATGTCTGATGAAGTTGGGAAATAGATACTTCCTGTTTTATAAAGAGAATTCCAGAGAGAAACCCAGGAGCCAGAGGGGGGGGGGGGGGGGGGGGGACAGAGAGGGATGGTGGTGGTGGTGGTGGAAATCTGCAAAAACAAATGCATGCATCCGTTCATTAAAAAAAAAAATCATGAATAATTGAGGACCATGAGCTTTCATGCTACTGGGGGGAAGCAAATAATAATAATAAGCAGAATGTGTGTCGGTTAATTTCAGATACTGACAGTATCAAGGAGATTGCTGACAGACAGCTGAGGGCAGGCATAGCAATGTTGCTGTGTGTGTCAGGGAAGGTTCTGACTGAGCTGAGCTCCTTACACCCTCCTAGGAAAATCCTCACTATGTGCTTGTCCCGTCCCACTCCCTGATTAAAGAGATCATTTGGCCAGGAATCTACTCCTTTGGAGATTGTGCATGTGTGGGCATGTGTGTCGCTGTAAAAGGCTCTCTGTAATTTAGCTGTATTTGGTCTGTTCTCAGGAATTTGGAAGATAGGAGGTGCGGGATAAATAACCACAATTTTCTGTACTTTCTAGGGCTGCTTCATATTAAATTATATTAGTAGAGAAAACTCTCACGTGGTACTAGCCTTTTAGCTTAAATTTTCAGGGTATCTTGTCTTGGTGCGAAGAGGCATATACAAATCCCCCTAGAGCTATCGCCAAAACTTGAATTGTCTTTAATAGCTGTAGTCCTTAACTCTCTGTTTTACAATGAAACAAAGAGGAATTTTATCAGCTCTTCCTTATTGAAAACTTGCTATGCACTGTTGTATTTTTCCTAAGCACCTATAGCACTGTCTTATCTTAGTTCTATAAGGCAGACACATTTTTTTTTATTACTGTTGTACAATTGCTTAGACAGATGTGAATGTGTTAAATGTTTTGACAAAGTTACTGGGATCTGACAGCAGGGTGATTAATTTGTACATACATTGGATGGCAAGAATGGGCATCACCTGTCTCCTCAATTCCAGTACTGTCTGGTGGGAAAGCAGAGGGAGAGGGTAAACCACAGGCCTGTAGGGGCACAGGGTCAGACTGTCAGCCTTGCTCCCGTAATGTAAAAAGTCTCATGATTCTAAATAGCAGAAGAGGCCCGTGGCAGGCATCTATAAATATTTCAGAAATAGATTTTAATTATAGAGTTTATTCAGAGAAGGTGACGAAGGTGTACAGATTTTTTTTCAAAGGCAGACATTGCAAAAGAAAGCAAAGAATCCTCTGGTTTAGGAGAAAGACCGTGCGTGTGACTAGGGTTTAGGAGAGGGTTGAAAAGCAAGAAGGGCCAGGAGAAGGCATGCGTTTCATCCCTGAGGTGATCCTGAGCTACCCCGGTGGTCGGTCACTCAGGTTGCCACTCTTCAAAGCTGATTACAGAAAATCAATTGATTACAGATGACTGACTGTATATACCTATACCGGGGAGGAAGAGTGAAATCATGCCTTCTGTTACCTGCCACTGTCACTCCAGCGGCAGCTTTTCCCAGCTTCGCCTGCCTTCTCCACTTCAAAGGGGGCAGTGTTTTCCCATGTCCTCTTCATTACTGCTCTGTTTAAAGGACATGAGCCGCCTGTTGCCGTGTTTCTCCTTGTTACCTACATCTTTTCTGACGATTTCCCCCCAGGTTTCAAAATCTCTACGTGATGGAGTCGGCTTCCCCGGCTCCCCGCTTGAGGCTGCTTGTTTGTGCTCTTCTCTCTCCCTGACGGGCCAGCCTGATACCTAGCTTCTTGAAAGTAGCTCTATTCTAAAATAGTATTTGAAAGGAAATGTTTCTGTTCCTAATGAATCTGAATTAAGGTGTCACATGAGATACTGGACAAACATCACCTGCTGCTCTGTGCAGAATGCTAGGTTTTTAGCTGAAGGATTTTGGGTGGCACTGCTCAAGTTGTAAAGTGCTACAAACTACTGGAAGATTCTGATACAATGTGGACTCTCCTGGATACCTTAGGAGTGGGACCTGAAAAGATTCTGTACTTCTGTGTGTGTGTGTGTGTGTGTGTGTGTGTGTGTGTGTGTGTGTG
>OU015744.1:113293196-113304081 GCA_907169655.1 Acomys percivali | reverse complement strand
TGTGTGTGTGTGTGTGTGTGTGTGTGTGTGTGTGTGTGTGTGTGTCTGCACCCCAGCTCATGGAGACCAGTGGGTGAGACTGAGTGCCTTCTTTAATACTTCTCTACCTTAATTGTTTAAGATGACAATCTATTTTATTGAATGTGGAGGACACAGAGACCGCTAGACTAAGTGGCCAGCAAGCCTTAAGAATTCTCTTGTCTATCACTCCCGTGCACTGGAATTATAGGTGCGCACCAGTTTACGTGTTTTTGATGCTCACCTTTTGGGAAGTATAGATTCTGGTTTTCCCCTCAAATATATGCATTGTTTCAGATGTTGCAGTCATTTAAAATTTGTAAATAGGTTTTAGTCGATAAGACACAATGTTGTATGACCTCATGAAATGGGATTAATTCTATTTTATTTTTTAAATCTCAAAAATAGCATAGAAATTATCTATAAGTAGAAATTGCTTTGAATGGGGGCAACCTTCTGGTGCAGGAAGCAGTGAAAGAAATTTATTCTTGGAGGTTTTTATCAACAGAATATTTTTTTTTTCATAGAGAACAATTTGCTTTTAAAGAAACTAGTCCTTCTGAGTGGAAGAAATGAACGTTGAAGAGGAGATGGATAGTGCTCACAGGGCAGCAATGGCGGTGGGGAGGGAGCTTTGGTACATCTAGAGTTTGGTGGTGGTGGGGTTGTGGCAATTGTCGTTCATGGTAACAGAGTTTGAGAGTGGGTGTGCTGATCACAGGTGAGAGTGGTGGCTCAGTGGTGGCAGTTCCTAAGCTGTGCTTAGAGGTGGTTGATAGGGTTGTCAGTTTTCTGTAAAGAATAGGGCAGCAAGTGTCCGTTCCTATCTTGTCTCAAGCCATTTGCTGATCTTGTGCATGCTAACAAATTGCTTAATTTCTTTGAGCCTCAGTTTACTCATCTAAAAAATGCAACAAAAATAGTAAATATGGGTTATGCGATAGAGATGAAATAAAATATGTTAATCCCTTAGCAAAATGGAAAATACATGTCCCATATTAAGCTATTGTTTTTTAAATTATCTGTATTAACTGTAGGCCCGGCTAGCAATCAATTAAGACACAGACACTTGTTATATTTTAAACTAGCCTTGGTTAACCTGGGGCAGGGCAGATATCAATCTTCTAAACTACTTTTCATAGTAGGGCCTCAGGCATGGGATCCCTGCCTCAATCCCATGTCATCTGCCTCTAATAACTTCCATCAAGCTACCTCCCATCCATAATCCCAAATACTTGCTCATGTTCTTCATCTGAGCTGGATTCTCCATCCACGCTGCAAGCCATGTGCTTGTCCTCCAGCTAACCCATGGCGGCCTTCCTCGCTTCACTTCAGGTCTCTCTCCTTCCTCCTTGTGGCTGTCTTTCTTCTTCCCAGGATTCCTCTCTCTCCTAGCCCCACCTATCTCCTTTGCCTGCCCAGGTGGGATGGCTTTTTATTTAAAAAAAAAAAAAAAAAGGTGAGTCACAGACAAAAACCACTAATTAACATCAAAATACATCAGACCATCCCCCAACATTAAACAAATATTGATAATCTATTGGCAAATGTTCTGGGTTCATCCTTAACTTGTAAGAGTCCCACTGAGTTGAATTCAGACTTGTAAAATTTTAGTTCACATTTTTTTTTCTGTCTTTTTCTCATCTGGATATATCTTCAGCTGCTCAAAACCAGAGGTCATAGATATGATATTAACCTTTGGATGTTAAATGTGTAAAGGCAGTTCAGACATTTCTTGCTTAAAATTTTCTTCATACATAATTTCAGGCCTGTAGAGATAGACACTTCTAGAATTTAATAATGTATTTTTCCACCTAGCAATCTGATAACTGGGTAGTTAGTGTCCCTGTACAGGAATGCGGACCATTCTCCATAGATTTTGTATCTTCACTCATGGTCCTCATGAAGTATCATCTTTTCCCTGATTACTAAGTGAATGTTCAAGAAGTTACCACATTTAATACTGGTAGGGGATGAAGTTTCCTTGAGACATTCCAACAGTTTACAACAGTCCAAACTTCCTGGCCTAGTACCCATAATTCATCCAGACTGGGTTATAATGCCATTGTAGTCCATTATTTTCCACTTTTTACCAACGCATCCCTTGAATGGCCAGTCTAGGGCACTTTCCCATTCATAACACTAGTTTCAATTCATGAAATATCTACCACATGCCAGACACCTTTGAACAGGCCTTAGGTGTTATGGTATTTGATCTCTGCGCAGTGACTTCAACCCCTATTTCTAGAGCTTACTGTGTCTAGGGTCCCATGCTGCTTCACCCACACTTCACTTTCTTGCTGATCTGTACCTTTGCTCACGGTTCACTCTCACTCTGAAATGCACTGGATACTTCACTGTTTTGTGTACTGTTTCTGAAACCATTCAAAGCCTCACTCGAGTGCACAGTCCTATGACTTCAGGAGAGCTTTACCATTCTGTGCTGGCTTTGTATTCTGCAAACGATCCAGGATTAAATATGGTACCTTTTATACTATACTCAAGTGAGCACATGCTCACATATGTGTGTGCATGCTCGCATATAAGCTTCAGCCTGAGGCTATTAAGAAAGTTAGGTCAGTTCATTCGCAAAGCATCAGGTGGATTTCTAGAAGCTTCTTTCTTCTTTCTTGGCCAGTTAGGAGAATTCTAACTGTATCTTGGTCACATAGTTGAGATAGTTAGCTCTGAGCTTCAGGGTTTTCATTGCCCTAACCAGACTATTTATTTCACTACATCGGAACAGTCTGCTTATATAACTTAAAACTCGCTCACTAAACTTTCTTTGACCTCTTCAGTGCCTCTTCCCCGTCCAGCTCAGCTGCGGCCTCCTTGGAGGCAGAAGGGTTGTCTGCTCAGCTTTGTTCCTCCCACTTCCCATCAGTGCAAATCCATATAGCATGTCCTGAATTGATCGAACATCTGCATCAGCAGTGATGCAAACTGATTATTCATCAGCTAGAAACTGGAGTCCACATGCTCTCCCATCATTTTCAGTTTTCTCCTTAGCTTGGATGGCCAGGTACCATTGCACAGAGGAGGAAACTGAAAGACGAAGAACCCTAAAGGATAAATTACACAGGTGTCGCTGGCCACCAGCATAAATAGACTGCGGTCTCCTGTGATCTCTGAGGCAACTATAACTTTGCTGTCTTCCCCAAATTAAGAGAATTGTTAGGAGATTTTTTTTCTGTCATGGTTATTTTCTTAATATTTTTCATTCTCATATCTATTTTGTTTACTTAATAAAGTGTTTCAGGAAATTGAATGATACACATTGCAGTAGATTTAGAAACTAAAAGGAAGAAATGAGTTGTTTGTAGCCTCACAGAGATAAGCAACGTTAACATTCTGGATCTTTTCTCCCGTTAGGTTTCCCATGTAAGAAATATTAATGGTATCTGCCTATCTTTTTCTTTTTTTAAAGTACATCTAAACTGAGATTGCAATTCCCTTTATAATGTGCGGCTCCCTTAGTCATTGTCCAGGATGTGGTGAATAAAAGTGCTTTGAAATGAACCCAGCATGCTCTGTCTAGCAACCTATATGACAGGAAACTCAAAGCAGTGTGGGACACAAGGTTCCCGTGCATTTGGTGACTCTCTTCGGATTTTTCTCACTCTGCAGTCTCATTTTTCCAGCTGGAACCACAGCAGCATGAATGATAACCACAGACACCTGTGCACAGATAGCTTCTGCCACTACAGCCAAAGAGAGCCGTTCTCCAGGGTAACAGGCATGCGCGGTTAGAGCAAAACACAGGCAACATTTGGGTATTGGCATGAATCTGCTTGGAGTCATTAATATTGACCGGATTTAAGGAGCTACAAATAACTGCCTTTCTGAAGCGATTTCAGCATTTTTGCTTTGAACGGTTACAGACAGGACACTAATGCTTCCTTATATTTCTTCACATCCTTAAAATGCATATACTTCACAAATAATGGCCAACTTCCCAGGAAGTTTCATCATAAAAGAAGTGAGAATGCAGGAATCTGGGTGGGGAGGTAGGGAGTCCTGTTAGACCAGAATATTAAAGTTGGCTGGTTTAATGTCTTGCATTACTGCCTTCTCTGTGAGACCTAAAAGGTCTAGCCATAGGATTTCTGTGAGGCTGCAGGTAACAGATCACAGAATGACGATGATGTTAAGACTTTTTTTTTTTTTTTTTTAATTTAAGAAAGATCTGGAGACAGCTACCCAAGAAAAGATGTTGCTAGTCGTGTCTGCCTGCACAAAGTTCCCACAGATCTGGCTTCTTCCAGCACATTTCATCTCCATTGTCAGGGTCCTTCCGAGTGAAAAGAGTTCTGGGGCCAAAAAACACATTTTAAGCTAAAAGATATAGGAGCTAGAGGGAAAAGCACTAAAAGGTATATGGTAACTTTCTTTTAAAGAAGGTTCCAGAGGCTACCCTGTTTCTTACTGGAAACTTACTAGATGGAGCCGGAGAGATGGCTCAGCGGTTAGGAGCACTGGCTGCTCTTGCAGAGGACGGAGATTTGATTCTTAGCACCCACGTGCTGGCTTACCACTGTCTGTAATGGCCACTCTAGGGGTTCTGGTGTTCTTTTCTGGCTTTGTCACTAGACACACATGACAGACACACATGCACACACATAGACACGCACTTAAGATGACACAATGAAAGAATCAATCCTTCCTGGACTATAGTCATATGGTTATTTATGGTCATTTGCAAAGGATTAGGGAAGCCTTTATCTTTATCCAAGTTACTATGGATATAAAGCATACCACTGTAAAATAAGAACACAATGAATACTGAGGGCCATTCTGATTTTTGCCAGGGAGATTATTGAAAGCCACAGCAAATAATATTTATATTTTATTCTATATGTATCTGTGCTTCAAATAGCTGTTTAGTGAGATGAAATAGTATAATTGAGGCTGCCTGCTGCGGAAGTCAGCAGACTGCAGCCTATGGGCCAGATCCAGCTGCCATCAGTTTTGTAAATAAGGTTGTCTGGGGATATGGTCATGCTTATTCATTTGTGTGTTGTTTGTAGCTGCTCCAGCACCACAGAAGCTGAGCAAGGTAGCTGCACAAGCAAATTCAAATATTTACAGTTCACCATGTAGAGAACAAGTTCACCAGTTCCTGTTCTGTACACTACAGTTTCACACATTTTGAATGAATCCACTTTTTAAAGCATGTCAAGTCACTAGTTAAAAGAAGTTGCAGATACATTATTATTACACTGCAATGAATCTATAAGATATCCTAGCATGCTGTGTACTACCAGTTAGGCAAAAGATGATGAGAAGCCAATAAGCGAGACCTAAACATATAATAATGGAGCTTTAATTATTAAAATTGCAAGTGATTTTTGACAAAATATTAGCATCTGTCAAACTTAGGTCATGGGTTTATGGAGGTCTCTTATTTTCTCTATTTCTTTGGAAAGTTCAAATATGTTCTGTAATTAAATGATTTTTAAGACTTGAAAAAACAAAAATATGTGGCTCCTCTGAAAAATAATTTTAAAAGGTATAATCAAGACTCCAAAATGGTGCTGGTGAGGTGTCTCAGTTGATAATGTGCTTACCAGGACAGCAGGAGGATGTGACTTTAATCCCCAGAACTCACATTACAAAACAAAAACAAAAACAAAAAACTTGAAGTGTGGTCCTGCACAGCTGGAGATGCAGAGACAGGCTAATCCTTATGGCTTTCTAGACAGTTAGCCCATCCTAATCTGTGTTGTCCTCTCTAGTGAGTTACCCTGTCTCAAAAAACCTTGTGGACTATGCCTGAAAAGTGTCACCCAGAGTTAACCTCTGACCTCCACATACGTATACATAGCACACACATATACACATATATGAACACACACCTTGAAGAAGAGGCTGAAAGATTGCTGGAGCCAGACTTCAGGGAGGACCAGAGTGATGCGAATAGTACCTTCTGGCCATGGAGGGACTGGTGCGGTGAGGAAGTCTCAGGAGCTGCGGTTGCCTACACAGAATAGCTGCTCAACATTCCATCATGGAGGAGAGACTGGCTCAGTAGCCACACTCCTCGGCTGCTGTGGAGCTCTTGACAACTGATGACTTCCTGGGGAGCAAAAGTAGGGTTTTGTTAAGGGTGTGGCACCTGTTGATTGGCCCACACCTATGAGTACGTAGGCAGCATAAACTAGACTTCGAAGACTATTAAAAAAAAAAAGGACAAGAAGTTGAGGGGGTGGGAAGGTGGGGCTAGGCCTAGGAGGAGTTAAGGGGGGGGGGAATAGGATGTAATATGATCAAATGGCATTGCATACATGGATAGAATTTTTCAAAGTTAATAAACATATTAAAAAATTTCAACATCCCAAACTGTCCAAGTCTAGTTACTTCAGATGCCCAAGGAAGCTCCTTTTGGAGGAGTGTGTTAATCAGGCTGACCCTTTCCTGTTGGAGTCTGAGACTCTTGTGCTCGGACCTTCAGAATCACATTAGCAGTCCCAGAGACTGCACATCTGGAAAATGTGGCCGCCTCTGCTCGAGCACCCCCAAAATAGCTCCTGTATCCAACAGCGGAGAGGACGCCATCTGAAGTAATAAGAGCTCTGTGGTGTTTGTTTCTGTTTTGGGATCAATTTCAGATCATTTACTCACACTGAAATAAATTATTTAGGAAGACCAAAAGCAGTGTGATAGACTTTTTTAATATTTAAACTTTTTCAAAAGGATGCTTATGATCTATAAACCACTGGATATAGAAAAGGAGAAATAACTCTAAACTGTTTAAGATTCGGCACTCTAATGACAGCAAGTAAAGTCTCACTGTTTCTTAAGAGGAGTCTTTCTATATTAGGAAACTAATGTGGCTGTGTATTTATGAGAAGAAGGAATTTCAAAACCTCTATTGCTGTAAAAATTGTATTATTATCCTTTAACACCACACACACTACATACATATACACACATATATGTATATATGCATAAAAGCTGTTTATCTACCAAAATTGGATTACTTTGCCAATTGAAAGTTTAATTAACTGGAAAAGGGTTACATTTTAATTAAAATGTAGGATGACTATTAAGAACCATAGTGTACTTAATATGTGAAATAAAAATCTCACACTATTATCAGTAGCTTTCAGGTTGGACTATTTACATATTCCAAGTCATCACTTTGAGACTACAACTAAAATAGTGGATAATTTTCCAAATTCTGAAAATCAAGCACTTATTGTGTAAAAGGCAAGTATTATATACTGAAGATGTGCCAATATGTAAAAACACAGACTCTTGAATACAGACTCATAGAGGTAGGAAGAGAAGTAAAAAAGTTAAGTATTTCAAAAGGGACAAGTACCCTAATAGATGTGCAAGACACGGGAGGTGCCAGCGAGGGGCAAGGCAGCTTATATGAAAAGAACAGTCTCCCCATGCAGAGTCTCCACCAAGTCAACAGCCCCATGTGTGAATCTTGTTTGTTTGTTGTTGTTGTTTTTAATTGCATTTCTTCATGGCAGTAGAGTCTAAGGTTTTTGGAAAATGTAAAGGTAGCCCCAGGTGAAGACTTTTAGGGAGGGAAAGGGGTTTGCTGTTGGCCGGCTCTGAGTTGTAGCCATCTTCAGTTGAGGGGGAGTAAGGTAGGAAGAATGAAACACAGCTGAGAGGTGCCCAGGCGTTGGGCTGGAGCTGTGTGCGCCTGCGGTTAGTTTAGGTTATTGACAAAGACAACAGAAAGGCAGAGGCAAGATTTTGCTTACCTTGCAGAAATAAACCCACTTGGTGATGTGCGGGGGGGGGGGGGGGGGGGGGGGGGTGGGGGGTGGGGGGGGGAAGGGGGGGTGGCAGAGAGGGAGGAGAGAGAGTAAAGAGGAAGATGACTGTTATCAGCGTGACAGGTGATCATGGCACCTCCATGACAGAGTGTGTGCCAGTTTGCGAATTGGGAACTGGGTGGAGAAAGAACTTTTAAAAAAATTTTTTTAAAATATTTAAAGTATTTTTGTCATGCTTCATGTTTCATATTTAATTGATGTTTACTTGACAATCACGTGAGGGATTTCTGTACAAAATTTAAGCCAAAATGGGTCCTGAAGATGGACATTTGTGACTCACTTAAAGGATTCATCTGTTTTCACTTACGTGTGATTAAAGAGTAATTAAGTCTTGTGAGGGTATGTGCGCGTCTCTGTGTGTCCAAGAAGGCCAGAAGAGGGTGTCCCATCCGTTGAGTTTTAGGCAATTTTGAGCTGCCCCATGTTGATGCTAGGAATAAAACTCAGATTTCTCCAGAAAGGAAGTGAGAGTGCTAAACTATGGAGAAATCTCGAGCCCTGAGGGCCTTATTTCTAAATAGGTAAAGATTAAGACTGTAGGTTTAGATAAATAGACAACATTATGAATAAAGACTAAGAGTGTGAGTGACACTTTCTGACTACAGTGACACTTCAAATGGGTTTGTTCCTTTTGGAGGCCAAGGGAGTTTCTATGTGGGGCTCCCTGACAGAAACTGAAACTGACCTTGAATTTATCTCTGATTAAATTTTTGTTTTTTCTAGTTCACAAGACCATTTTTTAAAGATACATGTTGTTCCATATACGAATTATACCATGGGTACCGAGCAAAAGTCACCCAGACTGGACAGGAATCCAAATTAGCATTATTTTGGAAAGGATGTCTACCATTCATATATGCCTTCTCACAGTTTTCATTCCCTTCATTATTAATTTTACATATAGCAGATTACAATAGGATTTATTCTCAAGAATCTTACCATTTTCAGAAGTAACATATTTTCCTTAGCAATATAATTTAAAAGAGAATTATATACACCACTGAAAATAGGAAACTAAAATGGCTTCTTACTTTTCTGTTACATTTGAACATTTTTAAAAAATAAGCATCACTTGTCTTTTCAGTATGAAATCCTAGAAATGGGGAGAAATTTATGGTAATTTTATCTGGTGTTATTTAATGCTGGTCCATTCTTCCTATCTTGGCTATCGAATAAGTCTATTTGATATTTGTAGGCCAAATTTAGTGATAAACTCCATATATAAATTTTAGATTATTTGAATTATTTGCATCACTGTTCACTTCAACTCCAAATTAATATTATTCAGTATTAAACAATATCCTAAATTAATGATTATTGAGTGTAACACCCCTATTTTGATTGTTTTGAGAGTTGGTCATACAAGGTGAGAAAATCCCAAAGTAATAGATAATACCCAAGGCAAGTCTTAATTTACTTGTAGAGAAGTCAGAGGTAGGCAAGATGACCTTGCTCTTGTGATGACCTACGGGGCTGTCTGGACAACAGAGCACACCTTCATTTGGTTGAGGTGAAGTGATACTCAGATTCCTAGTGGAATTCCCTCAGGCTACGGTTGAGCATTTCATAAGGGGGGAGATTATGCAGAGGCAAACAGCAGATGTCGCTGGTATTCCTACGCACCACTGAGGACTCTGAGCACTGCAGTCTTTGCAGATCTGTGCCAGAACAATTGAAGTGGATGGGAAAAACCATCTGTTCATGGAGGCAGGTAAAAGAGAAGACCTTACAATGGCATCTCTTTGCAAGAGTGATGGACACAGCTTATGGTCTCCAGGATGCAGAATACTATTGTTTAGAGATGAGACCTTAGTGGCCTGGCACTTTGAATGGGAATAATAGCACTTCAGATGCAAATTATAGCACTTCAAGGTTACACAAAGAATGTCCTCTACACCTCTGTACTTGGGACAAAAGAGAGGATTGGAAATTGGGGTGGGGGCAAGGAAGCGAGACATAAAGAATGAATGATGAATATTACCAGACTGATAACTCAGAAAATACAAGTAAAATAAACAACATTTTCTGTGTTTCTCCTTTGAAATCATCCCATCTTGAATATTCCCATGATGGAAATTTCACAGTCTTTTATAAGAATTTAGTAGCGGTTGTCAATAGTGCTTCAGTATTTTCAGTGATCTCTCTGATGAGAGGTATAGAGAAAGTGAAGTAATGAGTGGACATTCTGAGGGTAGCCTTTCCATGTAATCAGGACTGTCATGCTCAAGTTCTATAAACTAAGCTTTCATATCTGCAAAACAGAGATGGTAGTAATAGCACTGCCATGACAAGTGTTTAAAACGGAAACTAAGTAATATTATCATCTAATGAATTGGGCATAGATCATTGCATTTTTTTTTTACTGTGTAATACTATATTAATGTGGCTACAATTTTGCTTTCTAAAGCAATTTTCACACAACTGTGTTAAGCTGTCACCGGAATGAGAACCATGGTTTTGATTGTTTGTTTTGTTTTATATTTGTTTTTATTCTTTATTTTCCAAGTGGTTAAATTATTTCACAGTTTGTCAGCTGTGATCCAACCCTCCCATCATACTCTGACAAAACTGCCTTCTCCAATAAAGGGAGGTGGGTACAGACCTACAAAACTAGAACAAAGGGTGCCAAATCGCCATTCCAAAGTGTCTTGTTTTGAACCCAAGGAACTTTTTCTGCTATTATAGTCTAATTTTTGCTTGGAATTATCTTGCATTTCCTCATTCTTTTCTGGCCATTAACTTCACTGACAACTGATACTCAGGTCACTGAGGGTGTTGGCATTGTATCCATTTCTTAACTAGATCCACCAATTAACTCAAGGAAATAATTCTAACATCTTTTATAATATTTGTATATTAATAACAATAAAGTGAGAAGACACTTAGAACCAGGTATCATCTCAGTGATATGTCAGCCTTTCTGGAAGCTCAAAAGGTTTGGTCATGGTGGTGGTGGTGGTGGTGATGGTGGCCCTGATGATGCCAATGGTACTGATGGTGGTGGTGGTGATGTTGGTGATGGTAGTGATGATGGTGGTGGTGGTAGGTGGTGGTGGAGGCAGAGGTGG
>OU015744.1:113277676-113293186 GCA_907169655.1 Acomys percivali | reverse complement strand
GGTGGTGGTGATGGTGGTAGTGGTGATTGTAGTGATGATGGTGGTGGCAGTGCCATGTTTGTGTATGTCTGTGTGTCTGGATGTCTGTGTGTCTGTGTTAGTCTCTCTCTATATGATATGTTCACATGACCAGCCCTCCATAGCTGTGGCTTCTTTATTGGTGTCTTACTCAAACTTGAATTAAAACTATTTGGGAAGAAAATTACATCATTAAGAACACATACAGAATTTTTCCTTGCTATTATATCCTAAATAGTACAATATAACAACTATTTATATGTAATTCATGTTTGTTAACTACTATAAGTAACATAAAATGACTTAAAGTATACAGGAGGATAATAGGTTATATAAAAATGCTATGCCATCTTATACTAGAAATCCTTAAAATCTGATATTTGCAGGGAGTTCTGGAACTTGCACATAACAAGAGATAAATGAATACTCACGCACATGCATGCACAAACACACACCCACACTCACACATACATATTTATACAGACAGGCAAAGGAGCAAAAAGCACACTTGTAGGAAAAATGATACATTTTTCTTGTCCAGAGATTTTTGTTCTCGAGGTCCATGCAAAGCTCTGGTAGATAGGACAGACTTCACAGGAAAGCTCCTTTTTTCTATCCATGTGGTATAAGGAATTAGACTTCAAGGTTCAGACACACCAGGTACAAGTGCCCGACTATCACTGAGGCACAGCCCAGGCCTGTGTTTCTTCTTTTACTTCCATGAAGTGAAAGCTTACATTCGTGATCCACCTAGCTGGACCTTAGGAGAAGATGTTAGCAGCGCCAGCAATTTACACCAACCAAGTGTGCTTTGTGTTTGGCACTTTTAGGAGACGTGTTCTGTTTTGTGCACCTGGGACTAATGATACCAGCAGACATCTTCTATATTTGTTGTATGTTACTGGGTTACAAGTGATCATAAAACACAGACATTTGAAACAAGAGTCTTTATTTCCTCACAGAGTTTCTAAAGGAGTTTTGCTGGAATGACAAGATTGGACAGCTGTGGTTCTGAGCTGAGGTTATTCCCAAGACAGTGCCATGGTCTCTGGGAAGTGTGACTGGGATGGAGGGCTGAACTTTGTGACAGCTTGGTTTCTATTTGTTGGCTGGCAGCTTTAGTCAGTCCAGTAGACCTTCTGTAGCAAACCGAGTGTCCTTATGCCATCAGCTGGAGTGCGCAAGCCAAGAAGAGGGGCCAAACCTTAAGACAAGATGCCTCACATATTCCAGCAAACCTTCACTTGTTGCCATGTACCAGTAGTTTGGAGTCAGTCAGTCAGTCAGTCAGTCAGTCAGTCAGTCAGTCAGTCAGTCACTCTCAGGATAGGGAAGTAGGACTTTAACACGTGAAAGAAGTGCTGTCAAAAATTCCATGGACACACTTTGATCACCATACATTCACTTCATTGTAATAACCTCTCTCGAAGCGGGTAAAAGAAAACGTCTATTAATACCAGCGCCTCTGCAAGTCAAGAATGTGCCATGTTGTCTTTTTTCTACCTTGGCAATTCTTCTTCCTGTCAAACTATAATGACCTGACAGTGATATACACCAAATGGGTGCTAATACAGGCCAATTAATGCAGTTAACCTCTTTAATTGTCAAGAAAGTTCCTATTCCCACAGAACAAGGCAAATTAACTTTCTTAGGAGTAGAGCCTATCTGCTCATACATGGACCTCTCTTTCCTTACAGTAGAATTATAATCCAAATGTTCTCCCTCCAGCATTTCTTCTTCTCTAATCCACAAGAGCTTCACCAAGGTGACCGGGCTGTGTGCTTAAGTGCCTTTTGCTAACATTTACTGAATTAGTGGAGATTCTTCATTGGCACTAAAACAAGGATTATCCCATCCCAACTGGACCTATTTTTATGTCAATGGCACTAAAAAGCCATGCCCCTGATCATCTGTGTTCCCTTGGTTCCTTCCATACTGACTCTGGGCATGTCTTTCATGACTTCTTCCATCTCCCTGAGCATCCGAGTGTGTGACTCAAGCTGGGGTGCAGTGAGCACATGGCTGGGTTGTACTGAGAGCCAGAGTGGGTGAAATCTCACTGAAGCCATATGAGGAGACGATGCAGAAAAGAATTGAAGTGCCTCTGCTAACATCTCCAGCCAGCTATTTCACATGAGTGAAGCCTTCTAGGACTAGATAGACCCTGGCCCACCTGCCAGCTGACCATGAACACATGGAGAACCAGATGTTACTACATGTTAGTCACCACATGGGATAGTAACAAGCCACCCAGTTAGCCCTCACTCTCCAAATCGCAGTGTCACAACATTTGAACCATGCTTGGGGAGTTTTTTGTCCCAGCAACAATTTAGCTGCTGTGAGCTGCCTTGCATATATTCTAATTTTCGTGGTTTCTGATATTAACATAAACATGAGACAACAGCGTAAGAATGCTGTGTAAGTGATCTCTAAATATCCCTAGAATCTGTCAAGATCACCAAATCAAAGAGCAACAACTTAAACCCCAAATCCTGTGTCTTGTGAAAATAATTTTCAAGCTAGGAAGGCTTTTTAAATCAGCACATTCTAAAACAGAGGTCTAGACTGAAATTGATAGCTAAAGAGCACTAGTAACATTGGATAAATAATATAGAAAGGAATAGCAGAGAAAATGAGGGAGTAGGGAAGGGAGGGAGGGAGGGAGGGCGAAAGGGTGGGAGGGAGGGCGAAAGGGTGGGAGGGAGGGCGAAAGGGTGGGAGGGAGGGAAGGATAGTTTTAGTTCTCTCAGGTTGTCAATCACATTGATGTTAAGAGGCAGTTGAGAAAAAACTTCTAGTTGTGCTGTTGTGGTGGTTAATTTTAATTAGATAAATACATTTTAAAGTGTGAGTAAGATGCACTTGGTGGCTTGTCTGTAAAGATGGGTGGCACCGTCTCATGGGTTGGGAGCTCAGAGGAAATAACCTGATGCCTGAAAGCAGCTCTACACCCTCCACTGTCATCCTTTTCCGTGGCTATGGGCTGTACCTTTGTGAACAGAATGGAAGTCTTGCTCCCCCCAGTTGCCCCTTGCCAGTTATTTAATCGCAGCAATGTGAAAAGCTGTCCTACGATTTTCCTCACAAAGCTTTGGGAACCTAAGGGAGTTTGTCATGTCCCTGATGCCAATATCTGTGCTCCAAAGCTTTCCTTGGGGACAAATCAGTCTGTCCTCTGCCCAAGGCTCATGGTGTGTCCCTGTACTTGACCTCTCTTAATTCTGCTCCTGGGGTTTGAATGAAAATCACAACTTTAGAACATAATAGGTGCTGAATAAATATTTGCAGAATACATGAAAACGTATTTAGTAGGATACATTAATGTTTTCCCATTAAAGCTTTTCCTAACATAAACATGAACTTTCTCAGTGATAATTTTTTAAAAAGGCAAATAAAAATAGTGAAATAAATTACATTGGTAAAATAAATGTTTATGTCCCAGGTTTGTCCTCCTCTTTGTTTTTTTGTTTTGTTTTGAGGATTTGGTGACTCTGGAAAATAGTAGCCTTTGATTTCCACTAATAATTTAAGTTCCAGAAGCTCTTCTGGCTCTGCATAAGATTCAGGCTACTGGGTTAGAGGATAAAGAATAAGTTCTGTGTAATTCTCCAAACACATCAGTCTTTTATGGCCAGATTTCTTTTTCCACAGGAAAGGTTTCTTCATTTGACAGATTATTTTTGAAGACATTGATTTTTACTCACGGGTGTTTGTGTATGGGCATGCACTGCCTGCAGCTGCCACTGAGGCCAGAAGACTGCATCGGCTTTTCCTGACGCTGGGGTTGCAGGCAGTGGCGAACCACCCAGTGCAGGTGGTAGAGTCAGAACTGAGATCGTGTGCAGGAGGAACAAGCTCTCCTGACCTCCATGTCATCTCTCCAGCCTACATTCAACAAACTTTTCAGTGGTCTAAACTTCAGCTCCAAGAATTACCTGTATACCCAGTCTTTTCTTTCTCATTCACCTTTTTAATTCTTTAAAAATTCATCCTTGTCTTTTTTTTTCATTTCAGCTTTTATTTTTTCCTTTTCTTTTTTTAATATAATTTATTAATTTATTCATATTACATCTCAATGGTTATCCCATCCCTTCTATCCTCCCATTCTCCCCTCCCTCCCATTTTCTCCTTATTCCTCTCCCCCATGACTGTGCCTGAGGGGGACTTCCTCCCCCTGTATATGCTCATAGGGTATCAAGTCTCTTCTTGGTACCCTGCTATCCTTCCTCTGAGTGCCACCAGGTCCCCCATCCAGGGGATGTGGTCAAATATGGGGCACCAGCGTTCGTGTGAAAGTCGTACCCTGCTCTCCACTCAACTGTGGAATGTCCTGTCCATTGGCTAGATCTGGGTAGGGGTTCGAAGTTTACTGCCCGTGTTGTCCTTGGCTGGTGCCATAGTTTGGGCAGGACTCCTGGGCCCAGATCCTTATGTATATATAAGATATATCCTGACCACAACCTCTCCTGCCTCCTCTCCTTCCATTCTCCCCCCGTCCTGCATTCCCCCAGATCCTCTCCTCCATTTCCCTCCAGAAAAGGGCAGGCCTCCCAGGGACATCAAGAAAACATGACATATCAAATTGCAGTAAGGCTAGTCACATCCCCCTCATATTAAGTGCAGCCCGGTAGGAGGAAAAGGGTTCCTAACCTTTTCAATGTCAAAAGCTATACCTCATTTTAAAGTTTTAAAACAAAAAACCACTTCCTAGTCAGGCTGTGTGTATACAGTAACTTGTCTCAATGCCTGTTACTAGCTGTGTCCCTGCTTGCTAAATTTATCACATAACACTTGATGCATGTTTAGAGTAAACGCCATAATGGTATTAGTCCAAATACAACCCTCACCATGCTGTTCAGCTCCCCAGCCTCAACCTCAGCCCTCACTGGAGGCCATGTAGGAGTATCCAACCAGAGTCCCCAGCCTTCACTCCTTCAAGGCAAAGGACACAGTGTGGGAGCTCTTCTGTTCACTAAGTGTGCGGCTTCCTGACACTACACAGTTTGATTTATACAAAATAGCATGGTGACCAAGTCAAAGCAAATAGGCTTTCATGAAGTTTATCTCATAAACATCTGATACTGGCTAAAGAGAGGTTTGCAGTTGGGAGGGGTCTAATCCTAATCGCTTCTCAGACATTCGAAGGTTAATAATATAGATTGTTTGGAATGAAGTCGCGCATGGCTTGAAGTGCCTCTGTGAGAAATGATGTTCTGTCCCTTTTAGGACTAAAATAATTAAGGGACTTTTTCAATCTTCAACTTACTCTCCCGACTCCCAGGTTTGCTTTTGAAAATATTTAACTTCAGCACTATTACAATTGCTAATGATATCTTTAACTAAAATGGTTTATTTTATTCTAAAATCAAAACAAACAAGACCCCCAAATAACGCCACTACAATCTCATGCAGGCATATTATAATAGCTTACAAATTTAAAGCCCAGTTTGTCTTAAACTATTTTCTTTAACTCAGATTGCTGACACACAAAAACCCATCAAGTATTATGATAACTTTAGCTTTCATTGCAATGCATGATACAAATTGGGGCATGAAGTAGTATAAATATGTTAATTGTCAAATAAGTAGATACAGTGTGTTGTAAGTAGATCGGACCAAATTGGTCTTATTAAATATACAGTTTTAAACCAGAAATAAGCCATATTTCTATCTTAGTCTGTAAAAAAAAACAAAACCAGCAAATAATCTGTCACTATCTTTTGGAAATGAAGGCATATTCAGACACACACACACACACACACACACACACACACACACACACTTTTTATGTCAAAAAGAAAATAAGGCTACAGTAAGATGATGCTGTTTTGTGTATGTGTTTTTGTTGCATATAAATTTTCAAGGCATATCAGAATGTGCTTTTAAGAATAACTGGACATGTTCTGTCTTAAGGTCAGTGCAGCTTGTGTTATTAAATTTTCTTTCTTTGTATTTTGGTCTTTCTTCTTCCTGCATTAAGCCTACTAGGGAAAAAAGGATGCTTTTTTACTTAATATGGGCAACATTAAAACTTTTGGGGTTTGAAGTTCTTTGTTCAATATGCACGAACACTTCCAAAGCTTGAATAAGATAATGTGGCCTTAAAAAGTGATCCTTCTGGGGCTGGAGAGATGGCTCAGCAGTTAAGAGCACTGTCTGCTCTTCCAGAGGTCATGAGTTCAATTCCCAACAACCACATGGTGGCTCACAACCATCCATAATGTGATCTGATGTCCTCCTCTGCCTACAGATGTACATGCAGGCAGAGTGCTGTATACATAATAGTAAATAAATAAATCTTTTAAAAAAAGTGATCCTTCTATTTCTCCTTCTACTGGACTATACTCTGCAGACGGGTAACGTGCAATGCAAGGTAATGGGTCACGTCAACAAACCATGCCAATAAATCCTTGCACTGACCTTATACATAATGTTTTCCCAAGGAAAATGTTTTAAGTGAGGAAAAATCCATTATTTTTTTGTTGCATTTCTTTATAACAAAAGGATATTGTTGTCTGCTGTCCATTTTTTAATTCTTTTAGCTTTCAGGAACTGTTCACTTATCTGTAATTAAAAAGAATATATACATATGTGTATCTTTATGAAACAAGGAAGAATGTTTTGGTGATTACAAAAAGCAATAGAAGAACAAATTATGGAAACACACACACACACACACACACACACACACACACACACACCACTCCAAAATGCAAATTCAAATGAATTTTAGTCAGTAAGAAAGCGTTGGACATAATTTTATTGTAAAGATAGATAGTGCATCCTGATCGGCTTACCCATCGTGGGACCTTTTGTGCACTCTTGTCCCAGTCATCTGTCCACACTGACACTCATCTTAGCTGATACTGATGTTGGAATCACTCGGTGAGTAATATTGTCACAATGTCAGGTTCACAGTGTCATTTCACCACTTTGACGATGTCCCTCTGTTCTCCCTCAAGGCCCTAATCCAGGCAAAGAGATAATTACTCTTTCAGTCTTTCTGCGTTTAATTCCTGACTACATTTCAGGAAGCATAAAGGAGAACTGTTCGGTGAATCTAGCCACTCAACAAAGACACAAACAATATTGCAAAAAGCTTGTCTTTGACGTCAATCTTTAGGTATGGTTTAAAGCTGCACATGTCCCTGTGTGAGATGAAGCTGTCTGTCTCGCCTGGCTTAGTGAGCTTTCCCAGGAGAAAGAAAACATTTCCTTTTCTTAAAGAACTTTGTCTCACGGAGAAGAGTCCTCTTTCTTGGCTTTTCATCTTACTTGAATCTGGCATCTAAATACTATTTTGAAATTCATTGCACGGTGTTTCCTAAATCAAGGAACACAACCTCCATGTGGGTTCTGATATCAACTTCTTAAATCTAGATGGGCAACTCAAATTAAGATGAAAACCATATCAACTTAAGAGTGGTTCAGCTAGCAGTGTAAAGACTACGAGTTTTTATTATATAACAATTGTAAAAACTTAAAAATTCTATGGAACTCTTTTTTTTTAAATTTATTGTGGGTACATAGAAGGAAGCATATAGCATTTTCATTTTTGGAACAACTTCCAAATATATCACATTCCTCTATGGTCACTGAGCCTTTTCCGTTTTAAAATATGAACTGTTTCTTAGAATTACTAAGCACCGCATGCAGTGTTGGGGGCCATTGGTGAGCTCCTTTCATTGTGGGTGCGTCTTTTGCATAGTTAGAGATGGCTCCAAATTATCTATTAAGCAGTAAGCTAGCATCAGTTTTCACATGAAACTCATAACTGTACATTCTGCTATCTGATAGAGGAGTGATTACTGCTGTAGGATATGACTTCACGGATACATGTGTTGCCTCCAAACTAAAATCTTTTAGGACAAACTTAAAGAAAAAGAAAAAAAGAGTCTCCTATTTTCCCATGGTAATTGTATAGCATTTCTACCTTCTAAGCATCATGTATCAGTACCCTAGTATTCTTTCAATTGTTTTCTTGGTGGGGGAAGAAGAAGAAGTTGGTGACTTCATTGTCATCTAGCTCACATTAGCTACAGTGACATTTTCCCAATTTATCAAAACATACATTGCTGAGAATTACTTGCGATTTATCGTCTATCAGGCCCCAATCTGGAGGAAGTCAATGAAATGAAAGGCAGGTTCTCCTAGAGGAATTAAAACCACTTTGATGTAACATTCTATTGAGTATTTAGTACAACAAGCCTATCATTTGTCAAAATAGTTCTCGTTTTCTGGCTTTAATGCATCTTGACTTTAAACATAATGTAAAATCCATGTGTATAGAATGTTAGAGGCAGAAGGAAGGTGTTTTCCTGTTATTTGACTTCAGCACTCTGGCAAACAATCCTCTATCTTCACAGATGGTCAACACATATTTAATATTTTTTTCTCAAAACTTTCATCTCAGTGGAGCTATTTGTCAGTCAGGATGACAGGAGTTTTCATTTATAACAGAAAGCTATGTTGAAATGCAGTCAAAAGTCTCTAATAGAAAAGAATTTGCTTAGTGCATGATAGATCCATAAGGTTCCTGAGAAAGGGGTTGTTTAAATCAGGGGACATCAGTGTTTACCACAACTTCATATGGTGAGGTTTCCCCAGAGAATATTTGGAGTAGGCATAGCGTGTACTGAAAGAAGTGAAGAAGAGGGCATTGGGAATTGACTTTGTCCAAATTTATTTATAGCACCAATTATTTAGGAAAACAAGACATGATATTCTTCTGCTTGAAAGCTGGGTTTTCAAGTTGAGGCTATTTCCTTGGTGACATCACAGGGCATCAGTAGCAACCAGAGATACTTGAGTGTGATACCTCTTACTAAAATGTTTAGAGGTGAATATCCCAATAATACAAAAAAAAAATCAAATACGAATATGATAGGAATTTGAGTACTAAAGACTCATGCCCAAAGGCAAATGCCCTGGACTTGACCTGCTGGACCAGTCAGAGGCACATACAGGTATTGCTTGACCATTTGTATTCATTCATTGAAACACTAGAGATGTTGTTCTAAGGAGAGAATAACTTGGTGGGGAATTTGAGCAGTGGTACCCTGTGATCATGAGGGTTGAATTAAAGATTGTTGATATCCTAGGTGCAGAGGGTTAGAGATAAATACCCTTAAGATGTAGTTAGTCACCTTTTAGTGTGGGTAATCTATCACTTTACTCCTTTTGCAATTTGTTACACCATTGCCTATGGGCTCATTCTCCACCCTGTGTCTGTGGATTTATACATAAAACACTGATGGAGAAGTCAGTTTTGTTGTCCTCTTTGACATGACTTTATTTTCTTCCCTTTAGTAGTCTAGCTTCTACTTTGGTCTTTGATTTTAAACATGTGATCTTAAAAACTTTCTTATTTTGGAACCAGACATGGTGGTGCATGCCTGTAATCCCAGCATTTGGGAGGCAGAGGCAGGTGAATTGTTGTGAGTTCTAGGCCAGCCTGGTCTACAAAGTGAGCCCAGGACAGGGAAGGCTACACAGAGAAACCCTGTTTTGAAAAACAAAAGAAACAAACCAAACCAACCAACCCACCAACCAACCAACCAATCAAAAACTTCTCATTTTATTTCATAGTGTTTGAATCCTTAAATTAAAGCCTTCTAGGTTTCTTATTTTCTAAAATAATAGGACCCATGAACTTCATCATCCTGGTGTTCTGTGTCACTTCTCCAGGCTTTATGCCTAGGACCTTTCTCCTACCTTGGCTTTTCCTTCCTTGTGGCTTTTGTGCATGGGTAAGTGTCTCCCAAAGACCCATATAATAAACACACTGTCACAAGCATGGAGGTCTTCTATGAAGTTGTGGAACTATTAGGATATGACATTTAGAAGGAGGATGTGGGACATTATGTTATCAGAAGCGTGAGGAGACACTGAGACCTCTACCTTCCTCTTTTCCTTCCTGTTCACCAAGAAATGAGCAGTGTTGTTCACTCTGTATTTACTGACTTGTTTTTTCTTATCACAGGCCCTGAACAATGAGGCTAGTGACTGGATTGAAAATATCTGAATGTATGATCCAATACAAATCTTTCCCCTTTAAATTGATTATTTCAGTGTTTGCCTATAGCCACAGAAAACTGACAGAACAGTCACTACAGAATTTAATAATTCTACTGTTATGGAACCTATCACTATATTTATCAGGGCATATATTGCATTTATTCTGTGTTGCTGGTGATGACATAGATCCTAGAATTCAACTGGCATTTAGCATTTAACTTTAAAAAATATTTTTATTTACTCTGTGAGAATAAATTTTGATCAATTCATTCCTCTCTCCAATTCCTTCTAGATCCTCCCTACCACACTATCCAACCCACTTCATGTTTTCTTTTTCTTTTTCCTGTTTAATTGAAGTAGTTTCTTTTTTGCATATATATTTATATTACTACACATAAATACAATAAGCTACCTACAGCAAGAAGAACCACGAAATAATCAGGAATTATATAAATGTTATCTTTTTCCTTTAAACAACAACATCATCATCCAAGGAGTCCAGGTTGTGTTGTCTGACTGCTCCTGGTCTTTGGACTTCCCTGCAGTGAGGTTGGTACACCAAGTGCCACTCCATTGAATAAAACTGACTTAGTACCTGAATGGAAAACTTTTTTCCAAGTAAATTTGTTACTTGAGAAAAATATTCCCACATCATATATGATGATGTGGATAAATCTGTCAGAGTATGAGAAAGCATCATACTCCTTGTTAAGTGCATGAAAACTATTCTGCAGACTATCTGAGGAATCTACTTGATGTTTGTATTCTTCATGGGTCTACAGAGTGATGAATCTACAGCTGGATTCACTTAGGATTTCATTCTTTGGCGGGGATCATCAGTAGCATAGTTTCCATATCACCATTGGCTCTGCCAGGGTCTAGAAAAGTCAAACTTCTTTTCTAGGCTATTAGTCATTCCTAGCTGTGTCTAATTCTACCATTAGATGGTGAATAGGAGAGTGGGTTTTCAGATCCTAAGAGCAGAGAAGGAAGCAACAGAAGTAACTAGGATTACATTTTCACACCGTGGAGCATCAGTAAGATTATGTTCCCTCATGATTGCACATCTACTCATTCAGCATATACTTAGGAACATACCATGCTGACTAGCAAAAGAGCCGACTAAACATACCTAAATTCACTTCCTTATAAAGAGCTATACTTCTGTCTCTTTGTGTTAAAATGTGTATCCCAGTCTACCTAGGACTACATTATAGAAGGTTTGTTTGTAGCTTGGGCCTTCAAACTATACATTTATTTTGTTTCTTTTTTTGCAGCCACTGTGAGTGCCATGCTTGGGTTAACCTTAGCAATAGTCTTTTAATCTGAAAGTATGAAGAAAAATCTAGTGGAGATAAAAGTTTCTAAGAGTTGCTTAGAGTGGATAGAGGTATAAAACAACGTCCTTTGAGAAACATTGCCATGTATATAAGAATGAATAACTTAGATGTTTTGGGGTGTTGGCACATAACTGTAATATCAACAGTTGGGAGGCTCAAGTAGAAGAAGCTTGACTATACTACAATATAAACAGACCCAGTCTCAACAAATCAATACAACCAAGTTTTAAAAAAAAAAGACAATTGCTTCACATGAAACTCAGAACTCTATTGGGAAAGTTTTGGAAGGTATACAATATATCAAGTTTTCTCTCAAGTCCACTACCTTTTCCCATCATTTCTAGATAGCATCTTTGACTCTTCTGTAGTTTCTGCATTTCAATTTCTCCTCTGTGTCCTTCTTTGTGTAGTGGCAATTCCATCTGTTAAATGCTCTTCAGCAGGTGGTGTGCATGAATACTGTGATCTGAGACCCTTCCCTTTGGGGCATCATCAGATCACCTCTCTCATACTAGTGTTCTCTGGCTAAGACACTTCTAGGTGTTCTAGCAAGATACTTCACAATTTCTGTCACAATTTGGCAAAACCTATTTTGAAAGACCATCCTGCCTTCACCACTCTGACTCCGTTTGCTTCTCTTCCTAGCAGCATGACCAAAAGGGTACTACTTAAAAGCAGAATGTTAGAAACTATTCGGAACTCTATGGAGTGTTTATAGAGCACGTCATTGCACTCTTCTTGGTGGTTGACCAGTTGTTCTATTCTAGAGTCCCATGTGACAGTGTGGGAACCGGCTTAGAAAAATAATAAGCTCAAAACACATTTCTGACTACTGTGTTTTAAATGCCCACACAAGTACAGTGCCTCCGTCAGCCATTTAACAGTTATACTTCTGACTCATTCAAATTATAGTAATTAATTGTAATCATATGGAAATAAATCAACATTTCCCACGGTGTATGAGTTTAAAGGCATTCATTCATTATAAAAGCTTTCAAATGTCAGTTGATGCATAATAGATAGGAATATGCTTTTTTCCTTATAGAATTTCCCTATTACAATATGGCTTCTTCTCCTGTGACTGTTTAGTCCATCAGTTTTCCTTCCTCAGATTTTTTGTATTCCAGTTGTTATCTCATCATAAGGTGTGCCCCATCACCTCTAGAGATTTGCCTTTGGAAACCAGATACAGGAAAACTTCAGAAATAGCAACAATTTATGAGCCTCAAAGGAGCAGAAGGAAAAGTAGACTCTAGGAAGTAAAGTGAAGAACTGGTAACCAAAGAAAAGTAGAAAGAAACGGCTCCATAATAAAGTAATTGGTTACGAATTTTATTTGAGGAATGACAGCAGGTCACTGAGAAGAGACTTGATACCCTATGAGCATATACAGGGGGAGGTAATCCCTCTCAGGAACAGTCATAGGGGAGGGGAATAAGGGGAAAATGGGAGGGAGGGAAGAATGGGAGGATACAAGGGATGGGATAACCATTGAGATGTAACAAGAATAAATTAATAAAATTTAAAAAATAAAAATAAAAATAAATAAATAAAAAATAAAAATGAAAAAAAAATAAAGTAATTGGATTCCTCAGATGTCTTGCCAGGCCACTGAAGCTCCATGGGCTGTTCCTGGGCTGGCTGTGAAGTTGAGTTGAGCCAGTAATTCCTTCCACTTTCACAGTCTATACCTGGCAATAGTGCAGTGATCAGTATCGATCTTGAAAAAATTAGGTATGACAGGTTCAACTAGTTCTTAGTTTGATCAATTTTTAGGTATGGATTCAGCCTTTAAAAATCTATTCTTCATAAAATTATGATCAGACTAATTACCCCCGACAGAACCTTGGCAGGGTAGTAATAGATTTCTCTCAGTAAATAACACAAAGGGAAACTTCAGTGTTCAATACTTACCAGAGATTTTAGATATCTACTTTAAAAAGAAACTGTTCTTAGCCAAAGTTTGGAAACTACATTTTTACGTTTTAAGCTCTTCTTATGAGAAGTTTGGGCTCACTCTATCATCTATTATTTATTATCTATCTCTCTGTCTATCTATCTATCTATCTATCTATCTATCTATCTATCTATCTATCTATCTATCTACCATCATCATCTTCTATCTATACCTACCTACCTAGCTATCAATCATCTATCTATCTATTTACCTGCCCATCCACCTACCTACCAATATGCCTGCTTCCCTGTTACTTTCATATACCCTTTTCTAAATATTGCAGATAATAATTTTGTCACACTACTTTGGTTCTTTCTAGTTTAAGAAAGAAATCATTAAAGGAAATCTTTACAGTTAATTGAATTCTCATCACTATTTATTTTTCTTCATTCACTAGAATTCAGGGCGTATCTTTCCATGCAAGTTTCTATGTTTTATTCCATATGCTGCTATTGTGTTTTGTAAATTTATTACTCATACTTATTGTGTTCACCAAATTCTTTTATTAGCCAATATGAATTATATAAGTAAGGGATTTCATATACCATTTCCATATGTGTGACAGCATACTTTGATACTACTCACTTCTTCTATTACCTTTTGAATTTTCTTTACCTATGTTCTTTCTACAATATGTTCTTTACTTATTCCTCTAAAACATATACGTGAAAAAATGTGATACTTATTTTGTTCACAAATATAATTCTGTTATATTTGCACATGTGGCACAACGCTAATGTGGAAGAGTGAAAAGCAGGTTTTTATTGTACCCACTTTTCACTTTGTTGACAATTTGATTCTCTTACAATATTATAATAAACATTCACATGTATGGTATGAGAATATTTCTAACAGATTACAGAAAATGCATTTTTAAAATCCTCACAAATCTTAATTTGACCTTTAATTTATAGTTTTCCTAGATATGTATAAAAGAGTTATTATTTTTGTACATGACTTTAATTTGCCAGTCTAAGAATATGAAATAATGCAGTAGTTTGTTTTAATTATACTATGACCAGCATATTTCCTGTCTCCCCTTTATCCTCTTTAGGTCATTCTGTTGGTGAGCAAACAAGTTTCAATTGAGTATGAATTTATATTCTTTTCTTGGATGGTTGTGTTGTCCATGGTGCAGGAATCTCTTAGACGGGCATTTTTTTAATGTGAAAGATCAACTCAAATGTTCTACTCAATTTCAAACTGGGCCATTTGCATTCTTATTACTGAGCCATAGTAATGTCCTATGTCCAAGTTCATACTTAACACACATACTAAGAATATTTTTCTAATCTAATGTAGCTTGTTTTTGTTGTTGTTACTGTTTGTAATGTGTCTTTTAGGAACAGAAGTTAGTAACTTTTATGAAGGCTTGTTAATCGTATTTCTTTATGATTGGTGCTTTTCATACTTATTGTATTAAATTTTTATCTGTAGGCCATGACAATTATTTCATATGTTTCTTTCTAAAAGTATTTTACTAGTAGTGTTTACATTTATGCCAATCAATGAACAATTTTGAATTAGTCTTTCAAGCGTAATGTGAGTTTAAAAGTTGAGTGTTTTTATGTACATACATCATAATTTATTGAATGTATTTTCTTCACTAACTTCTTTTGGCATTTATGGCAGAAACACATTGACTATACACATGTGTGTGTCAACTTCTCAACTGTGCTCCTCTGTTTTGGTCTAGGCTTACCCTTGTTCCAACTGATGTTCTTATTTATCTGAGCTTTTATTGAAAGACATATAAAAGGTGATACAAGTCTTTCAAATCTATTTTGCTTACTTCAGAATTGTTAGAATATGCTTGTTAATTGGTAGAAAAGCTTGCTGGAATTATGGTCTGGGCTGATTTGAATGTATAGACCTACTTGAAAGAGACAGACCTACTTTCTTAAAAGCATTGGCTATTTCAGCCTTGAGTTGTAGTGGCTTCACTTAGTTAGGTCCTCTTTGCTTCTCTCAAAAGTGCTAAAGGTTTTAAGCATACAGTTATATAAATAATTTAGTAACTATTTCTCTGAATATTCTCTATAATCTTCTTTATTGCTTTGTATGGAGTTATTTACTGAAATCCATTTCCCA
The DNA here is from genome assembly GCA_907169655.1 of Acomys percivali. Taxonomy (NCBI): domain Eukaryota; kingdom Metazoa; phylum Chordata; class Mammalia; order Rodentia; family Muridae; genus Acomys; species Acomys percivali. The sequence continues at coordinate 113,277,763 of OU015744.1, read as the reverse complement.
GCTCGTTGCTGTGCATCAAAAAACAATTAATTTCTGCATGTTCACTTGTATCCCACAACTGCTACGACTGTGTTAAACTCGGCTTTT
>OU015744.1:113254235-113277666 GCA_907169655.1 Acomys percivali | reverse complement strand
AAAACAAAACAAAACAAAAATACCTACCAAGACAAAGCCCATGAAAACTAGCAAAAAGCACATATAAAACATACGGCATCAATTTGTGTTGGCCAACTTCTGAGTGTGGTAGATATAGCCAGTGACAAGCCACTGGAGAAAATGGAAATTCTTTTTCCCAGCAGCGATCAATCGCCAATAGCTTCTTGGTTAGGGCAGGGGGCTTTGTGTTCTCTTTCCCTTCTCAGGGCTAAGATTGTCTTTGGTCTGTTTACATGAAAATTATATTGATTTTTTTCCTTTTAAAATTAAAATTAAGCCTATGCAAGCCAAACTTCAGTTGAGCACGGTGTAATAGTCTGTTATTTATTGGCCATGTATTCTGCTTACTTTTTTCTGAAGTTGATTTGTTAAGAATTTAGGGGTCTATATCAGTTTTCTATAGGGATAGTCACAAAGTCTCACCAACTTAGTTGGTCAGTAGCTACCTCATAGTTTTGTGGGGCCTACATTTATTATGGCATGGCTGAGTTCTCTCGATATCAAGGGCTGAAAGTCAGGTTTCAGCTGGATGCATTTTTGACTAGAGACACAAGAGAAAATCAGTCTCAGAATTCATTCAGGTTGTTGGCAGAATTTGCTCTCTTGTGTTTGGAGTGCTGAGTTCCTCATTTCCTTGCTGGCTGTCAGTGTGGGGCTGCTCTTTGCAATTAGAGGCCTGCTTTATTCCTTTTCACACTGTCCCCACAATCACCAGGCTAGCTGTGCCATATCAAAGCCTGCTTTGGAAAATCTGACTGCTTCTTTCCTGAGAGGGGACACTATACTTTTACATGTGCATGTGATGTGATCAGATTTACCTAACAAGGCTTTTTCTTTGAAGATAGCTTTACCTGTAAGATACTGTAGGCACTGGGGCAAAACCTGTCATATTCAAGATCCCAGGCAATAGGCCATGCAGAACATGTCCCAGAGGGGGCAAGATTCTTGAGTGTAGCTTGTAGTTTAGCCTGCCACAGGATGCCATCTGGCCCTTAAAGATCCAAGTCCCTGCCAAAGCACAACTCGTTCTCTCTCTCACCCAAGGATTCCAACATAGTGTTGGCTCAAATCCAGAAGCTCATCTAAAACTCATTAACTCAAAAGTCCAAACCCCAAAGCAGAGACCTACCAGAAAATGGCAAGCTGCTGCCCTTGCTGCAGGAAGCAAGCTGAAAGGTCCAAACCTACCAGGCCAACCAGTTGAAGACAGCAACTGACATGGTGGCCACAAGTTTGACCACAATCCTCACAACTCATTGTATGTTCATTTGTAGTCATAGCCAAGTACGATCCCCATCCAAGTGGGAGCAACCAGTCGGGTATAGGCATAGTTTGATCTGTATGCAAAATGACACATAGGCACTGAAACTTTCTTTCTTTCTTGTTTTGGTCTTTTGAGAGCAAGTTCAAGTATGTTTCTGACTTGCTATATAGCCTTGAGGAACATCTTCTGTATCTACCTTCCAAGTGCTAGACTTACATGTGTGCAGTTTTGCCCCTGGTTCATGCAGTACTGGGGAATCCCAGGGCCTCAAGAAGGCTAAGCATTGCACTCTGAGGACTGAGCCATTGATTTAAAATATTCTGTTTATATAAGACTGTCTATTTTTAACTTCATTCAAAACTAAAATTCTATGTTTTGCTTGAATTCCACTCTAAACTATTGATGCATTACATTTTTTGTTGGTTCAAATGGTTTCTAACTTTTGTGTGTGATTTCTTCCTTGGTCCATGGGTTACTTAATAAGAAGTTGAGATATGTGGGGTATTTTTCAGATGTGTTATTTTGATCATTTGCAGTTTAGCTTTTTTTTTTTCATCAGGAAGTATACAAATTTTGAACTTTCAAAAATATATGAAAAATTTATTTTATAATATATCCTCTGACCATGTATATTTTCCAAGCACATGAAGAGATTACGTATCTTAAGCTGTTGGATGTACCTACTATACATAACTGGAACCAAGGTTCATATGGCCAACGATGTCATTTCATTTTTCAATGTCTTTCTCTGGCCCGTGAGTTACTCAGAAGGTTTAGGTAGACCTTTAGTTATAGATCTCTTTGTAGAAGTACTTTACTTCCCTGGACAGTGGCAATTATTGACCAAGATAAGACAGCTGGGATATGAATGGTTGGGTCAAAGTGGCCTAACTACTTAGCACACAAGAGAGGCAGAAATGTTTTTGTTTCTCATTTCAACCCCAGTTTACAAAATGTAACACAGCAGAAGGGGGCAGTTGTCTTGGGTGAATATGCACATGTTAGAGTGGATATTTTTCTATATTCTCTACTCACCTTTCCTTTCTCTTCTAGACAGCCCTCCTGAGACTGAGTTTGTTCATCTGTCAACACAGGATTGGTGAGTTTCTCCTTGGCAAACCTAGTCTCTGTATCCAATATTTTTACCCTTTAACTGTTGGTCTTATAAACAAGAGATCCCATGTCTCAAGTCCTTTTCAGATAATATACCTCCCCAGGAATTCTTTCAATAAGCTAGGAGCCCCTTTTAAAAAGGTAGCCATCATTACACTGCAGATATCTTGGGCCCTGTTTTTTTACTCCAGAGTTAAGACTTAGGGTCCCTTGCCTTTCCATAGGATGCCACTTCTAATACTACAGACTCACTGTTGAGATGCATTGTAAAGAACAGGACTGAATTTTATCTTGGACTCTGAAAGTGAAATGCCTTATGTGCTTCTGTAATGTGGTTTAAGCACAGTGCAAACTCCAAGGCCATGATCCATGGCCCCTGAACAGTACCTTCAGCTGGTACTACTTTACAGCGTGATCTGCCCTGTAAAATGTAAGCACTTAGCTATTCCCCATGCACAGGGTTTCATGTCCTGTCCCTGAGATCCCAAATATTAGGGAGCCTCTTACCCAGTTACTGTAGTACACCCAATAGCCCTGGCCAACACTTCTCACAGTGGCACTTCTCAGGACATATATTCCTCCCCAAATAAACATATTTCATCCCATTTAGCATCCTATCTGAAGGCCATTTCTTCACACAGCTCTTTCATTAAACTCTGAAATGCATTGGCTTGTCCTTTACATGGCATCTCTGGGACTGATCTCCAAGGCATTAATGACAAAGCAAAGGGGTACCCCAGTGAGGAAGACAAGTTTTAGAAGGGACATTGTGCAGTGAATTGAGGATGACAGCAAAGAAATAAGACAATACTTGCTGGAACAAGACCAAGCAGAAACCTAGGGCAATCCTAAACCAGATCCCTCCTCACTGAAGGAAGAACTCTCCTTAATACCTGCTACTGGGGAGTGAGTAATGACTCAAGGTTCTTTCACAGGGTGAGCAACTCCTGAAGACCATCTCAGCCAACTTCCACCACGATCTCTGTCTCCTGGAGCAACGATTCAGTGATTTCTCAGCCTGCATCTGTCTCTCTTCTGCCAGTGCAAGCCTGTCCAGCCTACATTAGTCTTAAGCCTACTTTCGATCTACATTTGTTTCTCTAGAAGACCCCAGGTGTTACAAATACCATTTACCGTAAACTCATGAATGCGACATCAAGCCCTATCCGACATGCTCACCACTTTTTTGATATTATCCTTCGAAATCTCCCCTCATATTTTCCTTCTAACACCCAAGAGATCACCAGCTCCCAACTTAGAGATTTCATTCTTGATCTCTTTCTCCAGGGTGATCTCATGGATTTCACTTGGGATGAAGTAAATCAGTTTCTAGAACTTCCGTAAAATATACCATTATGTCTCTCCTTACAATAAAAGTGGATGTTGGCACTGGTTATCTGTGTGATCATTTTTCTACTAGTGTTAACAATCTGATTTCTTTGCTATGTACCCAGGTTACTTCTGTGCTCCTTGGGGCACTTTACACTTTACAACTTCCCCAAACCTCTCTGACTTCTTGTTACTCAAGGAAGCTTATAAATTCCTAAAAGTCTAAAGCTTTTCTTAAGCAAGTGGCTACTGGTGTCTTCTGTCTCTTTTTCCCAAGTGGCATGGATTGGAACAGGCAACCACACCCTTTAAGTAGATGTGACATAACAAAAACTCATTCTCTTGCTGAAAGGAGATTCAGATAAAATGGCCCTTATTATCCCATCAAAATAACCAAATAACTTAAAAAAATTTTTTTAATGCCATATGGTTTTTATTACTATAGGTCTGTAGTACAGCTTGATATCAGGAATGGAAGTACTTTTATTGTACATGATAGTTTTAGCTATTACAAATAGCCAAAACACTATGAGTGTAACATTTATATAATTCCTGATTGTTTTGTGGTTCTTCTTGCTGCAGTAGTTTATTGTATATATGTTTAATAATATAAATGTATATGTAAAAAAAAGAAAAATTAAAAAAGAAGTAAAAAAAAAAGAAAAAAATAACAGTTCTCAGCTGACTATGGAAAAACAAAAAACTGAGCAACTTTTAAAGCTTGACTGTCCAAGATCAGCTCACAGCCACGTCTCCCTCTATGACCCAATTCTTTTCCATGTTAAGCCTGACTGTCAACCTCCAATGTCTATTAAGGTAGAGGACAGAAAGTTTCTCTATTCTAGATAGTAATATGTCTAACACACTCTGTAATGTACTCAGACTCTAAAATGCTGGCCCCAGGAATATATAAATTAGCCAACAGTCAACTGCAGGACAACCTAAAAGTATTATGTTCTATTCACCTCAAGGTAAAGGAGAGCTGAGAAAAATTTTACTTTTAATGGAATTCATCTCATCACACCACTGTAGTGAGACTATAAAGCTGCCAGTTCCATGAATGAATGCTTACAAACCATGCCAATGAGTATCTATAGTACTGAGTCCATTTAGACACCAGCCAATTCTACCTTTCTCTGAAAATAGACCCCACCATCAGCTGGGTCACAGAGATAGCCTGTGCAGTCCTTCACCAAGGCAATGCTAGCTTTGTATTATTTCTTTCATTCCCTTTTGAAACCTCAGGGATGTCCATAGGACTTATGGCCAACTTTTCTGTTCACATTTAATACCTGCCCAACTCTGAAGGTCTTTTATTTTTCTATGGCACACAGAATATTTTCGTCTTCTTGTCAAATAAATTGACACCAGGACCCTGACTTAAATTACACCAGACATCTGAGTTGTCCCTGTCAATCAATCAGTCTTAATTCTTCTCCTTTAATCACCTAGCCAAAAGTGATTCAATTAGTTTTTTTATTTGTCAGATTGGTAATAAGAGGGTGGGAGTTAGTACAGGATCAACGGGTCTTGTCCTTGCATCCTGTGTCTATCATGCCCTTTCTGTTGCACTCGAGGTATGTTGTGACTACACCTCAAATGCTTTTAAGGTCCCACAGGACCAAGTTGAATCATTAACATCTCAATTCTTCCCAAACCAACATGGCCATGATTTACCAACTGCTGTGTCTTTCTAGAAGAGATATGTGGTATCTATGCAAACAAGTCAGGAGCAGTTTAAGACACTGTAAAATGATTGAATCCAGACTGATAGAATTAAAAAGGTATAAAGATGGGTAGAGGGATAGAGATAGATAGGAGGGACAGAGGGAGAGATTAAAAGTGTGTGTGTGTGTGTGTGTGTGTGTGTGCGTGTGTGTGTGTGTGTGAGAGAGAGAGAGAGACAGAGACAGAGACAGAGACAATAGAGGGAGAAACACTTCCCCAAAATGATTGTCTATGGGACTGGCACTCCTGAAAAAAAAATCCTATGGAACTATTCTTTTTTGCTTTTCCTTGTAGTGTGCCTTCATGTTGGTAACCTACTTTTCAAGTCTGCTTTTCAGCATCCAACATTTCTAGGTCTAGATGATACTTCAACATGGACTCCAGACAACACTATAAAACAATTCATGACCTATATGGCCTTTAGAACAGGCTGCCAGGTGTTTTTATGCTAATCACCCATTCTTAAACAACTTCTCTTCATTCATCTGTGCTGTCCCAAGGCAAATTAGCAATGGTAGATGGGGACAAGGATATTTCCCCATTTGAGCCTTAAGAACTTCTAGAAGAAGAAACCTTTGGCATACATTTTAAGATTTGGCCTTTCTTGGTCTTTGTTATAGGGAGGATATGAGGGAATAAATGAGTTTCAGGGGCACTACAGCATGGCTAATAATCTCTGGAAGGCCTTACCCTACTATGCAAAACAATCAATCAAAATTAACTATGCTATCATGTCAAAGAGAAGTCCAAACCACAGGTCCTAACCAGTCAGACATCATTGTATAGTAGGACAAGAAGCCATAGTCCACTATTTCATGGTCTGTAGCTCTTCTCTTGCTTGCTCTGGCTGCTGCTCCCTTACAGTGAATGCAGTAAACTTATCTTTTTCTAGTCTGATCTCATGAGTAAATTCCTCCACTACTCATGACTCAGGGTCATCACATTTCTCTTTTGTGGATCTGACACTAAACTATAATAGGTTTTATGTTTATACATCATGTATTTTTATATTTCCCACACCTAATGAATACTATAAAGCTTCCAGTGTAAAACTTCTTACTCTTCATTTCATCTATTTCTGGCTTAATTTTTTATTTAGGACAAATACCTTCTCAGAAACCATTCCTTGAACTCTAAGTCTGTCGGTGACAAAACAGTAGTGGTCCCTTTTATAAAGCAATATGAGCACTTTTAAAGGTATAAAAAGACTAGTTTCCTTGTTTGAACCCAACAGAATGATGGATAACTATGTCAATTATAAAACTTATCTTATTGGTGATGATGGGTGCTTTGATCAAAGCTAGATCATATAGCCAGATCATGGAAACAGCCTAAATGTCCCTCAGTAGAAGAATGGATAAAGAAACTGTGGTGCATATACACTATGGAATACTACTCAGCTATTAAAAACAAGGAATTCCCGAAATCTGTGGACAAATGGATTGAGCTAGAGATGATCATAATGAGTGAGTTAATCCAGAAGCAGAAAGACTCAAATGGTATATACTCACTTATATCTGCATACTAGCCCAATGAGCATGTTCCACGAAAGCCTTCCCTTACCAGGAAACTGGGACAGAGGAGAGGACATCCTATTGGGACTCTAGATGAGAGAACAATGGGAGAATAGCAATATAGAAGGATCCAGTGGGTCCTAGAAACCTACAAGTAGAACATTATGATAGGCAGATTTGGGTCAAGGGGTCCCGCTCAAACTAAGGCACTAGCCAAGGACAAGACAGGCGGTAAAATTTAAACCCCTACCTTGATCTAGCCCATGAACAGGACAGTCTCCACACTTGAGTGGAGAGAGGGATTTGACTTTCTCATGTACTCTGGTGCCTCACATTTGACTATGTCCCCTGGAGGGGGAGACCTAGTGGCACTCAGAGGAAGGACAGCAGGTCACCGAGAAGAGACTTGATACCCTATGAGCATATACAGAGGGAGGTAATCTCTCTGAGGAACAGTCATAGGGGAGAGGAATAAGGGGAAAATGGGAGGGAGGGGAGAATGGGAGGATACAAGGGATGGGATAACCATAGAGATGTAACAAGAATAAATTAATTTAAAAAAAAAAAGCTAGATCATATAGTCATACAAAAGTAGCTATCACTTTTAATCATAATTAAACAAAAGCAAATGACAACATCATTCAGAGAAAAATAAAAGAAATTAGCTCCTCATCTAAACCTTCAGGACTTAAGCCAAGAAATGACAGGGAAAAGGATGAAGCAGCAGCCGTGTCTTCTCCAGTGTTCTTCTGCACAACTATCCTCATCTAGAAGGATAAATGAGCTACAGACAGACAAATACTTCTTGGAAGAAGTATGTTTTAATTAGCTTATGGTTTATTGAAAGGAGAAATGTTTTGATTTGTATTTTCAAAGTTCAAATCATAACTATCTGCTCAGAAATTACCATCAGTCTTTGCTTAGTGCTTTTTCTATTTGCTTTTCTCTTTCTGAACAATTACCATTAAAATTTGATTTAACTGGTTTCACAAATTATAAGTCAAATTTTATATATGAAATATGTGTTAGAAATTCATTGTGAAAAGGTTTTAATCAGTGAGGTACTCCTCAAAAAGGGTTGGGTGAAATAATGGACACAGATGACCAAAAATTCCAGGTCAGACTTCTGCATGCATTGTTTAATATCCCTTAGAAATATTTTTACTCTTCTGAGTTTTCCCTCCTTCTTTGCAAAGAGAAGGGCCAAGCAATAACATCACTAACATCCTTACTAACTAATTTTGCTTAGTAATTTTATTAATTACTAGCAGTCTGTATCAGGCCTTACACAGACCTGCTGACTATTACACACAATATTTGTTAATTCCAGTGTGACCTTCTACATATTTTCTCATTCTTTCTCAGTGCTTACAGACCTAACTTGTTCTTATTTTCTGAGCTGCGGATTATCCTGACGGCATATGCTGACTAGCATATGCTTCAAGTCCTGCACTGTCCATAGCATCACTGAATTTGTGTAACAACAATTAATGAAAAAGGAGACCATGGATTTTAAAAAGAGCAAGAAGGAGGGTTTGATGGGAGGAATAGGAAAGAAAGGACTATGTAATTACACGTGCAGTAAACTTTGAACCCCTACACAGATCTGGCCAATGGACAGGACATTCTCCACAGTTGAGTGGAGAGTGGGGTCTGACTTTCACACGAACTCTGGTGCCCCATATTTGACCACGTCCCCTGGATGAGGAGGCCTGGTGGCATTCAGAGGAAGGATAGCAGGCTACCAAGAAGAGACTTGATACCCTATGAGCATATACAGGGGGAGGAGGTCCCCCTCAGTCATAGTCATAGGGGAGGGGAGTAAGGGGAAAATGGGAGAGAGGGAAGAATGGGAGGATACAAGGGATGGGATAACAATTGAGATGTAATATGAATAAATTAATAAAATACATTAAAAAATATCAAAAAATAGAAGAAAAATTTAAAACTACCAGCCTCTAAAAGCAACAGTACTTGCTGTAGATGGAAAAGAAAGTAGCTTTTGTGACTAGCTAGAGTAAAAAGTAATTAAATTAAAATGTATAAGTTGCACAAGTTTTCTTATATCATTCTGAAATTTTCCATACAACTGAAGCATAACTACCCTCAAATGAGAATGCTTGGAATGGTTAGGTTTTGACACCATTGGGAACAAATTACCTTACTTTACCTACTTCTGGTCCTTACATTTGAGTATAAGTTGCTACTGAATATTAATCCAGATGTCAGTTTTGGTGCGGTTTCTCGTCAAGTTTCAATAAGGAAAAATAACATAGCACTTGGATACCCATTCTGTGCTTCTCAGCACATTATATGTGCCTTGCACAATTTATTGCTTTTGATATTTTATCTTAATTGATTTTTATCATCTTTACTAGATAGTGGATTACTAAAGAATTAAAATAATTGCTGAAGACATTTTATTTTTCCCCAAATGCATCTCATGTCATGTAATTAGTGCATAGATTTTAAAAAATACAAAATATAATACTCTGTGGGTTGGATTGTGGCCTTGGAAAGTAGAAGAATGGAAGTCTCTTGCTATCAACAAAGTGAAAGTGGACAAAGGAAAAGACTCCCACTTAGAAAATGATTTGGTAAAGATACTGCACGACCTCAAAGACCATCCTATATTCAGGGAATAAAAAAGACACAGGGTTGACTAGTCCTATCATCTGAGATTAGTGGTTTTAATCTACTGATGAAGGCTGAATGTCCAGAATTTGTTATATTTGCTTTTCTGTAGTTTGCAAGATTCATTACCCAACACAAACTTTGGTTAGATGGTAATTTTGTATGGAATCTATATTCTATAATCATCTATTTTCCAGTTACACAGTTCCTGGGTCAACTGATAGCTGAGAAACGCTTCCATCTGTTGGCAATGTGAGAAGCAGGGACATAAATATTAATCAGGATGGGTAAACTCTGAAATAGTTCTTGAGAAAATGAGGGAAATAACCAAGCCGACCTGCGCATGTGCATGGGGCAGGCCACATGCCATGCCAGTAATGGGTATTTTCCATCTTCCAAGCAGCTGCTCCGTTGACTTTTCTTACCTTGAGACAAGTAGAGCATGACAGCTTCTTCCCTTGAAAGCCTGTGGTGCAGTCATCAGGCCACAGTGAAGATACCTTGTTTTATTGCACTGTGCAGTGCTACATTCAAGGTACTGTGTGACCATAGCTGGTGGATTCCTTTGCCCTTCTACTTCAATAGTTTAGCAAATGATAAAAAAATAAAAAATGTCACCAAAAATCAGGATATTAACCTTTAAAATCATGTTATTATATCACTTGCTTTCTTTTTTATTATTTTATTATTTTATTTTTATTTTTATTAATTTTCTTATTTTTCTTTTTTTTTTATTAATTTATTCTTGTTACATCTCAATGGTTATCCCATCCCTTCATCCCTTGTATCTTCCCATTCTTCCCTCCCTCTCATTTTCCCCTTATTCCCCTCCCTTATGACTGTTCCTGAGAGGGATTACCTCCCCCTTTATATGCTCATAGGGTATCAAGTCTCTTCTTGGTAACCTGCTATCCTTCCTCTGAGTGCCACCAGGTCTCCCCCTCCAGGGGACATGGTCAAATATGAGGCACCAGAGTACATGAGAAAGTCATATCCCACTCTCCACTCAAAGTGTGGAGACTGTTCTGACCATTGGCTAGATCTGGGTAGGGGATCACTTGCTTTCTTGATCTCACTTTAATTTTCATGCGTATAATTCAATTTTATTTCTGAGATCACACTGTTTGTCTGTTCAATAGGGTTTCAAAGTATAGTGTATAAGGAATCTGCCATAGAGATTCTGCCACTGATGGAAGAAAACCTTTGAACACTGATATTCCTGATGCCAAACTAATACTTTGTACCATAATGCTTTACTAGTTTAGCTATCTCTCTATATTTCAGAAGAGGTTTTTCAAAACTAAATACTCAGAGAATTTTCCGGATCTATTAAGGAAAGGCATTATAAAGAAAAAACAAATTCATTTATTTATAGGGCATAAATGTACTTTATATATAGAGTTCTGTTATAAAGGTCTATCACAAAAGAAATCTATTATAGAAATATTGTAAAAGAATTAATTTTGGCAAATCCTAACCTAATGAATTAGAACTCAGTATCACACAGCATCATACAAACAGAATATAAGTAACTAAATTTAATAGGCACTAGTTAATGGGGAAAAAAAAGCAAGTTCATCTTTAGCACACACAATATTCCAAAGTTATCCAGATATGAACAAGGCCACCTCCAAAAGAGTTTCTAGGAAGCATTCAGAAAGTGGTTTAACATATTGCTGAACTGTAAGGAGGCTCCTAATCCAGAATGATCAAATGGAAACTCTATTACTATTCCTGAAGGGACCACTTGTATTTTTGTTTAGGTTGTGTGTGTGTGTGTGTGTGTGTGTGTGTGTGTGTGTGTGTGTGAAACACATAGGAAAAGAATGACATGTGGATAAAGGAACACAATTCAGCAGTAAGTTGAAACTGTATAGAGTAGACAGTTTCCTAAATGACTACATCGCCAGTTCTCTAGAATATTGTCGTTACTTGGTTCAAGTGTTGATTGACAGAAGAGCAGCTTATGAAAGATTAAAAGGAAGAGACAGCTAGTTACTGTTTTGTCACTCAGAAAGAAAAATTATCCTATACCTGCAATATTGTTTAGTAACTGGTGATTGTGACATTTTTTCAAAATAGTGTTTTCTCTAACAATATAAAAACATAAATTTCTCAAATCTAAAGAATATTTCATCTAAAGGATATTTCTACATATCACTATGTCATTATCTTTCTGGATTCTTTTCTATATAATGAGAATATTTTAGAAATTATTTTAATATGATAACACATCTGTTGTACAGAACTTCAAATTGTAATACCAGAAAGCATGATACAACCATTTTGCATACATTTGAAAAAAAAGTGATAATATTTAATCAAAAGTATTTTTCCCATGTAGCGCATATAACAAAGACTTAAAGTATAGTTTGAGTGAATATTTTAATTTTTAATTACTTTTATTTTATGTGTATGAGGGTTTTGTTTACATGAATGTAAGTTCATTACATGCATGCAAGTGTCTAAGCACTCAAGAAGAGACTGTCCGATCCGTAGGGACCTGGAGTTAAAGCCCATTGTGAAGTACCATATGGGTGTTGGGAACGAAGCCCGGGTCGTCTACAAGAGCATCAAATGCTCATAATAGCTGAGCCATCTCTCCAGTCCCAATCACTTATCAAGAAGTAAATTAAAAACAACAGATGTTATACTAAAAACTCTTTTAACTTGGTATATCATTTAAACTTTTATTTCACTTTATGTATATGGCTGTTTTGTCTGCATATTCGTGTGCATGTGTGTGTGTGTCTGTATGTCTGTGTATGTGTGTCTGTGTGTACCACAGACATATCTGGTGCTCACTGAGGCCAAAAGAAGATGTTGGATCCCCAGGCAGTAGAGTTACAGATGGTTTTGAGACTCAGTGTGGTTGCTGGAATCAATCCTGGGTCCTCTGGGAAAGCAACAGTTGCTTATAACCACTGAGTCATGTCTCCAGGCTTTCATTTTTTTTTAAAATTAGGAGTTGAGTACCTATTAGGATTTAAATTACAGTGTAATTGCAGGAAATAGAGTACACAAAACATAGTTATATAACCTAGTGTTGAATACATAAATTAATGGACTAGTTTATCTGGATGTTTTACTATTCTTTATAATTAATGATGCTAATCAGTAACAATGTGTTTACAGAAAGACCAGTGAAAATCATTAAACAGTGCAGATATTTACCAAACAGAAGATACGGTGATGCAGCTTAATTTTTTTTTTCAAATTTGTCTTTGTGAGGTGTAGTTTCGGTCACTGAAGCATCCTCACTCCAAAGGCAGTTTTGGGGGGAGACTAGCTTCTGCTTCCTCCATCCCGTTTCCCACAGTGCAAAAGTCACTCCTTCAGTTCCTTCTGTGAGAGGGTAATGTTTTGCTCCTGGAGCCTGACAGCTCTGGTCATAAAGCACCAAAGCGCTGACTACATCCTAAGTCTCTTATTAAAGAAAGCTCCTTGGCAAGGAAGGGAATGCACAGTTCACTTCCTTCAGGTGTCAGCCCCCAGGGAAGTCTTCCATCACTAGGCATCTACAACTTCTCAAAGTCTGTCTTGGTTCACTTCAAAAGCACGTGCCATAATAATAACTACTTCCAATAATATTTATAGGATCAAACCAAGTGCACGCGACACATGCACAGACACATGGAGACAGAGAGGGAGTGAGGGAGGGGGAGGGAGGGGAAGGGAGGGAGGAAGAGAAGATTGTGTGAGAAAGGATGCATTCTTGCCATGGCCATCCTGCCCATATGGATTCTAGAAAATCAGCCATCAGACTTTCACATGGCAAGACCTTCAACCTGCTAAGTCACTGGCCAGTACCTAGACAAAGATCCTAAATGCCAATCATCACCACTTGTGTATTCGCGGTTGACAAATTTGTCCAGAGATGGGGATCTTTGGAAGGAAAAACATGAGTGATTCTGTATCATCCTCCTGTAACCTTTGCCATTATACTGTGAGTGGTCAACTTTGACCTCTGGAGCCCCATAGCTCTGCTTCATTGTCACAGCACCGAGCCCTCCACTTGTCAAGACAGGATCTCACGCACTATCTGAAGATGTGAAGATCAATTTTTATCTTTGAGACAACCTGTTCTGATTACACGTGAAACACTTTGTAGATCAATGCTGAGCAGGTGTTGGACATTTCAAAAGAGGACATTTGACTATTTCATGGCACTCCTTTTAACAGTTTGTCCTGCGGACAAAACCGAGCAAGTACATTTTCTTGGCTAGCACAAAGTGATTTGCTTCCAAACATAAGAGACACGTTTCTATTGCACGACACTACTCCACCAAGTTATTGCTTGAAAACTCTTCAGGAATAAATTGTTCATAGAGTTAAAATATACAAAGTAACCTACTTGACTCTCCCTGTTTAAGCAGATCAACATCACAGACTGAATTTTCTTCCTGGTTAACATTCGTTTACCTGAAAGTGAGGAAAATGTAAAACTGATAGAAAAAGAGGTCAGAAATTTAGAAATAGAATGCTTGTCAAATAATCAAGCAATTCCTTTATACTAGGCTATAAAGAAAATAGTCCTTAGCCACGAGTATAAACCTACTAAATTAGAGGGGCATCTCAAAATGATGTACACGTTTTGGTTTAAGAGGCCATTATTTTCTTTGCATTTCTTTGTTTTGATCTTGGAACACAGCATGCGGAGAGAGAGGAAATGAAATCTTGGTAAAACCCTCCCTCTGCTGCGGGTTCTTTAGCGTTTGTCTTTGCATTTCCCCAGTCAAGCTACTCAGTGTAGCACTCACTCTACTCTGCCTAGCTTCTTAACTGGCAGCAGCTCTGTAGAGTTAGGCACCTTTATTTTTAAACTTTTTTCTATTCTGTGTGTGTGTGTACACGCATGTGCGCATGAGTGTGTGTGTTTGTGTGTGCTTACATGTGTGTAGACCATCCACAGAGGCCAGAAAGAAAATATTGGCTCTCTTGGAGCTGGAGTTGCAGGCGTTTGTGAGGCCATCCACCACAGGTGCTGGGTCTGAACCCTCCCCGTTATTGCCAGGAATTCTGTGCTCTTAACTGCTGAGCCATCTCTTCAGTCTCAGGTAAGCAATTTTATTTGTAGGTTTTCACTAATGTTAGTGCAGGCTTCCTGAAAACATCATGTCTCCTTAGAAATTCTATTCGTCCTTTTCTTTGCATTTGTTCTGGTCTAGTTGAAAAAAGTTATTTCTAAACAAGAGGGAATGGGCTCCATGAAACAAGAAACACTACATATAAAATGTGCTTGGAAGGTTACCAAGAAGAGACTTGATACCCTATGAGCATATACAGGGGGAGGAAGTCCCCCTCAGTCACAGACATAGGGGAGGGGAGTAGGAAGAAAGCGGGAGGGAGGGAGGAATGGGAGGATACAAGGGATGGGATAACAATTGAGATGTAATATGAATAAATTAATAAAATGTATTAAAAATGTGCTTGGAGACTTACTGCCCATAGACAATCATATTGATGTGGAAACTGAGGTGAAAAGGATTCCGTGTGCCATCCAAGATCATACAGTGCTCAACTGGCATTACATCCTTAATCCACCTAGTTATGTCTGTGATAAGCTTGCCTGTATTATTATTATTATAGTTGTTGTTGTTGTTCCGTAGAAAACACTGATTAAGCTACCCAGCAAATGTTAGTAGCAGTGCAGTAAAGATTTCCACTTGCCGTTCTGTAGGGCAGTGTGTCTCAACCTTCTTAATTTTTAGATTCTTTAATACAGTTTCTCATGTTGTGGTGACCCTCAACCATAAAGTTATTTTTGTTGCCACTTCACATCTATAATTTTGCTACTGTTGTGAATTGTAATGTGAATATGTGATATGCTGGATATCTGATGTGCAGCTCTGTGAAAGGGTCCTCAGGTTCCCCAGAGGGGCCATGATCCACAGGCTGAGGACCACTGCGGAAAAGATTTAGTTTGTTTTTGGGTTAACAACACTGACACACATCTGGAGATTATCAAAGAATGTTCTATACGTGGGAAGGTATATGTTTACTCTTGTCTATATGTATAGGAGAAATAAAATTAAAAGAATATTCTAGATGGTTGTGCCTGACATGGAAATTTCATTTTTGAGTTTTAAATACTCAGTGTTGTTCAGGATGTTTGTATGATGAGTTCCAGGGCTCAGCCTCTTTTCTTCACATGACACTATGTGATAGACCTGCTTAGGCCTTGATGTCAGTATATTCTAGTTTTATCAAAAGATAACACAATGATGCACTACCTTAGAAAAATATTTTAATGATAAACAATCATTCTAAAAAAATGACGAGTAACAGTGACTTATTTGTTAACAAATACATACGAAAAAATATTGCCTTAGTATGCAATCCTTCAAAAATTTGTCTACTGCCTTTGAAAGTACTACTCAAGAGAAGTTTCCTCTTGGATAATGGAATGGGCTTATGAATTGATAATTTATTCAAAACATACCAGTTAAAGTTCTTAATGGATACAATGGAAAACAAAAATATGTCTAAAATTTTCAAATAAAGAAGACACACAGAGCATAGCAGAGGAAAGCGCATGTCACTCGTGCACTTGTCAGTTTCATGTTATCAACAAGAACAGAATTAATGAGACTCCCACAGTGCAGCAGAGGGCTGTCACCACAGCCTGAATGAGCCAGACAGGAAATCAAAGGCTTTTTACTAATTGTTTTCTTGTTTCTGAGAAGTTTCTCCAAATGTTTTATTATGACATACTACACTGGGGGTGACTGGCTGGTTGTTTGACCAGAGGAAAAATACTGTGTGAGTCAATTGTGGTTTGTATAAGAAAAGACAGGTTTATGAGGTCTTTTAAGTAAGTGCTTCCTGTACACTAAGTAGAGGAAGCAATAGCCGAAACTTGGTTATCTTTAAAAGAAAGAAAAAGAAGGGAAAAAAGAAAAAAGGAAAGAAGGAAGGAAGAAAGGAAGTGAAAGAAAGAAAAGTTTTGACAACAAAACCCAGAATGTAAAGCAATCTATGCATCACTTCCCAAGCATTGTGAATAAGAAATTAAGAGGCGGCAGGTCCTTCTATAGGAGTAAGCATCCGGGTTCCAGTTAGGGCATAGGATGGCAGAACTTGGAGCCACTGGGATGCTTGATCTCAGCACAGATGTGATAAGGTCTGGAAGGAAGAAAAGACACACACTGGATTTTTATGCTGCTTCTCCTTCTGGTTCCTTGACACTCTCCTCGCTGAGGACAAGCCTACTTGGAAGTCAAAAGTCAATGGGAACAGCTAGATATTATATGAGGAAAATAAAAAAGAGGAAGGATGGTGATATACCTCGAGCACGCACTGACACATAAAATAAGAACATCTTGAAACAAACAAGGAAGACAATATTCGTCATCTATGCAAAAGAATCAAAGGACAACTGGCAGTTCAAATTACAATAAGTAGCAGGTTAATTGGCTTTTCTGAAAGGTATGCACCACTATATGCAAGCCTCTGGGTTCAGTTTCCTGCATGGCAAATATAAAGCAAACAAACAAATGAACAGACAAACAATTAAATGGCCATCAAACTTGGTGACTTGTGTTTGATCCCTAGGACACGTATGGTGGAAGCAGAGAGGCAGTCTCCACAGGCTGTCTTCTGACTGGCTTAGTGTGCTTCCTCTTCCCAGACCGGCCCCCCCCCAAATAAATTAAATTAAATTAAAAAATAGAATTACCCAAATGTCATAACCCTAATTTAGTTACACCTCTGATAAACACTAAATATTTATACACATAATGATCACATTCTTATATTCACATTAATATGAGCTTTTTTTTCCATTATCGTGATTGCGCCTATTAAGTGACAATGTATTCTTAAGTCAATAAAATTCCTATTATTTTGGTCATAAATATTATGGCAATTTTCTTTTTACTCAGGTGCAGATCTAGTTCCAGAGAATTACACCTAATGAACTTTATTTTCACTCTATCACCGACAATGTCTCTGAGACTAAGTTTTTTAGTAGTAAAGGAAACAGCAGCTTTAGAATATTACACAGCTGGTGGTGCTGACCAAGAGAAAGAGTCAGCACCTTAGAAAGGCTGAGCAGCCATCATAGTTAGAAACTCTTGGCTATTCTGCAAGTAGCTTCTAGGATTTCGCCTAGTCAAAGGGAAGTAGGGATAATGTATAATGTGGTAGCTGTTATAAAACAGCATGAGGGAGGGGAAATTTGAAATTGCTCAACACTGTTTTACTGTTAAATTTTTCATTAATTTATTTTGAAACTTTGACATGATTAATGTGCATGTATGTTTGGGGCTTTGTTTTCTTCATGGATTACTTATGTTGTCTGAAAACAAACCTTCCAGTAGCATCCACACGAGCCTTCTTATGCTTAGTATTTGTGAGAATGTTTCCACACTTCTGTTTTCAATCCATCTGTGTTTTTATCACTAAATTTTGTTTCTTACAAACAGCCTATTCTTAGATCTTATTTCCTAAGTTGGTATAGTAAATCTTTATTAGAATGGTTATTCCATTTACATTTAATGTAATCATTAATGTAATGTAATTTAATGTAACCATTTAATGTAATCATTAATGTGGTATATTTGTTATTTCAGTTTGGTATTAATTGTATCAAATGTACTTTTTCTCTGTTTCTACTTTTCTCATTCCTTTGGAAAGTACCTCTATTTTGCATCCCACTTTACCTTCAGATTTATGTTTTAGATAGTCATTATATTGTTTGTAGTATCTAGTAATCACTCTAGTAATCACTAAATTAGAAATCACAAATTATATAGATTTTAAGTGATAAAAGAATATCTCACTACCTACTTTTAAAACTTAAAATAGTATAATTCCACTTATTTTTTATTTTATTTATTGCATATGAGTGCTTTATCTGCAGAAGAGGGTATCAGATTATATTCTAGATGGTTGTGAGCCACCATGTGGTTGCTGGGAATTGAACTCAGGACCTCTGGAAGAGCAAGCGGTGCTCTTAACCACTGAGCCATCTCTCAAGCCCCTAATTCCACTTATTATCATATCATTTCTTTTTTTGATTATTGTAATTTATTTTATATGCTTCCATCTTTTAAACTATCTTTATTTTTACAGCTACTTGTTTGTGTGTATATGTAGTGTGTGTGTGTGTGTGTGTGTGTGTGTGTGTGTGTGATGGGGCATGTGCCTGCCAATCTGCATGTGTGCAAGTTAAAAAAAAACCAAGTTGACAATTTTGTCTCTTTCCTTCTATCATGTGTGTCTCAAGGACTGAACTGAGGTCACTAGATGACCTCAGGTACCTTTAACCACTAATCCTTCTCCTTTGCCTCTTTGATTCTATTTATGAGCAAAACCCAAGCTCTTTAAAAGTCTTCCACATCAAGCCGGGCGTGGTGGCGCATGCCTTTAATCCCAGCACTCAGGAGACAGAGACAGGTGGATCACTGTGAGTTCAAAGCCAGCCTGGTCTACAAAGTGAGTCCAGGACAGCCAAGACTACACAGAGAAACCTAGTCTCAAAAAACCAAACCAAACCAAACCAAACCAAACCAAACCAAACCAAACCAAACCAAACCAAACCAAACCAAACAAAAAAGTTTCATACCTTGAACCTTAGTGAAGAATCACAGGCAACCAATAGCTGATGATTGGGGAGGATCGTTGTTTTTTGTTTTTTTTTTCCCCTGTGACAAATCTCTTAGGTGTTTGTTTTGTTTTGTTTTAGTTTTTTTTTTTTTTTTTGGAGACAGGGTTTCTCTGTGTAGCCTTGGCTGTCCTGGATCTTCCTTTGTAGATCAGGCTGGCCTTGAACTCACAGAGATCCACTTGTGTCTGCCTCCCAAGTCCTGGGATTAAAGGCATATGCCACTACCAGCCAGTGTGATAAGCCTCTTGATAGGTTATTCAATCCCAAATGACCAGTCTTAAGCACATATACATATGAGTTATGCCAAATAGACTCAGTAGGATACAAGCTTAGCATACCTGTGTGTGTGTGTGTGTGTGTGTGTGTGTGTGTGTGTGTGTGTGTGTAGGATGGATTTTCTGAAAACAAATTTCCTTAGCTGTGGTTATCTTATCATACTTCAAGAGCATTTTCCATTAAAGATAGATACTGGGTATGACAATTGCATCCTGTTTTCCCTTTGTACTTTAAATGCCTTAATTGAACTTTTATCATTATTTCTTATAAACTGCAAGCCATACCATCTATCAATGTCCTCCTGTAAGTACTAGGTCTTTTATTCTCTGGCTACATTTTAAGAATTTTGGGAGTTTGATTATGCTGAGCGCAGGCATATTGTCTTTGTATTTATCTCAATTCCTGTGCTGAGCATCTTGGGCTAAGGTGTTGAGGTCTATCATAAGTTCGACGGTTCCATCTCTTATCTCACCAAAAACTACATTCTCTTCACACTTTTCCATTTTTAAGCCTCTTTATGATACACACGTTCTATTCACTTTTTTATTAAACATTTTGTGTTTTAGGTTGGAGTCTTTTTATTCAACATATCTTACAGCTTTTTAATTTTTCTCCTATTATTAAGCCTACTATATGCATTCTGATTTTTGGACAAAGCACCCTTTAATATGACTGTTTCTGTTTTTTTATTGTAGCTTTTGTTTCATTATAAACTTCTTCTTCTTCTTCTTCTTTTTAAATTAATTCATTCACATTACCTCTCAATTGTTATCCCATCCCTTGTATCCTCCCATTCCTCCCTCCCTCCCACTTTCACCTTATTCCCCTCCCCTATAACTGTGACTGAGGGGGACCATAAACTTATTCTTCTTTATACAGATTTTATCAACCTTTTCTTCTAGGACTCCCTGTATTTGCCAATCATTTTAAGCCCTTGTCAATAATATCATGATCTTGAAAATAATAACTATATATTTGTAACTATTTCTTCTTTTCCTTATTGTTTTCACATTTCCAACATTTCTCCATTTCTCTTTCCTTACTTCCTTTTTTCCTTCCTTCCTTCTTTCTTTCTTTCTTTTTTCTTTTTTTGTTTTTTTCAAGACATGGTTTCTCTGTGTAGCCTTGGCTGTCCTGAATTCACTTTGTAGATCAAGTTGGCTTCAAACTCACAGAGATCTTCCTGCCTCTACCTCCCATAGTGCCTAGGATTACAGGCATGTGCCACCGAGCCTGGCTTCCAACACTTTTCAAAACATGGAAATTTTGTGTAAAACCATTAGCAAAGGCAGACACAAACATCACTTAACCCATAAAGAGTCTGCTATATCTTGGAAGCTGGTAGAGATGAAAATCAACTGCCCAGTAAAGGAGATGGGTTTGAAATTCATGGGCCTTGATTTATTTCAACATGGATGCTAAATATTTTCAGTTGAGATAATGAAATTACCTTTGATATAACCTGAAATAGGAACACCAAGAACCTTCTGGAAGACTCCTGGTTTGTAATCAGTCTATGTAAATATGGAACGAGTATTGTGGCTTATATTCTAACTGCTAGGATTTGGAAAACTGTGACATTTTTTCAGATGTTTTAATTTTTAATTCTCCCATCATTTGCTGCCTCCCCCTCTGTGTGTGTGTGTGTGTGTGTGTGTGTGTGTGTGTGTGTGTGTGTGTGGTCTATGTGCTGTGTGTGCTCTGTGTGTGCTCTGTGTATGTTGTGTGTGTGTGTGCACATTCTGTGTGCTGTGTGTGGTGTGAGTGTGGTGTGTGTGTGGTGTGTGTGTGGTGTGTGTGTGGTGTGTGTGTTTGCTCTGTGGTGTGTGTGCGTGTAGGTGTGTGCTCTGTGTGTGTGTAGTATATGTATGCCGGCAGGCACACACTCACATGTGTCGGTGTCCAGGGACAGGCTGCTTAGGTCTCATCACGACATTAAGAGAATAGCCTTTTTCCTTTCTGTAGAGGCCAAGAGAATCCTAGAAGAGCATAGAGCATCTTTCACACTGGTGTGGTGAAGTAGGAAAGTATTTCTTTAAAAGATACAAATGTATTTACTATTAAAGTAAAGAGAAGCCGCTTTGAGAGAGAATATGTACAAATCAAATAGTAGAAGATTTATTTGATTTGGGGGTATATTATGACAAATATTAAAATTGGAATATATGTGATAGAACTGGCCCTTGAGCATATGTTTAACCCATATTCTAGGATACATGAATTAATAATGCAATAATGCAGCATGTTTAAAAGTAAAAAACTATCAATTGTGTGGTGAATATTGACCTTGATACATTATAGCTTTGTGTCAAGTTAAATCTGAGCATCTATGCAATCCTTCTTGTGGTATACAATAAATGTCTTACATCTTTGACTTTGTTTTTATTATGGATTTGCTTTGACTAATGACACTTATTAATAAGTACAAGTGGCACAAAATATAATGTAAAATGTTCTTTTGCTGTATAATTTGTTCCTGAGTGCCTCTATGTAGTCCCAGATATGTGAGCTGTTGGGTAAGATGTGAGTATAAGGACGATTTACTTAACATGTGTGTGACGGTTTGGACTTTATTGCTAATTCCTGAACTTGTATATGAAGCACATGATATTCATAATATTAATAATTTATTTATTTTTCCATTTTAAATTATTGTTTCTTTTTTACGATTTAAATTATTACACAATCAGAAAAACTACATACAGCAGGAAGAACCGTGAAACAATCAGAAATCATATAACTGTTGCATTCATAGTGATTTGGCTATCTGTATTTGTTGAAGTTGAAGTAAACATCTTTCCTATCTTGTGGGATGTAAAATTCTGAATGTAAATCAATATCTATCATATCTCATCTCTATTAACTTAAAACATCTATCTAGATTTAAAAGCATCTTAAACCCTAACCAACTAAACTTAATTGAAAGATTAAACTAGCTGGTCTTCAACCCCACCAGAGACTTGAGAAGGAATAAAGCTTAATTTCTTGAGTGAACCGAAAGTGCAGGTTAGCAGCTTCCAAAATGAAAAAAATGACGACAGTTTGCTGCCTGAACAGTCACCCAAAACTCCCCCTAACAGTGGAGCATCATCTTCAGCCTTCAGGCCCAGTATATCTGGCAGACATATTTGTGAGGCAGGAACAATTGAGGACTTCCTTACCCTGTCTTGGCAGAGTTTGGCTGTCGACTCTGCCTGTATCCAAGCTTGCCCATTTTTTAGGCAGAATTCTGTCTGTGGCAGAAGAGAGGACATTTTCCCCAGTGGTTTGTTTGCCACATTTGATACCATCTCTATAAGGAGGTTCTTTGATGTTAATCATCTTCTTTGAGGCAGGCTGAGTGTTGCCAGGAGTTAACTTGTCTTGTCAAAGAATCTTTAAAATAATAAAAACATCTTTAGATGTAATATTCTGTAGGTCTCTGAAATTGTGTTTTCAGAATAGAAGAAGATGACACTGACGCTAGGTCAGACCTGACAGGACTCATTCCTTTCAACATGCTGGAGGTTGATATCCTGTATCTTTCATGTTCCAGCCCCAAGCACCTCAGTTACTGTTACCCATCAGAACAGAACAGCTTCCAGGACAGCATTGTAGAAAGCTTCTGATCCCAGTTGGTCCAGCATTTCATACTGTTCCACACAGGACTTCTATTAAGCCTGGAATTTATCAGCATTTAGAAACTGGACTACAAATGCTATCCCTGGCTTGCTTAACCATTTTTCCCAATTTTACTTTGGTCCCTTCAAAGTCTTATTTGCCCTAAATCAGCCTGAGGGAACCTTAAGAGAATGGCGTCCCAGTTCCTCTAAGGGGGGTTGGGTAGGTTTCTGTTTGCTCTCTTGGGCTACAGATGCTTATTTTCATCAAGAGTTGGTTGTAAGTTATTATTGGTCTTATACAGAGAGAAAACTAGGTTAGACTCAGAGATGTTTCTTTTTT
>OU015744.1:113230202-113252009 GCA_907169655.1 Acomys percivali | reverse complement strand
TCTGTCTCTGTTTCTTTCTCACACAGTCTTGTGGCCTTCAATTGTGTACTCAACATTGGGTCATGATCTATTTGATTAACTATTCTGAAATAATGGTTATTTTCTTGGGAAGTAAACAAATCCACCAACACCTTTTCTACATCTTGCATTTGAATGACAACCAAGCTCTCCCACTAGACAAGCAAGCTAGAAAATGAGATTTTCTCTGAAG
Source organism: Acomys percivali (assembly GCA_907169655.1). Lineage (NCBI taxonomy): Eukaryota > Metazoa > Chordata > Mammalia > Rodentia > Muridae > Acomys > Acomys percivali. The sequence goes on along the minus strand of OU015744.1, from coordinate 113,251,798 downwards.
CTTTAAAGTCTGCATCATGGTGGCCTCTGCAAGATTCTCTGCAATGGGTATAATATGAGTCTGGTGTCTTCTTCTTGCCATTATAGACTGTATTATATTCTCTGCTTCTCCCACAAATGTCCCCAGCAAAGATTTCTGGCCAGTCTCTACAAAGTGAAATTGATTTACCTAATATTTGTTGAATCTCTACTGTGTTCTAGGAATTGAAGTACTGTAACCCCCTACTCCACTGCATCCCACTGGGAAATATAAAGTTTAATGTCATAGCTTTAAATACCTCAATTGACTAAAAATGCGAAGCCACATAACTCCCTTTCTAATTTCTCTGTGAGGCAAAGCTTTTGATGTATTAGTCTTCTCAGACTGCTATAACAAAATGGCCCAGACTGTGGTCAGTTAAACAATGGAAATTTATTTTTTTTCATCGACTTGGAGACTTTAAATCTACAATCAAGTTTCCAGAAGGTTGGTATTTGGTAAAGGTTGTGGATGACTGCTTTCTTTCTGCATGTTCTGTGGCCTTTGTTCTCTGTGTAAAGCTTTTCCTCTTAATAACACACATCCTTAAATCCAGTGAGATGGTGAACCATGTAAAAGTGTTTACCAAGAAAGAATGCCACCTATGTTTGACTCCCAGAACCCATAGAAAGGTGAAAAGAAAGTATTGACTGCACAGAATTACAGAATTGTCTTCTGATCTTTATGCACACCCACAAGTATTATATCACACCCCCATTAACACTAATACAAAGTTTACAAATTCAAAGCCACCAATCCTATCAAGTGGAGTGGTGCATGCCTGTACTCAGTACTCAAGGTGAGAAGGCAGAAATATCTTTAAATGTTTCAGGTAGGCCTCATGTACACAAGCAGCTCCAGGCCAGGCAGGACTACACGGCGAACCCTTCTCTAAAAAACAAACAACAAAACAAAACAAAATGCAAACAGCAAAGCAAAACAAAAACAAAAATCAATAAATTAATCCTATCAGATTAGGGCTCCAATTTTATGATCTCATTTAACTTTAATTACCTCCTTATATCACATTCGTACTTGGTGTTAAGGCCTCAACTTGGACATTTTGGGTCTGGGGCCAAGATAAAAATACAGTTCATCAAACTTTCTGACTTTCTATTTCCTCACTTTTCTTCTTCACTGAGAGATCACATAGCTGATAGCTTCTAAATTAACCTTAATGATACCAGCAGGTCACATAGGCCAGCCTCCTCATGGCTGTGGCCTTAAAGCTCATCATTGTTATCAGCTTATACTGTTTCAGTGTCAACTTATTCTTAGGCCCCAGTTTGTCCTATCACATGGATGGTTAGTGAAACCCTATAAAGAAGACCACAGCTTCATTTCTTCCTACCTCCCCATCTGCCCTTTCTGGGACTTCTACCTACCTTGCTACTGGCTGTTTGACATCTGTAGACTGATGCTGTTTATCCCTTACTGTAGGACAAATGACCTGTCACTTTTAAAATTGCTGCCTAAAGTGTTTATACTATAGATAGCTCACCACTAGCCTTCGTGGGATGACCCATAACCTCGTTGGGCTTTGCTGCAATCTCTTGGTCTGTATTGTTATATATTTGTTAGCACTAAAAATGAGGACTTTCTCAAGAATTTAAGCAAGCACATGAAATCGGGTACATCTGTTATTTGTTGGTTATATCTCAAGTGTCTATGAGGAGCATGTAATTGGATAGGTTACTCATTTCAAGGAAGAAAAATAATGGCGTGTAGGTGTTTGGGACACAGCAAATAAATCACAATGAAGATCTCCTACCAGAATTGGATATGTGTCCCAGTTGTGTCTACTAAGGTAGGTCCCATATTAAGAAGGTGAGTATTTTTAGAACTGAGTGTTCCCTAACTGGCCATTTGTGCCAATTATGGCTTATGTTCCCATCAAAAGAACAATCAAGACCTCCCAGGATCTGTTGCAGCTCAGTAAAATGAATTGCGCAATTGTCAGTGAAGATTGGAGATGCTTCATCAGAAAAATAACACAGGTACATTTTTTAAAATCCACAATAAACTTTTTTAAAGAACTTTTCATAGAGGAAGATTCAGGAATAGTTCCTCTTTTTTTTAAAAAAAAAAAGTCCCATATTTCAGTCACAGTATTAACCAGTTCCATAACATTTTATATAATGTGAACCTACTGAATTTCATTGCAAATAACCCAATAGGTGCAGAGCAGATCTCGAAGCAGCTCAATTAGTGCTTACTGCTCAGCCAGGCCAGATCCTATTGGTGCTGGTCACTGTGCTCTGGGACAGGAGGAAGATAACGGAACGTGTTGCCTTTCAGAGATGTGCCCTTCAGTTGTTATGTAATTCTACATCCTCTGTAAACCAAACATTCTCCATTCCTCTTCTGTATCTTAAAGACAGTGCAACGATCAAGGAAATGCCAAAGCCACTCTACATGACATGATAGTTCATGCCTGTCATTTATACTCTTTGCCTGAGAGTTTTATAGACAGGAAATAGAAATCATTTTTATTTATATACTGAACCATGTGAATGAAGCACCTGTGAATAAAATTAACCTGGTAGGAAAAGCTTATAAATAATATGATATCTCCAGAATGAAAACTTTAAAGTGTAGAATTTAAAGAAATTCACTTTTTATCTTTTGTGATTTTCTCCCCCATCCTGTCATTTCTGCAGCAGTGTTTTATCACATACATGCCTGTGGTCATTTCTCTGATATTAAGTAATTTTATCTACTTAAAGACAAGGCCCGATTTGCATAAAAAGCACTGAGCACAGAGCCCAGCACTTAGATGACATAACCAAAGAAGTGAGTAGTGTCCACATAAGTGTTTTTATTTCCCATGCTGATTGATATTTTTTATTCGTCTGTTTTCAGTGTTTTTCTTGTTGTTTTTGTTTGGCAACTTGACAATAGCTGGAGTCATATGGGAAGAGGAAACCTCAGCTGGAAAACTGCCCCCATCCTGTGGGCAATGCTGTGGAGACATTTGCTGAAACCACTGTGGGCAGTGTCAGCCCTAGGCCGGCCAAGCAACCTATGGAGAACAAGCCAGTGAGCAACCTTCTTCCTGGAACCTGCATCCGTCCTTGCTCAGGTTTCTGTTTCTGTTTCCCTCAGTGATGGATGATAAGCTGTAGTCCAAATGAACCCTTTCCTCTGCAAGTTGTGTTAGCCATAGTATTTACCAAAGCAACATTTACGTTGTAAACTAGAACATTCCCTAAATACTTTTACTATAGTACATTGAGTTTGGAAAAATAAACATAACATAATGTATCTATAAGTCCAATCGTTAATAGATATGTTTAACAAAATAAAATTGAATTTTCTATAGGTGATATGGCATGAACTTTTTAGCTTAACAACTGAATGTTCCAAGACATCTTTAAAAGGTAGCTACTGTTATCCTTGTCCAAGCCTGATGTTCCAGTCATTTGAAATTTGTATTCTGTGTATTCAAAAATAAAGTGGAGAAAAGGACTGATTGATTGAAAAAATAGATCTGAGATTTCTTTACTGGGCTTCATCTGTTATACAAACAAATCAAACGTTTCATATTCCAGTCATAAAAAGTTTTAGGAAGCGTGTGTTCTGGTTCTAAGACATTCTTTTAAGAAAATAGGGCTTTGAATGTCAGTATTTTTATTTAAGACAGAAATAGGGGTTCTTGCTGTGCAGCATGAGAGCTAAGTTCTAAGTTTCATCACCACAATAAAAAGCCAGACAGTTTCTGATTCCAGTACAAGTAGGTACAGAGAGGAGGATCCCATGTGCCTATTAGGCAACCAGCTTGGCATCATCTGTGAGCTTCCAGTTAACTGAGAGACTTTGTATCAAAACTTACGGTGGTAAGTGATAGAGAGAGACACCCAGCATCAACTTCTGGCGTCTGGAGGTGAGGCTCCACATGCGTAGGCTATACACCTATTCATACATCTATATACAACACACTATGTAGGGTAGAAATAATAGTGATGATTGACTTTATCCAAAGGAGTTAATTACGGACATAAATAAAATATTACATGGAAGCATTTTGGAAAACACAAAGTGCCAGAAAATAAAAGGATTAGCTCAAATGGAAGAATACGCAGGCGCAAGATATGGGCTTGGATAATTGACTTTCTCTTTCATTCAGTATGAAACTCTCACTCTCTAAAATGTGTCAATTACATAGATTTTTGGATTGGGATGGTTCTGCTTCATTCTAGGTCCTGATGTACAGCACTGCACCTCCTAACCTTTCTGGATGAATCTTTCATGTGCTTTTAACTTCTTTGTATCCTGCCCTAATCTATTTCACCAATCTAGGCTACTTCCTTTTATTGGTCAAGGTGCTTCCTCTTTCCCTAGATTTTTTTTCTTTTTGGTATGAAAGGATCTCAGTAAGTTGGACCTGATTCTATCTCCTCTTCTTTGTCTTGTTCTTAGGAAATAGGAAAAACTAAGCTGAATGATAAACTTAGTATAACTGGGCAGGCTTGACTCGAGGCCACTTGACTCTTGCCAGGAGTAACTTCTTTGTAAGGCAGGCTGTCTTTGCATCGTGAACTTTGTATGGATACACTCCACTTATGTAGGGCCCATACTAGGTTCAGTACTTCCTAAAACTACATACCTGGATTTATCTAATTCAGGAGACAGTACTGGCGATTCTACTTCAGCAACACACTGAAACCCAGCAAGTTGTTAATAGAAGTGAAGATTTGCCTTCATAGTTACTGTTGCTTCTTGCTTATTAAGGTCTCACTTGGTGATGAGGTGTGATAAGGTTTGCTTCTTACCCTCCCTGGACCCCAGAGCTATGTGCACATGGGCAATTGGTATCTAAAGTTCTATCATAATAATGGCTTTCTAAGAAGAGACTTTATACCCTATGAGCATATACAGGGGGAGGAGGTCCCCCTCAGTCACAGTCACAGGGGAGGGGAATAAGGGGAAAATGCGAGGGATGGGAAGACACAAGGGATGGGATAACAATTTAGATGTAATATGAGTAAATTAATAAAATATATTTTAAAAAAAGAAAAAAAAATAATGGCTTTCTAGCACCAAGCTTTGTTCACAGAATTTCTCCTCTTTTTTCAATCTCAATCTAGTATTTCTTATTACTGTGCTTACTGTCCTCTGATCCTCATTTTTTTATGTTTGTATCTTGACACCCCATGATAACATTAAGCCTTCTAACATTGTAACCCACCAGCAGTCTAATACATACATTGGAACATGGAAGGGAAAACACACAACCTAGGACTAGCCCTGAGGGACTGAAGACGACCTACTTTGCCAAAAGTTTTCACTTATAAAGCAGAAGTTAGTATGCCTGCCACACATGAGGTTAATGCCAACTGCCTTTCATTCTCCGCATTTTGCAGGTTTTGTTTGTTTGTTTGTTTGTTGTTTGTTTTTCTGTTAACCCATAGAGCTCTCCCTCACGACATGGGAGCTTTTTGGTCCTTTGGTTTTTGAAGATTTTCTTTTGTTCCGAACCTGCTTTGGGCTTCCCCTGTGCATGCAATTGAAGTGGCCTGTGAGAAGTTTGAAACTACCAAAAGTTTTAATTTAGATACTCAACAGAGTGTAACAGGGTGTTATTAATCGCTGGTCTTCTCTGGCTTTGTGTTCAGCGGTATTTAGCTTGGCTGTCTTATTTCAGGATTTTCACAGTGCTGTGACAAGATACTACTTTGCAGACCGCATGGAGCCACTATTTGAAAGGTCACAGGGATACTCAGCATGTATGCACCCATCTCCCCCTTGGAAGTCAGTTTAAAGTTCTGATTGGCTTCACCAAATTCCAGAGATTTGAAAGATCTCCTCTCCGAGGAGAGAGGATTTTAATAAGAGTTCTTTAGAACATCCTTGATACAGCAACTGTAAAATTCAAAAAGCAATTTCAAGTTCCTTGAAAACCTCAGTTTAACGCGATGAACTGATACAAGACAGCTTAGGTCATCCATCCGGTAGGGCAATAATGAGTTTAAATGCAAAGGATTGGAATAGACTGAGTATTTTTCTGGATATAGGCCTTTTCCCACTTCACGTCATCATTTTCTTATTACCAGAGAAGTATAAAGATGTAGCATCAAGCTCTTTCAATTTACTCACCTTCCTGCATCGTTGATCATTGGAAAATATTCCTTTCTGGGCACTTAGGAGTTGGTTCGTGGAGCAAAACCCCTGCTAACTTTGCTCACGCTCATGGATCTGCGCATGCCTGTTCGGTATCAGTCCAGCCACTGTTCTGACTTCCTGCGCCGGTCTTCCACAGTGACATGTTGGAAAGTATGCTGGATCTCACATTAGAACTCAGCTGGAAAACTGCTGTCTATGGCGATTAGAATTTTTTTCCTGGAGTGAGTAAAATGGCAGCTTGTGTGGTTTGGGTTTGCTACGTTTATTAAAAGTATTTTCATGCAAGTGTGGTCCAATATTTCCTCAGATGGAAATATCAGCTAAAGAATATTAATTAAGAACATATTAATTAAAAATAAGAAAACAAGACACAGTGGAACTCTAATACTGTACACATAAAGCAAACCCAATCATTAGGAGAAAAATTACTAGTCTAGTAACTGGCTTTACCAAGGAACTTGTAGTGACAGTAGCATAATATTAACAACTGTTTGAGCATTAACCATATACCTGACATTCATCGTATACTCTCTATTTGCTAAGTCACTTTGTCTTTAAATAAACCTGCAAGTGCTATTATTCACTATGTTTTGTTGAGGAGAAACTACATTCCAAGAAGGATTAAATAATTTACAGAACACAATACAGTGGATATGCTAAAGTTTTAACCTAGTTTTCTCGAGTGGAATAAGTACACACGATTCTTTGTCATTTGGGGATTGGACCCAGGTCTTTTTGTACAGCAGGCATACATCCTTGCCCACATACATGTTTTTAGTACATACTACCAAAACTCCTAGAAGCAACTTTGAAGGATGTCTTCTGTCATATAAAATGGTGCTTCTGCAAATGAAACACACACGGCTTAATAAGGAGCAAATGCATCAGTATTTTGCTTGAAATATTGGAAGAGAAAAATTTGCAGTCCTAGAAGGACAGCTAAGGCAACACCTTGTTGGAAAACTGTTAATTTTGTGCCGAGGAGTTATTTTTATGTAATTCAGAATGATTAATTGATGGTTTGTTTAATTACTATTTGAAGCACTCAAGTAAAGCTAATCAGTATGATATTTCCAGAGGTACCCCTTTCCAATATGATAAATGGGGAGTGTGTGATTTCTCCCATCTTAAAATCATCTTTGACTCCATATGAATCATTAAAGATTATAACTTATGGCTATAATAAAATATGTAAATTTTCAAACTACCCTTTTATTTGCTTTTAATTAAGTTATTAAAGAAATATCTATATATTAAAGACTTTCTTAAACAGTGACTATAGTTGGTACACATGTAATATCACAACAAAGGAAATAATTACGGAAATGCAGATGTGTTTGGTATACCAATTTCACTTTCTAGGTAATGGTGAATAGGTGGCTTTCAGGGGTATTCTGTTTTAAATTGTCTGAGGCATGACCATGTTATTTCCATGGTGGCTGTATTCATTTACAGTTCCACTGACAGTATGCAAGGGTCTCATGTGTTGGCAATCTTTCCATGCTTTTTAGCTTTTGTCTTTTGTGTAATAACTACCTTAACAGGTTTTTCCTTTCACTTTCCTATTTTAGAGTGAGTGCATGGCGGGTGGCGGGGAGATTGGTGTATGTGAAAGTGGAGGCCAGAGGCTGAATTTAGGTGTGTTTTCATTTTGCTCTCTGTTTTATATTTATGAGAGAGGGTTTCATCTCTTAGCCTGCAAATCATTACTGTGATATGCTGACTGACCGAGAAGCTCTGTCTGGCCCATCCCTCTCCAGTGCTGGCATTACAGATGGTACCTAATGCCTTGCTTTTATGTGGATGTTGGGAACCCAAACTTAGGTTCTCAGGATTGTGAGGCAGGTACTTTACTGAGCCATCAACCTAGTAGCTTTTCTAAACGAAAACACTTTAATAAAGCGATCCATCACCTTGAAACTGACAACTGCTTTTGCTAAAACAAACAAACAAACAAACAACATTGATTTCTCATTTGGGCACACCAGGTACCTAAAATGTGGATGAAAGTCTATTACCTTTCTTTCATTTTGTGTCTGTCTGTCTCCTTTGCTTTGATGGGAAGGCACAGAAGTAAGTCATTGTCCTTAACTTGTCCTTTTGAGTCACCTTGGATTCTAGAAAGAATAAATCTTCCAGGATAGATGTATCCATATAAAAAGGCAATTATACATAAGAGGAGAACCAACACCTCAGTTATTAATAGATTAAAAATGAGCAATTTACTGAGCATGTTGTAGGACCAGATCCGAGACAATGATAAGCCAATAGTAGATGGGGCAACAGCACAACACTTACATTCTGTTTAAACTAAAACCTTTTAATACCATGGAAGGTCTACTGAAGAGTCACTGGAACCATTCTTCCCAATATGGAAGCATTAAAATATTTTCCTTGATTTTCACCATCATCAGTCTCTTTAATTGGCACAGAGAGGAGGCCAGGTGACAGTCCCAGTCTTGACCTGCTGGGTTTTTTGTTTGTTTTTAAATAAAAGTGGAGTGACATTTAGAACTACCAGCCTTGTGCAGCTCCTAAGCATGGAGTTTATTGTAAAATGGCAGAAGGAAATCCTGGGATGGCTGCATGGTTATGCCATTTTATTTTATTTTATTTTGTTGGGAAGACTGTCTCTTTTCTATTTCAGGGAGCTATTGTGCCTTTAACTCTTGTCAGTGAGTCTTTGTCTCTATCTCTTTCTCCTTCTCTCTCTCATTTGAATTTTTTAATGTATGATTGTTCTGTTACTCCAAAAATGTTGACTGTGTTGAATAAACTGATTTATTATTCCACAGAATGATCTGATTTCTAAGGAAAATTGCTTGAGTAGACAGACAGACACTCTTGACGATGGCTTCCTAGCTGGTTTGTGAATTCTGAATTTTTTTAAAAACAGGAGTCATCCTATTTGGTGCATGATCATGCACCATTATAATTTTATTCAAAAGTAAACAATCCAAATATGAATCACGTACTTTGTTAACTCTTATGTTATCCCTTACTTAGGTCAAAATCTTCCTCTTAATCTCCCTGAAGTTAAAAATGTCAAAATTCTGCGTTTTCCAAATAGGATTAGGCTATATGCAAAAGTCAACCATAGTACTAGGCAAGTGATAGATCGTTTTTCTTTACTTTCTTGTTAAATCTCCCCAACCCTTTCATTCATCAACAGAGCATTTCACAATGCATTGTTTTGAGTATTAAAATCGAGGCCTGAGAGAGAGCATTATGGGAGAAAAGCTGCCTCTGCTTTTGGGACAATAAAACTTTCGCAATTACAAAGAACAATAGCTGTAGGTCTGAAAGGAAACCTTTGTGCAGGCCAGTCTGGGAAATGGAGTATAAGGAGGGTTCTGGAAAGCAGCACTTCACAACAGTTGGTGCTTGCTAAGAATGCCTGGAGCACTGCAACACGCTTGCTGGAAGTGCTTCATAGGCAGAGCATAACCTGAACACATTGGTAGTCATCTGCTCTGGGCCGCTGTCAAACTTAGAAAAGGTCAGTAGCCTCCTGCTTTGTGGCCTGATCTAGTGTTGTCCCTTTTCAGTCTACTGCAGCCTTGCCAGACCACACCCACCCTTCCTTATCCCCTGCAGTTCAGGATTGTTTCCAGTTACTTATTGGATTCCAAAGACCTGCATTGGTCTGTTCTCAGCTCCATCTCTGTGCTGGCCATCTTCTCATTTAGCTGTTCGAAAAATGCCTTCCCAAGATGTCTTTTGTTAGGCTAATTCTTAACTTCTTTGGGCGCCACATCGCTTTGGTATTGAGTTAATGTCTTTAGTTTGATTTCTTCTCAGTGTTTGTTATTGATACACAGAAACAGTTGATTTCTGCATACTGTTCTTGTGTCCAGTAATCCTGTGGAGTTTTTAATTAATTCAAGAAGCCTATGAATATTCATGAAATTTGCATACAGACACCTTATATTAACTGTGATATCTCAGCTACGTTTTTGTTTTGTTTTGTTAATTTCTCATACTACTCCTTTTTTTTTTTGTACTTCTGATCCCTCCAATAGCCCTAATTCATAGATGTAAGTGTGAGTTCCTGTTCATTCATATTTTTGTCAACACTCAGCTCTTTCCAGTTTGACCAGACTAACAGGTACACAGTGATTACTTGGGTAATTTGTTTTTTTCTTTTTGTTTTCTTACCATCATTGCTAAATTCTTTAGAATATTAATTAATTCACATTTAGTCTTTATTTTAGCACAAACATTTAAATCATGTAAAATTCCCTCCTCATATTTCTCTGGATGTATCACACTCAAAGATGTATTTTTCTTATTATTTAGCTGTGAGTATTTTCTAGTCTTATAATTTCTGTTTGTAGTTTATTCCTACTTAAATATTCAAGTATATATGGCTTTTTCCTTTTTTATTAATTAAACATTTTTTATTTTTTACATATACATTTATATTATTACATGTACATTCAATAAACTACCTATAGCAAGAAGAACCATTACACAATCAGGAATTATATAAATGTTACATTCTTAGTGTTTTGGCTATTTGTATTTGACAGCTTTGAAGAAAACATCTTTCCTATCTTGGTGTATCTAAAATTTTGAATGTAAATCTATCTCCAACACATCTTGTCATTATCAACTTAAGACATCTATCTAGAGCTAAAAACATATTAACCCCTAAACAAGTAAGCTTCATTGTAAAATAAGCTACCTGGTCTTCAACGCCATCAGAGATTTGAGAAAGAACAAATTTGATTACCTGAGTATGCTGGGAGTGCAGATTAGTAGCTTTCCAAATGAGAACAAAACAGAGACAGTTTTCTACGTGAACAGTCACCCAAAACTCTCCATTATGTTGGAGCATCTTCTTCAGCCTTCTGGCCCAGTACATCTGACAGATATATTTGTGAGGCAGGAACTATTGAGGACTTGTTTACCCTGTCTTGGCAGAGTTTAGCCTTTGACTCTGCCTGTATCCAAGCTTGCCCTTTTTCAGACAGAATTCTGTGTGTGGTAGAAATGAAGACATTTTTCCCAGTGGCTTGTTTGCCACATTTGAAGCCATCTCCATAAGGAGGGTCTTTGATGCTCATCATCCTCTTTAAGGTAGGCTGAGTGTTGCCAGGAGTTAACCTGTCTCATTGTCAGTGAAACTTTAAAATAATAAAAACATCTTTAAATGCCATATTCTGCATGTCTCTGAGGTTTTTGAAGACTTTATCTAACATCCTACCTTATCTTTCTATAGAATCATATCTATCTGCCTCACCTAAGATGTATATTCTTGTGATAAAAGTTGACTAGTGATTGACATGGCCATGATTTGATCAGAGAACAAATAACTTGTTTAACTTATTTATCCTAAACAGCCTGCAATAGCACTTTTAAAGTATTGGAAGTAAACCTTGTATTATAATTGAGTTATATGGGTACAATACCTCATATTAGAGTGCGTATGTATATGTATGTATGTATGTATATATATATATATATATATATATATATATATATAAATTTAAACTCATCTTGCATCTATATACAAAATTCTATACCAGTGAATTAAAAATAACCTTGTGAGTAATAATTGAGGCATTAGGTTGAGGAGTAGATTCACCAATCTACTTTTTGTTCTATATTCCCCCTTCTTTCTTTTCAACCCCTATCTCCAAAGGTAAGAATGCAAGATAAGGATAGAGAGAGACGTTGCTGAATATAACCTTGTTTTCTTTCTAAGTAATACCAATACTAACTTGTAACCAACTCCTATTGATAATAACCCTCTATAGCCCAAGAGAGCAACCAAAAACCTACCCAATGCCCCTAAAAGGAAATGGGGTGTCATTCTCTTAAGGGTTCTTTTAGCTGATTTGGCATGAAGAATAGTTGGGGCACAAATTAAATTGAGGAAACAGTTAAACAAGCTAGGAATCACATTTGTTTCTAAATGTTGAGAAATTCCATGATTAATTAGAATCTTGTGTGGGACAGGTGGGACAGTCTGAAATGTTGGACCAATTGGGATTGGAAGGTTTGTTTGAAAGTGTCCTGGGAGCTAGTTGTCTTTATTCAGATTACATCCCGATTGTTGTCCCCTCACTTGTATCTTCTCATTCTCACCCTCCCTTCTTCTTCTGCCCTGTTCCCCTCCCCTGGACCTCTGACAGAAGAGGACCTCCTCCTCCACTGTCTGACCACAGCCTATCAGGTCTCATCTGGATAGCCTCCTTCCTCTTCCTCTGTGTGACACTGGAACTCCCCACTAAGGGAGTTATTGGCAATTGATGGCTGCTATAGGAAAGAGAATTGATTTTCTTCAGATGTGGCTCCTCACAGGCTGCCCTTGTTGCAGTGTAGCACTTTACTGGTACCACTCAATGACTCTGTGTATTTAAATAAAGAATGTAGAGATCTTGGAGGTAAAAGTAGGATGTGGCTATGGGTTGGGAAGGAGGAAGTGAGAGTCAATTCTGATTCACATTATCAACATGTGTGAAATTTAAATAAACAATCAGCAATAGAAAACATTCATGACATACATTGGTGGGACCTGATACTAATTTCCTGATGGAGGAAGGTGGCACTGAGCTGTTATAGTGGTAACACCCACAGAGTTTCCAATATCAGAGAACTATGGGAAAACAGCCACTGAGAAGGGCAGAAACCAGACTGACACTCAAATGGTCAACAAAGAAAGTGATGAAATGTAAGACTTATTTTTTTTTAAACTTACAGACAATATGATAAGCTTGTTGAAGAAAGATGTGATGGTGGAACTTGACAAGAGACAGGGTTTTCCAGCACTTGAGATCTGGGTCTCTGTGAATCTTTGTTTTTTCTTTATTTTTACATATACATTTATGTTATTACATATATAGACAATAAACTACCTACAGCAAGAAGAACCACGAACAATCAGAAATTATATTAATGTTACATTCATACTGTTTTGGCTATTTGTATTTGGCAACCTAGAAGAGAACATCTTTCCTATCTTGGTGAGTCTAAATTCTGAATATAAATCAATATCTATCATTTCTCATATTTATCAACTTAAAACATCTATCTTGACCTAAAACTACCTTCGCCCCAAAACAATTAAGCTTGATTGTAAAACTAAACTATCCCACAAAATAGAAATGAGAACATGACCAAACTCATTCTACGGGGTCTCATTCTTCAGGAAGACTATTTCTTCCTCACTCAGCATTCCTTAGCTATTTATAGCTTTTTGTCTCTTTCCCCTTCTCTGTTACTATGTTTTTTGGTGTCCTCCTTGTTCAGTTCATTCTTCGTCAGCCCTGGTGGTGAGGCTTCATTAGTGTAGCTTTTCTCATTTGAAATTCCACATAAAAATTCCTGTTGTTTTGGATCAATGGTCCCCAATCTTCCTAATGTTGCGACCCTTGAAATCAGTTATTCACATTGTGGTGACATCCAGCCATAAAATTATTTTGTTGCTACTTCAATCTGTATTTCTGCTACTGTTGTAAGTCATAATGTAATACGTGATATGTAGGGTATCTGAAATGCTGTCCCCAAAGGGGTTGAAATCTATAGGTTGAGAATCACCAGGGCTCTTAAAATCTTTTTGCCACCTTTTCTACTATTCCTAAAATTATTTTACTGTTCTTGCCTTTTTTTTTGGTTGTTTCCTTCATTTTAACCATAATTGAATTCATAGATGCAGATATAAAATTAGTTACTTTGTTTATGGTTCCTCAGAAAATGGTAGCATCCATATCAGGTTAACCACAATTTATTGTTAATATCTTATACCCCCACTAGAAGAATCATTTCAAGTGTCTTATCTTTGTTTGTATTCTCCTTTGACTCAGAAGTTTTTGTGCTTGCTATTTTATTTACTTATGTATTAGATCCTTTGATGTCTGTGCTATTACTTCCTATTTATTTTCATTAGAACTTTACTTTCCCATTTTCTTTTCATTATTCTTTCTTACTCCTCAAATTCTCCTGCTGGTAGTTTTCTTCTTTAGGCAATGCCTCTTTCATTTTTTAAAGCAAACATTTTAGATTTTTTGTTTACTTAAAGTTCTTTGTCCTTCAAGTTAACAACATATCACAACAGGACGGCACTTTCTTGTCAGTGATGACGCTAAAGCTGGAGGTCTGGGAAAAGCAGAGGGGTTCTGGTAGACTGCCAGAAGGCTTACAGGTATTCCAAGAGCCACCCTGATAGAGGAGCTCACTAGGCATGTGGGCTGTCTAGGAGGTGACCTGGTGTTTGCAAGGTCTTGTACCACGATGCACCCCCAAACTGCTTCCAGCCTCTGACATGCTGTCAGGACCCATTGATTTGGGGAAGTCCAATAGGCATGAGAGATCTCTGGAGGTGATCCGGTATGTGCAAGGTCTGTACCGTGATGTAGTCCAGAATTGCTTCCAACCTCTGACTGCCCTGTCAATTGTGAACTGCTGCATCTCTCTAAAATCTGACGTTAGAGCTGGGCATGGTGGTGCATGCCTTTAATCCTAGCACCCAGGGAGGCAGAGGCAGGTGGATCACTGTGAGTCTAAGGTCAGTTTGGTCTACAAAGTGAGTCCAGGATAGCCAAGATTACACAGAGAAACCCTGTCTGGAAAACCCAAAAGTAAACACATCTGGCATTGATGTGAACTGTTATTTTCTGGGTACTGACCAGCTCTGACTGAGCAAACTTCCCACAGGATGTTGTTGAAGATGTACTGTTTGTTATTCAGATGAATTAATCACTGATTATGGAATTCCTGATTTGATTCAAATAGCTTTAAAAGTTAAAGCTAGTTTATGGCTGCAATAAATACCTTTGTGGACCTCCAGATGCCTCACTAAGGATAGCCTACTAGCAGATTTGTGGCTTCAGATAAGCCTCTACTGCAGATGGCACCACGAATCCTGGTATTTACACCATAAATATGGGCAAGTTTGTTTAAACGTCTCATGACCTAAGTGGAATGAAGCTACCTACATATGTCTGAATTTACTCTGTTTCTTAGAATGAAAGACAGATAAAATTATTGTCCTGGGCTCATAATGAACTAAGAGATAGCTGGATAATGTATAGTTAGTTAGGTCCATTCTAATTGATAAGTTGTATATTATTGTAAGTTTCAGACCTTATTAGCCTTAGACCCTGCCAACCTTTGCCATTCTGAACTCACTATGAACTTATGTAATGGATACATAGATAAGAAATGTTTAGCTTTAAAACATGTAACCTGTTGTATGTTAGAATTCATCTGTTTTTGTGATTAATTGTACTCTTTTGACTATGAGGTAATTCCCTTTTTTCAGAAGTATAAGTATGGTCTTCCACAATAAACGGGGCTGGAGAATTGGGAAGCGTAACTTCGGCTGAAGGTAAGATGCCTGACTTCATCCACCTCTTCTCTTGATCCCTTTCTCTTGAATGTACGTGCTGAAAACTGGGAAACCTGACTTCATTTGAAGTCAAGATGCTTAATTCCATCTGCCTTTTCTCTTGAATGTATGTGTGTGAGTGGTTTATTTTCTATTTCTCTCTTATTTCTTATTTCGCTGCAGATTCGCAAATAAGTTAGCAGACTCAGGGCCTTTTACCCAGCCTACGTTTACATCAACTTATTGGAGATCTCTGCAAAGAGGCCTATCTACAGACCAAAGAGCCTCTTTTTATGACCCACTGCAGTTTCTAGCCAGAAGCCGCTTTTACAGCCCCAGCCATAGAAATTGTGGTCAGTTTGAGTTCTACTTGCTGCAGCAGTACAGCCGATCCCTAGAGAAGAAACCCTGGGCTCCCTTTCCGTTTTCTCCTTTCAATCCTGATTGGTTGCCTGAGCTATCATCTCTGGCCACCCAAGGGATGAAGCAAACTGGAAGGGCATCTGCATCCAGCACCAGAGACCCTACCCTGGACCTCTTCAGAGTAACAGCCAGGCATTAACACAGGTATAGGATTAAGACCAAATGTGGGTGTGTGATATTGCTGATACAGGGTAATGGAAGTTCCTCAGGGAACATCCCCTATGATGCTCCTCAAGGTTGCAAAGGGGACAGTTTAGCCGTTCAGAATGTCTTTCTATGGGTATCAGCTTTCATGTAATTTAATGCATTTAATGGCTGACAACTAGTTCCTAATTCATTTATATATCTTATGGATATCTGTGGTTTTATTAAAATACTCTATATTTGATTTTACATTCCCAGAGGGGGAAAGACTAGATGTGCTTAGTGTATTTTGAAATGGCGAAGAATACATCACAGATGAATTTACATGCAGTGAGCACACTAAAGATCGTTAATTTCTTCTCAGCTAGAGCATGGCTTATGAAACAAAGTAGATAACCCATCTTCCTTATTAATCAAGAAAAGATTAAATTTTATTCTAATTGCTCAGAAATATTTAGTAATGAAGATAGTAAAAGAGGTGTGTTAACTAGAAAGCCCAACTTATTGATACTAATTCAAAAGTTTGATGGTACTCTCTTGTTCAAAAGTTGAAAGAAAAAATTGGGGGGAAATATCTTCTATTATGATGATTAGTTTTTGTCAACTTTACACAGATGTAGGTGTACCTGGGAAGAGAGAACCTAGGTTGAGAATATGGCCTCATCAGATTGGCCAATAGGTAAGTCTGTAGGACATTTTCTTGCTTAATGATCGATGTGGGAGGGCTTAGCTCCCTGGGTATAGTGTGACTCCTGGGCTTGTGGTCCTGGGTGGTGTAGGAAGGCAGGCTAAACCAGGCATTGAGAGCAAGCCTCTGTGGCTTCTGCTTCAATTCCTGCCTCCAGTCTCTTAACCTGCCTTCCTTTCATAGTGGTCTGCAAGCTGGAAGAGGAAGAACCCTTATCTTCCCAAGTTGTTTTTGGTCATTGTTTTATCACAGAAATA
Organism: Acomys percivali; assembly: GCA_907169655.1. Lineage (NCBI taxonomy): Eukaryota > Metazoa > Chordata > Mammalia > Rodentia > Muridae > Acomys > Acomys percivali. Next base: position 113,234,811 of record OU015744.1, on the reverse strand, counting down.
GAAAATAAAATAAGACATTTTTGATACTTGTGAGCTTTGTGCAAACCTCTTAGTCTTGATACAGCCAAAGTGTAGTATTCATATAATTATTTATTGTTTCCCTGGGTCATGTGTATGCAAATTTCCATTCTAAATAAAGCAGTTGTCTTTTTTCCCCCCTTCTGGGTGATAAAAGCAGATGCATCTTAAAATGCAAGCCCTTGATAACATTCTGTTACATGAGATTGAGCTAAATGCAGAATATGGACAGTATTAAAGTAATAAGGGAAAAAAATAACTGAAGTAAAAAGAGTGAAAAATGCACAAAATAGAAAACAGAAGCTGTGTAGGCTTGAGGCTTCTGTAGGGATTGTTCCTCAAATCTTCCTTCATACGTTTCTGTAGGTTTTCTTCCACATCTTTGTCAATGTCCCTTGCCTTCCTCTGCTCTGTGGTCTTCACTGTTCTCCCTTCTCTCTGCACTCTGACCACTAATATGAGCTTAAGTTCAAATAGACTTAGAAAACTCCCCACCCTAACACTGCAAGGCCAGATAGAGCAGAATATGACATGTTTATGAACTTCCCATGAAATGTATTGCTTTATGAAAATTAGATTTAAATGGGAATGGATAAATTAGTTATCTGACAGTTACAGACATTACACACGATGTATATATTCAAATATAATGCCTGTGTTTTAATTGTTGCTCTTTTTTTTATGTAGATTCACAGTGCATCCAGGCTTGCCACAAACTTGCAATGATTCTTCTACCTCTGCCTTTCTGGCATTGGAATTACAGGGATAGGGCACCATACCTGACTGCATCAATTCATTTTGTCTACACTGTCTATATGGCCACAGCAACACTATGTACCTTGAGTCTATGAGAAGAAGGAAAGTAGGGATTGAAAAGTGAAAATTAACCACCAGAAAACAGAAACAATTTCCGTGTACCTATATAAATGGTTTTCCATTTAAGTAGTTTTATGAATAACTTTCAGTCTGATAAGACTGTAGTTTCACTAACCCTGATGGCTTTTAAAAGGAATGGGCAACAATCTATAAGAAACCTAAGTGAAAGAATCTTTATTTTCTTCTACTGGGCAGAAAGAGAAAGAAACAAAAGAAAGAAAGAAAACAAATATGAAAATTAAAGACCAACATTAATTTGAGATGTGGTTTATAAGAATGAATAAATCTGATTCCCAAACCCTATCACCATACTGATCACCAACCCACCCCCACAAACTCTACATATTACTTATTAAAACATGCACATTATTTTTAAATCTTCTCAGATGTAATGAAAATACTAAGAATGATGAGTAAAGGCTGGAGAGAGAGCATGACACACAGTGTGTGTGTGTGTGTGTGTGTGTGTGTGTGTGTGTGTGTGTGTTTTCAGTTTATTCTTGGGGTCTATAGTTCCCACTGTTAATAAAGATGGTGGCATTTCATGTGTTCTTGCTCATTAATCAGCTGGTAGCTTCATTGATTCTTCCTGGGTGATAACTCCATTCTGAAAACTACCATGATAGAGATTTCCTGCTCATGGAGCAGGCACACATGTAGCAGCAACAATTTTTCCGGAGCATGCAATGTCTTCCTTTCTTCCATCCTTTGACAGAACATTTTATTAACATTCATAAATACGGTCATGTCCTTGTAATAAGAAGATAATAATCCCATTGCTTTTCTTTTGGTAAAATAAAATATAAGAACAATGAAGGTTAAAGATCATGAAATTTTCATTCTCGTTTTGAAAAAAGTAGAAGACCTGACACATAGTATTCTGTACGGCGACTCTGAAAACCTGAGTAGTATTTTAAATCGAAGAAGAAATGTATCATTAATTTGCTTGCATTTACAAATTAGTCTTTATGTCTCATGATTCTAGGAAGCCTGACAAGTGTGTAGATTCACATAATCACAAGCATAATTGAGACGCAGAAGAATTTCATCAGTCCACACTGCCATTTGGTAGTCTGACCTGCTTACACTGATCTGATGTTTAGCCATACAGCTTGGCATTTCTTTTCTTTTCTTTTCTTTTCTCTTTTTTCTTTTTCTTTCTTTCCTTTCATTTTCTGGAATGCCAAATACAAAAGCAATGACACATCTGAGTGCTTTTGTATCTACTTTCTTTTGCCACGGTATGCTGTATTTGAAATGTGTGCATGTTATTGTGGCATCAGTAGTGTGTATGTTTATATTTAGTACTAGTGTTATTAGTAGTATTGTTTGACGCTACAGATCAAAACCAGGGCCTTACCTTTAGTACTGACACACTCTGCCACCGAGCTACATTCCCAGCCCCAGGTTTTTTTTTTTTTTTTTTCACACTTGAATAATTCTCTTAAGTGGAGTTAACTTAATTTACTTACCTATTCTGCCCATGGGGGATGTTTGTTGTTTCTAAGTTCCAATAAAAGTGTATAAATACTCTTGTCAAATGTTTCTGTGTGGGCATAGTCATTATGTAGGTGACTTTGAGAGGGACTTCTGAGTTAGCACTAACTGTACAGTTAACTTGGTATGAACCCACCAGGACATTTTTATTAGTGGTTTTCTTTCCAGCCAGGAATGTGAGAGCCCTGCTTGCTCCTTTGCATCATTGCCAGGCTTGCTGTAGCGAGGTGTTTTCTACTGTTGGTTGTGCTTTATTCAGTTCAGTAGCTAGTGGAGTCTTAGCGTACTCAATTGCATTTCGTTTCTCTTATAATTTAGGCATCATTACACATGTTTACTTGCCAAAGCAAAGCAAAATTTCCTTTGGTTGAAAATTTTCTTATTTAATTTGTCAGTTTTTTATTTTCTTTTTTGTTACATTATGAGAGGTCTTCATATATTCTAGACACATGTCCTTTGTCATATATGTAATTTGAAAATACATGTACCTTAAGAACATCAAGGGAGTAACCAACCACTTTCAGATTGGATTTAAGTTCTGTTTCTCAAGCTGAAACCCAAACATGGCACCATTATTGAGCTAAGAGCTATGGCTGGGTATGTCATAGGTCATAGGGTAGAACCTTCTATATTATTCTGCTTAATGGACATTCTCTAAGATGTAACGTGTGTGTGGGGTGTGTGTGTGTGTGTGTGTGTGTGTGTGTGTGTGTGTGAATACACATGTTTATGTGTGAGTTCAAGAGCAGCAGTGTGAAGAATAACCATAGATTCATGAAAGGCTTTTTTCTTAAATGAATAAACTACATGTTAACTATTATGAGTCACGATAAAACAAAAATTTATTAAGCCATAAAAATTATATGCTGGTATCATTTCTTTCAGCCTGAGTAACATTCTTTTAGCATTTCTTTTGTGGAAAATCTGTAGAGTCATCTTTCCCTAATTAATTGTATTTATCAAAGACTGTCATTGTCTTCTTTCCACATCTCCCCTAAAGCTGTTTCCAAGATGTTTTTTGTCTTTAATTTTTAGTATTTCAACTACAAAATATTTAGTACATTTTTGAATTATCTCATTTAAAGTTTAAATTGTTTATTGGGTCCATAAATGTATAACTATTACAAACTATTTCTATAGAGGGATGTTTAGACCCTTTACAGGCTCATTCCTCTCCTGAGGTAAAAGGGTGGCTAGAGGATTGACAGCCAGTCACTCGTGAGCCTTGCCAATGGTCTCAGCTACTACTGACAAATTTTCAGTTTTCAGATTTGCTCCTACTACAGTAAGTAGCCTATCAGATATAGCAAATGAGCTGCAACCAATTGCCACTCATCAAAGGCCTCTCCTGCAATAAGTCAGTGAACCTACAGCTTTGTATGTGGACAATATAGTACTGGTTCTGAAGGGTGATATTCTAGAACTGTATTTTGATGCTATGCATTCATGTGTCTCAACATACAAAACTAAGGCCTGTTGCCAGGGTTAAAATGTTACTGGAGATGTTGCTTATCACAGGCCAGGGTCCTCTTTAGTCCAGCACAGACAAAACTTGAGCCTTGGTTTCAGAACTTTCATACCATTGGTTGATTTCTCCCTCTCTAAGAAGTTGACTCTTATGCTGAAGCACAGGTTCCTGCTCTCCTCCATGCAGTCTGGAGAAGTGGCTGGAATGTGTGTTCCGTATCGAGGACACCCAACTATGTCTCACAAGTGCTTTTCTTTTTGCTTATGAATTATCCAAATTTCACTCCTCCTCTTTTTGTTGAAGTTTAAAATCTGTGAATTGACATAATCTACAAAATACGATATTGGAAAAAAGTGTGTTAATAAATAAACTGTAGCTCATTTTTGATAAAAAAAAAAAAACTTGAGTAGCTAGCCTAAAAGTATTGATTCTTCTCGAATAATTTATAGTTTCAGTGAAAATCTAATAACAATCCCATTTTAAAATAGACAACACAATTTCAAACTAAGGATTTTTTCAAAAAAATAAAGTGATGAGAACAAGTTTGATTTCCAATCCTTTCCTTCCCTCTTTCTTCCTAAGTTCCTTTATAACATTACACATGCCAGACAAGCATTCTACCCTCCTGCCCCAGCCTTGTTCTTGCATTTTATAATTAGTGGGTATTAACTGGACAAAGCCATGGATTTTATTATGGTGTGTGTGTGTGTGTGTGTGTGTGTGTGTGTGTGTGTGTGTGTGTGTGTGTGT
>OU015744.1:113203952-113223713 GCA_907169655.1 Acomys percivali | reverse complement strand
ACAAAATAATAATCCTATCCCATAGTGATCACTCCCAAAATTTCTAAAATGTTACTTATGGTGTTGAGAAGTGTCCAGATATCTCTCACTTATTTGAGATCTCAAGGTAAATTAGTATTAAATCAACAATCATTATTGTGAGGTAAGATGTCCAAATGGACAGGCAGCACCACTATCCCAATTTAGGATAATTATTTGGATCACAATTTCTAAGAGTTATGTATTGTATACACATGTGTATGCAAACAAATATATACATGCATAACCTCTTCATGATGCTCTCCACTTGACACTCAATAAAGCAATTTTGTGGCACTTCCAAACATCTGGGAATTTAGGTATCTGTTCTTCTGTTTCTTGAAAGTTATGCTATTTTGAATTTTGGTTTCCAACTTAACCAGAATACAAAGCAATCTGTCTTGATCTCTTATCTCTAAATTCCCACACAAAGTATTCAATTAGTTCTTAGCTCCATTGGAAGCTCTGACACATTTTTCATGTGTGTATCCTTTTTCTTCAGCTTACCAGTTGCAGAGAAAGAAGAAACTATTGATGGGGACAAACATGACTTCTCAATGCTAAATCGGCAGCATTGCTTCTGTTTCCACCAAGGCCTTATTCCTCTCCACTTAACCTTGTGGAGGAATTGTTTCTCCTTAATAAAGCCAAATTCCTGATGTGTTCTGAATCGCCTCCCTTCACATGTCTCACTGCCACAGTGGTATTCTACAGTTTCAAAACCCTCATCTGCTCTACTCTTCCTATCTACTCCGTAAATCTCCAGACCCCATATTGCTCTTCAGCTTTTTTTCCTATATCCAAATTCATGTTATATTAGAATTCTATCTCTTAAGTACACTTAGAGTCCATTCAGTTTTCCCCATTACTTGTCATTTAAACACAAGTGACTATCCTCTCATCTCTGGGTCAATGATTTTTCTTCCTCTGACATATTCTCCATATAGCATTTGTGGCATGACATCGAATAGTAATTTACCGAAGCTGTGCTCATTAGAATTGTATCTACCACCAGCACTGCAACTTAACTTGCAGCCCCATTCTCCCTCTATATTTCTATTTATCTTGGCTTATAACTTCCTTCATTAGCCCCTACTCTGTATTTCTGATATATAGAATTTCTCATACTTTAAATTCCCTAAATTCTCCTTACTTCCAATTACAACCTTTCTATTGCTTCTTAGCCCCCCTCCCCCTGCACCCACTCTTTGTCCAAAGCCCACATAAAGTCATTATCTTTGCCTAAAGATCATTTCCCTGTGGAGGTGGTTTATTCCCTGGTACCCAGTCCCCGATGTAATGTATTCATCACAAATCCATAGAACAATATTTTTCTTGTAACCATTGTTGTGATTTTAAGATTCACAATGGCCATAACTCTGGCATCTACTTCATCCATCTATATCTCCCTAGTGGCAAGAACAATAGATATCTAGTGAGTATGTGTTTAATGAGCCAAGTACTAGGCTGTCAGTGAAAACACCAAGTAAATTAATTGTTTAAGGAATTCACTTTCTACCAGAACGTGAATGTACTGGCAGGTTACAGAATTCAAAGCAATCACTTATTTGCAAAGCTGTGTTTTATGTCATGCCTTATTTGAAAACAGGCTTGTCCAAATATATCAGACTCAGAGAGGTTTGAGAAAATGTGGTTAGAGGAATTTATTGTTTCTCTTAAGTGTTAAGTAAAATTGCAATATGAAACCTCGTTTGTATGTAGATTTTCAGAAGAGATTTCCAATTAATCCACCAAAAGTTGTTAAAGTTATACCTTTGTTTTCAAAAAATCTATGTCTTAAAAATCTTTTAGGTCTCAATGTACCATTTGAAATTCGTAAAATAATAATTATAAACCAGATTAATAAAATTTTTATCCTCTCTCTGACATTTACAGTAATAATAACATGAGAATACCAAAATCTTGATGCTTTAGTTTCCTGATATAGGAAATGGGTGTACAAGTACATGCCCTGCTTTACACAGAGAGTTTCTGTCTCACTGAAAGGAAGGGGAACTGTCCTTCATGGAGAATGTGATGCTCTATTAGCTTCCTGTTCCACAGCTGTGGCTCTCCTTCTCCTCCTTTCCATTCTAATTCCTGTCTCTCTCTCTCTCTCTCTCTCTCTCTCTCTCTCTCTCTCTCTCTCTTTCTCTCTCTCTCTCTTTCTCTCTCTCTCTCTTTCAGATTCTTTACTTTTAACACCTAATTAATCACTATGGTCTGTTTCTTAAACAGATTAAATATTCTAATATTGTGAAGAAAATGAGAATATATCTATTTATCTGTCATCTATCTATTTTATCTCTTGTTTATGTTTCATTGTACATGATGTTCTTACTACTATTTGTGAGAAATTATTAGTCTGAAAGAGGTTGGGAAAATATATGATCAGTATACACCTTTCAAGACACAAAATAGAATTGAGGAATTCATGGTAAGATAATGGTTCTTACAGAAAGGCTTTAGACTGAAGGTGTTATATTTTTATTGTTGTTATTTATCACTTAAGGTGATATTGTCAAGCTCCAATGTTGAAGATTTCATAAATAGTTTTTCTCCATCCTACCTTGTAGAGGAATTTTAACCCAACAACATGGCTGCTCTAGAAAGAGATCACATCCAAAGACCTTCTAGGTCTATGTGATCTAGTTGGAATGCCGACTCCTTTAATCCTAAACAATGAAGGTACAGTGGTTTATAAAAGGAAGAAACAATGTTTGAAAATGACATCTAATTGAGGGACAAATAAAGTGATGAATCAGAGAAAGATTTGACATTATGAGTCAGAGAGAGTATATGCCCAACTCTCACAAGAACAGGACAGAGGAAAAGGGCTATTTAAGAACAGATCAGGAAAAGAGAGAGGGGGGTTGTGGTTTTTTTTCTTTTAAGCAAGGTCTTTTTGGACAGTTTTACAGAGTCATGTAGTAGAAAGAACAGAGTAGACACAGGGAAGACAGAACAAGCCAGAGCATAAGAAAGTGCCAGAATATTAGAACATATCACCAGAATTAGTTTAAGGTCAGGCAAGCAATTCATTCAAAAGCCAAGAGGATCCAACTTAAATCAGTCAGCTGGGAGATGAGTTTGGGCCACAATGAACCAGCTAGTGATAATTCATTTGTAGAGGAATTTCAATTCATCAACATGGCTGCTTTGATCATATTCAAAGACCTAAGTCTGTATGATCTTGCTGGAATATAGACATGCCCTTAGTACACACATTTAATCCAAAATAATGAAAGTAAGATTAGTTTATAGAATGAAGAAGACATGTTTAAAAGTCATATTTAAGAGGGCGGCAGACAAAATGATGAATCAGAGAAAGATTTGACAGAATGGAATATGCCCAACTCTCATGAGAGCAGCACAGGAAAGATGATTTAAGACACGGAGTAGAGAGGAAGAGAGAAGACAGGCAGTACAGAAAGACAAACCCGGCAAACAGACAGTACAGGAGATAGACTAACATTACAAGAAGAAGAAAGTGCAGTACAGGAATACAGTAGAGTTTGTGGAGACGGTATAGTAGAGTTTGGAAGTACAGTTGAATTTGGGCAGTTCAGTTTGTAGAATTCTGAGGCAGTTTTCCCAATCAGAGAAATTAAATAAGAAGTGGAGAGAAGCCATATTGAATCAGTCAGCTTGGAGAGGAGTAACATCCTTTTTAAACAGAGCAATATCATATCCAGAGGCAAACCAGGTATTAATTGAACCTTTAGGGTCAGAAATACAAATGGCAGAGTATAAAAAAGTTCTTAGACCTTTCAAAGCTTGATCAGCACCATGGATTAATGGATTAGAACTGCTGCTGGTGTTGACCATACTGACCATGTAATTAGACAAGCAATGGCCAATAAATAATCCTAGATATCAAAGTGTTCATTGTTTTGGCTGTGGGAGATGAGGTCATTTGAAAAGGTACCAAAGACAACATGTTCTTAGATACTTCTCTAGAAGACCTTAGCCTTCTGTGATTTGTAGAAGATATGGTAAGGGTAGGCATTAGACTAATGAATGCAGATCACCAAGAGGTGCATGAGGTAATCCCTTGTCAGTGGAAAACTCCCTGAAGGAGTTACCTTGTATCCCAGCAACAAACGACAGGAGCCAAGCATTTCCTGCTAGCAATGGAATAATTCATCCAAACTCGGTATTGGAGACCTAAAGCCTGCTACCGAAGACAACACTGTTCTGGACTCAGCCACAAGAAGCCCATCAATCAAGGGCAGAGTAGCTCCACTAGATAGAACAAGAGATTCTGGAGGTATCAGGAAACCAACAACCTTACCTCTAAAATGGTTAATGGACAAACCTGTGTTAGTAGAGCAATGGCCTCTGAATAAAAATTATAGGCACTTAAGCAGCTGATACAAGAGTAGCTGGAATCTCAACATATAGATCAGTATATAAGTCCTTGAAATTCTTTTGTATTTGTCATTAAAAAGGGATCTGGAAATTGGAGGATGTTCACTGACCTAAAAGCTGTAAGTACTCTGATACAACCTATGGGTCCATTACAGACTGGAGTCCCATTCCCTTTTCTAGTACCAAAAGGAAGGCATATAGTAATAATTAACTTTAAAAACTGCTTCTTTACTATTCCTGAACGAGAGCAAGACAGAGCAAAATTTGCTTTTACACAACCTACTTATAACAATACTCAACCTGTGAAAAGATACCAATGGAAAGTTCTTCCTCAAGGAATGTTAAATAGTCCAATTCTATGCTAATATTTTGAACAACAGCCAACTAGAAATAATCCCTAAACAATTTCCTCAATCCATAATTTACCATTATATGGATGATATCTTGTTGCCTGATTCTGATACAAATACATTGGAAAGAATGTTTAATGAAACAAAAAGGATTTTACCTAGTTGGAGTTTATCTTGCCTTCTAATCATTACCCTATTGGACTCATTATGCAGAGAGAGGACAATATTTTAGAATGGATCTTCTCAGAAAAACAAACAAACAAAAACTTACGTTGAATAGATTTCTGATCTAATTGTAAAAGGAAGATGAAACTTTCACAATTATCAGGGACCCAGCAGAAATCATAGCTCCTTATACTAATGCTGAAATTATCTCATTGTAAGTAATTAATAAAGATTGGCAAAGATCATGTAGCAATTATTTTGGATAAATGAACAACAAATATCTCCAAAGCAAGGGACTCCAGTTCATAAAAAATAAAAATAAAAAATAAATTGGGTTCTCCCACGTATAGTAAAAGGGATACTAATTTCTGAAGCTCCTTTATTTTAAACTGATGTAAATAAATCAGGAATGGCAGGTTAGAAGGAAGGAAATGTAAGTAAACTCATTCAAAGCCCATATGCTTTGGTTAAAAAAATTCAGAGCTATATACAATTCTTATGGTTTTATCATATTTTCTGAACCTATCAATATAATTACATTATGCAGAGAGGGTTGTGTTACATATTGAAACTGTTAAACTTATTCCTGATACTTCAGAATTAACATATTTATACAACTATAACAGATAATTCAAATAGAAATCATACATTATTTGTCACCCATATTCGATCTCATATGGGGTTGCCTGGTCCATTGGCACACAGAAATGAAGAGATTGACCAATTATAACTAGGAAATATGATAGAAGCCTCAGAATTTCATTTAAAAAATAATGTTAACAGCAAAGACTTAAAGAGAAAATTTTTCACTACTTTGCAACAAGCCATACAAATTGTAGACAACAACAACAACAACAAATGTCCCATTTGCTCTTTGTGAAGTCAAGTTCATTTATCTTCTGGAAGTGACCCTAAGGGTACCTTAAGAAATGAAATTTGGGAGATGGATTTGTTTCACTTTGCAGAATTTGAGAAACTAAAATTTGTACATAATACCATTGATACATATTCAGAATTTCAATGGGCTTCTGTTTTGAGCTCTGAAAAGGTCAATTCTGCAAGTGCACATTTGTCGGAAGTGATGGCTATCATGGGAATACCATCTCAAACTAAGTCTTATAATGCCCTGGCATATTTTTTCCAGTAAAATGAAATGATTCTTTGCTTATTATAATGTAAACCATATTAGAGGAATACTATACAATCTAACAGGTCAAGCAGTTACAGAAATATCTAGAGAATACCTCTGAGGATAAGGTTGATAAACAGAAAGGAAAGATAAGAATTCCCAGAAACCAGCTGGATAATGCTTTATCAAGTTTAAATTTTTTGAATGCTAATGAGGCAGGAACAATAGCTGCTAAAAGACCCTGGATTGTAGAAAAAACAAAAACAAAAACAGTGAATTAGATCAACCTGTATATTTTAAAGATATTTCCACATCAGAATGGAAACCAGGGAATGTGCTACATTGAAGAAGAAGTTTTGCCTGTATTTCCACAGGTGATGAAAGACTGTGGATTCCATCAAAATTGATAAAGATCGGATCTTTGTAAGAGGAGCTTCCACATGAAAGACATGACTAAAGAAAGAAAGAGATACAGAAAGGCAGCAACACAGAAGATTCAGAAAGCTAACTTCCCTCCACCCTGCATGGAGACTGCTCAACAAACCAGATGAAGAAGGGCAGACCATTATCAGACTGGCAGACTGAAATCCTTGGTGCTGAAATGAACATTTGCCAAAGGACAGATGATCAGGACTGTGATTATGGGATAGGCATCATTGCATCAATGGATCTTCATAAAAACATTAGACCTGTTAAGTGTATGGGATTAATAATTGTTTCTCTTGTAATAGTTAAATGGTGTACAATTTTTGGCTTAAACAGAAAGGAGAAAGATGTAGAGGAATTTTAATCTAGCAGCACTACTGCTCTGATTACATTCAAAGACCTTCAAGGTCTATTTGATCTGGTTGAAATAGAGTCATGCCCTTAGTACATACATTTCATCCAAAACAATAAAAGTAAGATTAGCTTATAGAAGGAGGCATCTAATTGAGGAGCAGACAAATCAGAGAAAGTTTTGAAAGAATAGTATATGCCCAACTCTCACAAGAATAGCACAGGAAAGGAAAGCCATTTAAGACAGACAGTAGAGAGGAAGAGAGAAGACAGACAAAACAGAAAGGTGACAATGTAGTACAGGAATACAATAGTCTGCAGATACTGTACAGTAGAATTTGGAAGTACAGTGGAGTCTGGGCAGTTCATGGAGTTCAGAGGCAGTTTATCCAAGGGGAGCATCAATGAGAAACCAGACTGAATCCATCAGCTTGGAGAGGAGTTTGAGCCAGAACAGCTGAGTTGAAGCAGCCAGCCAGAATTCAGAAAGAGCCAACAATGGTGAGCTCATTCAGTAGTAAGCCCACAAGACGACAATTACACCTGGCAAATAAAAGATACTTTTAGAGTTCAGAAAAAGGTAGACAGGATTGGGAATGGCTCTCATCACATTCCTTCTTTTGAGTAAATAAAAAGAACACTTACACCTCCAAAAAGGCCTGAGCCTATGAACCATGAAAATACTTTATTTTTTTTACAATACAAGGGAAGACTTTTGGCCACTAAGTTTATAAGATCCTATGTGCTGTTTCTTCCATTCTCTGGGACAAAAATCCAAGAAGGAAAGTGAGAAGCATTTGGAGACTGGGAAGCAAAATGGTCATACCACAACTCGGCAGGTAAAGGAAATTATGGGTAACCTGAAGTGCTTTTTTCTAGTGCTCCTGCAAAAAGTGGGGTGAAGCTACAATTGTGTAATTCAAACGCTGATTTCTGTACTCCCATACCTGGTTGTAATTCTTGTTCTGAGAATCTCTTGTATTGTATTGTGTTGTATAAACATAGCTCCCCAATTGTCTGTTCATATGCCAACAAAGCAGTTTACAGCTGATGACTGCTAAGCAGGAAAAAGAATAGTTCTGGACTTCCTGTCAGCCAGAGGAAGAGTTAGAATAGGAAGTAGGGGATTCAGTCATGAGGGAGGTTCAGGAGACATCAGGAGAGAGAGCTGGAACAGGAAAAGCTACGAAGCCTGAGTATCTGGGACGTCGGCTGGGAGGAAGCCAAGTTAGCTTAGAGGGTTAAGAATAGAGCAATAACTGCTCAGTTATTGTGTTGTGAAGCTTGTTCAAAGAATATAATAGAGTCTCAATTACTTGTGTGATAGCCAGGTTAAGCATAAGCTAAGAAAAACAAAACACTGTTTTATAAAAATAGCTTTTTAAACACTGTCCTGTATGCCAAGTGGATGGGTAGCAATGAAGAACAGTAACAAGAGGACTTGGCATTATGTCAGTGGCCTTTTATGTCTGCTTGTCCAGCTATACTCTGAGGGACGTTCTGCCATTATTCACATTTAAAAGTGTGAAAATGGAGCACACAGGGATTAAGCAATTCTCCAAGGGGAGATAGTTATTGAATACTAGGGCTCAATCTAGAAAGGGTCATTAGGCTTGGCCTAAATGACACCTTTTTTTTTTCTTTTTGTGTGCAAGTATTTATAGTATACATATATGTGTATGGATATTTATATGTGCAGGGGCACACAAGTGTGTGATTATTTGTGCATGTGTGTGCAAGTTCAGTGGAAGTCTGGAGTTGATATCCAGGGTCTTCTCCGTTTATTGATCTTCCAGTTTATTCTTTTCTGGCTCTGCTATGGAATCAGCACACAGTCCACCTGAGAGCTCCCTATTCCCACTCAGTCTTCACTCCATACCCCCACACCCAGCCATGCCTCGGGAAGGGAGAGAGGAAGGAGAGCTGGCTCTGAGAGTCACACTCTGCGCTTTTTATTATGCATAAGAAGGCATTTTAAAGTCACCATGTATTTGAGAAGAAACAAATTCTATTGTCAGTGGTTTTGGCTACTTCTCTATTGTCCGGAAGTGTGGACACTGACTGGTGATATATTAAAGAAGAGAGGTCTGTATTTCTGTTGTGATGAAAGAATTCATTCTGTACTTCAGTTTCTGATCGTGGGCAGTTGCTGTGCACACTCTTTCCTTTCCTTTCCTTTCCTTTCCTTTCCTTTCCTTTCCTTTCCTTTCCTTTCCTTTCCTTTCCTTTCCTTTCCTTTCACATGTCAAAGTCTCATTCTTCCCTTTAAAAAGTCTTAACCTCTGCCACCTCATTTGCAAAATAATATCTCTTGAAGGCCACGCTAAGTTAGTAACTCAAAAACATTCAACTCACACACCTCTACCACAGTGCATAGAATTCAGCTAGTGATCTGTTTCTTTTTCCAGCAGACTTTAAACATTTGTTCAGTGTTGATTTCAATAGTTCTTTTCTTTTTTTAAAAATCAAGTTTATGGTCAATGAATTGAGAAAGTTTGTTTTAAGGCATTGCATTCCTTCAACTACAAAACCAAACCAAACCAAACCAAACAAAAACAAAAAACAAACAACAAACAAAAACCTCCTACTTTTTGTTGAGACTTTAGAAGTTAGCCCCTAAAATATTCCTAGAAGAGATTTTCACAATGAAGATACCAATGGACACGATACCACAAAAGAGGGAAATCACACAGGGTCTCAACACTAGACAAAAAAAACTATGGGCAGCTTGGGGATGCTGAAGATGAAAGAAATGTTCTTTCCCTGATGAAGAGCACACCATGACTGAGTCAGTCCTTCAACGCCAAGTGTCCAGCACTGAGATCTTATGCAACACAATTAACACTATATGGACCAAGCAGATTGTATTTATGTATTTAGAAATCTATACATACAGTGTGTGTGTATGTATGTATGTATGTATGTATGTATGTATGTATGTATGAGATAACAATGAAAGAAAAAGGGGCCATGAATGCATGGAAAAAGTTGGAGGGAGAAAGTAGAAATGAATAAAAACTGTGATTATACAATAATTCTAGTAAAGAAATAACATTTGCATAAAACACTTCATCATTCACATTTTTAGGGTACCATTGTTGCCACTAAATGACAAATTGATTATGCATACAATGTACCAATTAAAAATTAACTATTAATTCTTTCTGAACACATTTGATGTGAGAAAAAAATAATTAATTTCTTAACACCATTTTTTCCAAGCAAGATTGAACCCACTTTATACCCCATGTATACTTCTTAGTTAGTTTATTAGTGTACTCATTTTCCCTGGTTTGATCAGAGCTGAGGAAAAGATCTATCTTCTCAAATCTTTTGGTTACACAATTGATAACCATGGCGACATTCAGAAAATGTTTGCTACATAAATAAAAGCTTCATTTTTGTCTGGATCTTAAAGGTTTTTTTTTCAGACAATCTCAGCACCCAAAAGTTAGAATACCTTAGAAATACTCACAAGACATGAGAGATGATAAGAACAGACCTTTTGTATTTGTTTGCTTGTTTAAAAATATTCTAATTAATCATGGGTCAAACCATGGACTTTTCTATTCATCCTTGCAGATGTAACATGAAAATGCCCGAGTCAAATCCATGATGTCTTTTTCACAAGTTTTTAAACTTAGACCAAAGGGATCTGTGTTCGGTCCCTGGAAACCATATACAATGTTAGGCATGGTAGTGCACACATGTAATTCAGGCTCTGGGAAGCAGAGACAGGAAGGCCTCTGGGACTCACTGACTAGCCAGCCATTCTATTTGGTGAGTTCCAGGCCACTAAAAGACCCTGTTCAAAAACCAGGGTAAATGGTACCTTGGGAATGAAGCACAGGCACACACAGCTATGAACCCACCTGGAGCAGGATGCATGCATAAGAAACACACACACACACACACACACACACACACATATACATACACACAAATACATTAATGTGCTGTGTCTGTTTAGTGTTGCTTGTACATACATGACTCCAGGAAGGGTCACTAGTATTGTGTAATCAATTATGGGTCTCAACCCTGGAGAAGAACAACTCTCAATCTCTCTCCCTCTCCCTCTTACCCCTCTCTCCCTGTCTCCCTGTCTCCCTCTCTCTCTCTCTCTCCCTCCCTCCCTCTCTCTCTCTCCCTCCCTCCCTCCCTCCCTCTCTCTCTCTCTCTCTCTCTCTCTCTCTCTCTTTCTCTGATACCTGCAGTTCTTTGTCTATATTTTTGTGGCATCCTGAGTGTAGCTTTCTTGTGTGGTAGGAGACATAGTCTCAGAGCAGACTTCCTGTCCTCTTACTCTTTGCCCTTTCCTTGCCCCCTCCTTTGTAGTGTTCCACAGACCATAAGTGTGTGGGTTGTTTTGTAGATGTATTCATTGAGGCTGGGTACCTTGTTCTCTATATCTTGACTAGTTGTGGTTTATCTGCTACAAAGTGAAGCTTCTTTGGTGAGTCATAAGAGCTACAAGTATCTGTGGCCATAATGATAAAAAGTATGGAGAAAGCAGTTAGGAATTATAATGGCCATTTTTAATAGATAGGAAGTAAATCTTTGTAGGGTTTTGAATTGAATTTCCCTGACAATTGGTGATGCTGGATATATTTTCATATGCTTCTTGCCCATGTGCATGTATTCCTTGGAGAAGTGCATTACCCATTGTTTAGTTGGAATAGTTGGCTTTTCCAGTGTTAAGTGTCAGGCATTCTTCATGTTCTGATTGATTACCCTTCATCAGAGGTGGCGTGTACATATTTCCTTCCTTCCCATATGGAGACGCTCCAGAGATTTTTGTAATTATGCAATAATGGTTATGTTTGATGTAGCCCCATTTTTCTATTTTTGCTGCCCATGAATGTGGGTGTGTTTTGTATATTCTCATTTAGTTAAAATGTTTTTAAAGACTTATTAAAATTTTTAAATGTATGTGTATGTATATATCTGCATGTAAGCCAGTATGTGCTGGTGCCTGTGGAGGCCAGAAGATGGTGTCAGATCCCCTGGACGTAGAACTACGTGTGTGTTCAAGCCACTCAACATGAGTTTTCAGAATCAAACTCAGGCTCCCTGGAAGAGTCGCACGCACTCGTAACCACAGCCTCAAGTTTAGAGTCGTCAACCCTGAAACTATATACACATAAACAACCAAAAAGGACTTAGCAGGTTGTAGTTATACATATTTGTGCATATATACACATATATGCATATAACAATTTCCAGTCTTTTGAGACATCTTCTTTGACTTCTGGGTTATATAGAATTATTTTGATCCTTCTAGTAGTTTAGGTACTCATATTAATTTTTAGTTTAGTTTCCTTGTGCCATTTCTGCCTATTTGCTCCACTAATTTCTGAGATGGATCAAAGCCTGTAATAACAATAATGGTCCTGCATGCTCCTCCCTAAAACTCTACCAGTTGTTTCCATATATCTAATTCCCTATGATTAGATGAAGAGAGTAATAAGCTGCCATCTATCTCATTAGAAATAACCCCTTTATTGTGATATTAAGAAATTATCCCTTAGCGTATGATCATTGTTCTATCTTGAATCTGCTTTTCTTCAAAGAAATGCATTTACCCTAGTTTTCTGTTGAGCATCTTCATGGTATATCCTTCACTATATATTTATCTTCACTATGTACAAATTGTTTTATCTAATGAATTTACAGTAGGAAATAGAATTTTGTTGTCTCATAGGTTTTATTTTTAATTGATTCATAATAATCACATGTTTGTGGAACAGTTTGTGATATTTTGATGAATATATAAACTGAGTTAGATTGGGGCAATTAGAGCATATGTATGTATATATAGTATGTACACATATATAGTCAATATATAGGCCAATATTAATTCATTTTTATGAGACATTCAATATTTTCTTTGTTCTCCCTGTTTAGAAATATACACTGCATTGTTGTTACCTATACTCACTCTACTGAGAAAGAGAGTAGAATTTGGTTTTCCTACCCAAACATTTACCAACCTCTCTCTATTCCTCATCTTCCTCTACCTTCGCCAGCCTTCAGCAAGTGCGATTTTACTCTCTGCTTACATGGAATAAATGAATTAATTCCACTCTGAGAGAAGGTGTTTGAGGATGACATGTATTCTCTCTCCTGCTCTTATTACCTATGAGGATGTTATTCCTTTCCTTTGGAGGAGCCAACTTCAAAGCAGAGAACAACCTTGGCTTTACACCCAATTAGGGTGCCTTAGTCTCCATTGCCTCTATACTTATTAGAAAACAAATTATGTTGTTTATGCATTACATAACTCTGGCCTTTCTGTAATAGCAATCCAAAGAACTAGGAAAAGCATACTATGCAAATATTTTCTAAAGCAAAAATAGTAGACATTGCTGTAGATATTTCATAGGAAGAGTCCTAAGCAAAGGAGAAGTAAATTGGCTTGCACTGATTACAACTGGTCAACCTGCATGGTGCACATCTGCAACCCCAGCACTCAGGGGGTCGTGGTAGTGGGATTGAGAGTTAAATGTCATCCTCCAGTGGCTTCATAGCATGGGACACACAAATATTGCCTTGAAAAACAGCAAACAAATAAAATTTGCTACTGATCAAAATACATTTTCAATGCAGACCATAAGTTTTCATGGCATTTGAATTTCCCAAGGAATAAATAATGAGTAATCACCATTTTACCACCTGTTTTTGCAAGTAAAGTTTTATCAAACTATACATCCCTCCCCCATTGATTTATATATTTCTGCCCCTTCCTTGAGCTCCAATGACAGCACTGATTGTTGGAAGAGAATATGAGTGAGTCAAAACCCTAAAATATTTACTAGCTATCTCTTTTTTTTTTTTTATAGAAAATGTGTTATCTAGGCCTGAATTACAGAATGTTATATATTGAATATTTTATTATATTCTCAACTCATTCTGAAATACAGTAAATTATACAAACATTAACAAAACATGTAAATTCAGCACATTGAAATCCAAGTTTCATAGCATATAAAAATTTTAACACAAAACAGCTTTGCCATGCATTAAGTCCAAAATCACTTAATTTATGAGGTTCTGTTATAATATTGTTTTCTATAAAATAATGTTTTATGGCTTAGAAGTTGAAAATACACCAAAAATTCAGGATTAGAGTATATCTCATCATAGACATGTTATTTATAGTTACCATAAATTATTGAACTTATGAGGACCCATAAAATGTAAGATCATAAAAAACTCAGTGGCATAATAGACTTCTTGTTCTATCTGAGGTCCTAAAACACTTTTCTTTTAAGAAATGTCTCTTTCCCATTCCATGTGACTTTTGGGGGGAGTGCAGGTAAATCACATCATTTACGAAACTGTGCACTTATAATTCAAGCCAGAATTTATCAACTTTTTTCGAGAATTAATTTGAATATTGGCATAAACTCACTTAGGATCACAAATTTTAAGCACTTCACCAATCTTGGGCTAGCAGTAAAAGCCACACTACATGAGCAAAGTAAAGATTAGCAAATGGAAAAATCTTAATGACACCGTGTAAATATCTGTACCCAACTATTCCAAATTGACTACTATAGCAGTTGACAAATTCCAGTCTTTTAATTAATTCAGTTGACTAGGCTTCAGTCTTTTGCAATTTAAAGATACTTGATTAACTCATTTACAATTATCTGAGTTTAAAGTAAATTTCTACATTGAGCTTTTAATGTTTTTCCTCCTATACAGTACTTAAAAAAAAAAAAAAAAAAAAAAAAAAAAAGAGCTGGACCTAGAGTTTTATTTCTTCTTTCAAGTGATAGGCAATAACTTTACATTATAAAAATGAAGTTTGACGAAATACATGATCTTCATAAAGGAGTTTATTTTGATGTATTGTTATTTGGAACCTTAATATACAAAATTAGACAGTTGATTTTAATATGTGTACATGAAAAAGTTTTTAATGGCTTAACCTGGAAGTGAGAAACTTCCCAGAAAAGTTAAGTGGCATTGACAGTAAGGAACATGGCAAAGACTTCCTTGTACCAAAAATAAAGCATGGAATCTGATGCCCATATTTGGATTTTGAAATTATGACTATTATCATAGAGATGATGGCACTAGACTCTGGTCCATGACACTGATTTCTGACATGATATCATGAATAAGTGTGTGAACTATACTTAGTTCTAAATGTTGTTAACAGCTCTTATTTTGTCTATTCCATGATGCTAAAATAGAAGACAACACTAGGAAACTTATGAGGAACAGAAATTTGGCTTGTATTGCAAGTTGGGAAATTCAAAATTAAGGGATTAAAATATGATAAACTTCTTATGTTTTTCGTACTAGAAGAGCAAAAGATAGCAAACTAAGATTACAACAGAGTGAATAGGGTTCAGACTCATCACTTTATAGTAAACCTGTTCCCACAATAATAGAGTTAATCCATGCATGATGGCCAAACACTTATGGCTTAACCACTTCCCCAAGGTTCTGCCTGTTAACACTGTGGCTTTATAGACTAAGTATCAGCTAATGCAAGAGCAGCTGTTATTTAGTTTTAGAGACAATATGCTTATATATAACAATGAAATTAAATAGTCAAAATGACAAGTTGTCTATGAGATATGATTTCAGTTGCATTTAGGAAATTTCTTATTCAAAAAATATCATAAATTATACCCATATTTACATTAATAGCTTTGTTTCTAGACCTCAGGGTTCAGATCTAATGTTTTAGGAGGTGCCATTTGCTGGCTTAATCATTATAATGCAAGGAATGCAAAGTTTTTCCCTTAATAAAATTTCAAGTGGCCAGGGAGGGGCAAATCAGAACACTTAATTAGCTGCAATCACAATTTTGTCCAAAGAATACCCAGTGATCAAGAACAATGCAAGGGCAAACGCTAATAAAATCATGGAACAAGATTCCAAGAGGCATTTATATTTGATAACAATGAGAAACCACACAACCCCAATATATTATGGTAATTAAGCAAAATTTGGTGGTAAACTGCCCATTTTGTTTTGCATATTACTTATTACAGAAAAGATAGTAACACCTAACTGTGATTATAAACTCTTCTCCAACAAACAAACAAACAAATAAAAACAACATTAAAAAATGAACCTGCTAGTAAAAGAGAAGTTGTGTTTCCTGAAGTGACTAGACATGCTTGAAGAGACCCTGAAGATGGGCTGTATGCTGGAGGGATTCTAGAGAAGAATTGTTGTCTGGGTTGGGTACATCTCTAGCAAGGTAGCAGCAGTGATAACTGGCCCAGATCAGAGCTGTGCTGCTCTCTGTCCTCAGATCACATCTTGTGTAAGCCTAACTTGACAATCTGTTCCTGTGTGGAGAAAGCAGACCTCCAGAATACCCAAATCAACATGAGAAAGTCCCAAGGTGTGCTGTCCCTGTGCCTGCTTATGCTTCCACGGACAGTGAATGCTTGACAGAAATGGTCACCACTACGCTCTCCTAACAGCACTGAGGATGCTCAGGGAAAGGGCACTCACAGCTTGCTTGGGACCATACAGTGAAAACTAAATGAAGATACATGGACTTTAATATACATCCCTACTGGCTTCCTATAAGGAAATTTTCTTAAAGTACAAGTAAATAAAAGAGTACTTGTGTTTTAAGTTTGTATTTTCAGTTTTCTTTTCTGTCTCTTGGTGTCTGTGTTTGTATCATGTTGGATTTTTAAGTGTTACTTTCAAATCATTTCAACATGATCAAGCATACACAGAATTTAGAGGGAGGGGCAACAGAGGGGTCTTTTCTGAAAATGAAATAACTTATTTGTAGTAGATTATAAAATGTAATTTATTTCTATTTTTTTCTTGACTGGACACATAAGTCTATTTATGTGCAAATGGAATGATAGACAACAGTATGGAAGTTAGGAACAGGTAAAGCTGTGGTCTAGGAGGAAAAACATCTATTAAAGATAGATAGATGTTTTTAGGTTGACAGAGATGAGATATGATATTGATTTACATTCAGAATTGTAGACTCACCAAGATATGAAAAATGTTTTCTCCAAGGTTAACAAAATACAAACAGGCAAAACAAAATGAGTGTAACATTTATATAATTCCTGATTGTTTCATGGTTCTTCTTGTTGTATGTAGTTTATTGTGTGTAATATATGTGTAATAATATAAATGTATATGTAAAAGTAATAATAATAGTAATAATAATAATAATATGGAGCAGTAAATTATTCAAAGAATGAGAAAACTATAAAGTAGTGGTAAAATGAGCATAAAGAAATGTGTTAGAAAATTTGTACATGAATATACATATTTGTCTACATGAGAAACTTCAGTCTACATATGCCATTGTTTGCTAAATCTCAACAAGAATTTTGACTCACTGATGTTTACCTCCAAAATTTAGATTTCTAAACCCTATGTTTTATTGATATATTGAGTTGTCACGGCAACAACATTTAGTGTAATAAAAACTTCTTAGTACCTTTTACACATTTCCCATGGACATTATAAAAAATAATACAACGAAAACAAAATGATATCCATAAAGATCATGCAACCACACTAACTCAACATAATTAAGAATAACTGCTAATGTCAATGCCCAGTTCTTTTGTTCTGAAAACATACTTTCTCACAAGCATTATACAGCCCTAAAATTATAAATGTATGAGGTATGCAGGATATACAGTACAACTGAGGCTAGTTCTCTACTATTTATTTGTATGAACAGAAGAAAGGCATCTGTAAATCTTCTTTAATGCCATAGGAAGAATGGCATCTAATAATAAGACATGGGGATTCTGTAACCAGCAAGAAGTATTGGCTATGCGTAGACATTCATGTCTCAGACAGCCTCAGAGCTATTCCCAGGTAATGGGATTAGCAATATAGGTTACCTGCTTGTCCTGCAGTTTGAATTCTTTGCACCCCCTCCCTCATCACCTCCCAATCCAAAGCTGAAGATGATGCTCCAACGTTAGAGTTCTGGGTGACTGTTCAGGCAGCAAACTGTCTCTGTCATTTATTTATTTATTTATTTATTTATTTATTTATTTATTTATTTTATTTTGGAAGTTTCTAACCTGCACTTCCTGTTTACTCAGGTAAATGATTTTATTCCTTCTCAAGTCTCTGATGGGGTTGATGACCAGATAGTTTCGTTTTACAATTAAGCTTAGTTGTTTAGGAGTTAAGGTGTTTTTAGATCTAGATAAATGTATTAAGTTGATAAAGATGAGAGATGATAGATATGGATTTACATTCAGAATTTTGACGCACCAAGATAGGAAAAATGTTTTCTTCAAGGTTGACAAATACAAATAGCCAAAAACACTATGAATGTAACAGTTATATAATTCCTGATTGTTTCATGGTTCTTCTTGTTGTAGGTAATTTATTTTATATATGTGTAATAATATAAATGTATACGTGAAAAAAATAATAAAAGAAGAAAAAAAGAATAACTGTTAGAATTACTTTCTCCAGTAAGTAAAAAATACAAAAAGCCTGCTCATACTGCTCTTTACTCATTTGTATACCCAGTGGATATGCATCTGAAATATAGTTAATTGACTTTTTCATATTTAGGTATGTTAACTAATATTTCTTGAACACTATATAAGTTACTGTAATAATATTTATTTTGTCGAACTTGTTTCGCTAGAACTTTTAGATATAAATCTTACAAGTGTAGGCTAAGTATTATATATTTTTTAACCCATGAGAAATTCAGGATACTATACTCATTAATATTTCACTGAGATTTGCACATTTATTTTAATATCTGTCTGAGCTGCCCCAGAAACACATCATGCTTTCACTTAAAATCACAAAGAAAGATATCATTGTGTTATATTAATTTACTGGGCCAACTGCTATGCTTTAGTGGTGTTTGAAGTATATTTCTCCACCACTTGGTTTACCCTTTGGACATGTAATTTTTTTCCTTATTTTTTTTTTATTAATTTATTCTTGTTACATCTCTATGGTTATCCCATCCCTTGTATCCTCCCATTCTCCCCTCCCTCCCATTTTCCCCTTATTCCCCTCCCCTATGACTGTTCCTGAGAGGGATTACCTCCCCCTGTATATGCTCATAGGGTATCAAGTCTCTTCTAGGTGACCTGCTGTCCTTCCTCTGAGTGCCACTAGGTCTCCCCCTCCAGGGGACATAGTCAAATGTGAGGCACCAGAGTACATGAGAAAGTCATATCCCTCTCTCCACTCAAGTGTGGAGACTGTCCTGTCCAT
Source organism: Acomys percivali (assembly GCA_907169655.1). NCBI lineage: Eukaryota > Metazoa > Chordata > Mammalia > Rodentia > Muridae > Acomys > Acomys percivali. The sequence goes on along the minus strand of OU015744.1, from coordinate 113,204,687 downwards.
GGGCTAGATCTGGGTAGGGGTTTAAATTTTAGCGCCTGCCTGTATTGTCCTTGGCTAGTGCCTTAGTTTGAGCAGGACCCCTTGGCCCAAATCTGCCTATCATAATGTTCTACTTGTAGGTTTCTAGGACCCTCTGGATCCTTCTACTTTGCTATTCTCACATGATTCTCTCATCTAGAGTCCCAATAGGATGTCCTCCCCTCTGTCCCAGTTTCCTGGTAAGGGAAGGCTTTCGTGGGACATGCCCATTGGGCTAGTATGCAGATATAAGTGAGTATATACCATTTGAGTCTTTCTGTTTCTGGGTTAACTCACTCATTATGATCATTTCTAGCTCAATCCATTTATCCAGAGACACTAAGTGAATTAGAAGAAAAAGTGGGGAAGAGCCTGGAACATATTGGCACAGGATACAACTTCCTGAACAGAACACCAACAGTCCAGGCCTTAATGTCAACAATTAATAAATGAGACCTCATGAGGCTGAGAAGCTTCTGTAAGGCTAGAGACACTGTCAAGAGAACAAAGCGACAGCCTACAGACTGGGAAAAGATCTTCACCAACCCTACATCTGACAAAGGTCTAATATCCAAAATATATAAAGAACTCAAGAAATTAAACACCACCAAACCAAATAACCCAATTGAGAAATGGGGCTTGGAACTAAACAGAATTCTCAACAGAAGATTATCAAATGGCTGAGAAACACTTAAAGAAATGCTCAACCTCCTTAGT
>OU015744.1:113176026-113197978 GCA_907169655.1 Acomys percivali | reverse complement strand
AGAAAGAGCTTAGAGAATAAATATTGCCCTAGAGATGCTCAAGAAAACACAAACAAGGCTGATGGAATTGATGAAGACTCTCCAGGTTTTTCAAATAGAATTTTGTGAAGAGATGAAAAACACTGAAGACCAATCACAGTTATTGAAAGCCATCCTTTCCTTCTGTTTTCAACGCATGCAGGATGAGAGAAGTTCATTACATTTTCATCAGCATAACTAAAGAATAATATAATTCTCAAACCAGACAGTTGTCGGGTGCACACTTCAGTTTTATATTTACTTTCCTAGTGACACTTCAATTAGCAGATAGTATCTATCCATGATAAGCATGCTATCTTTATTTTTTTCTGAACTATCATATTCCTCAGGCATAAATCAAATTTTGATGAACTCTCCTATCCTTCAGCCAAGCATTTGACCTCAGCACTTACTAGGTCAAGTAGATTTAAGTCAACGTTCTGTTACAGAAATGAATGCTCTGGGATATGTTTGTGTTAAACGCACTGAACTTACACTTCCTGGGTAGAAAACATGTAGGGTTATCCATTACAGATACATTCTGACTCAGTAGAATCAAAGTGCACAAGCTGAAAGAATCACTGTCCTGTCTAGTTTTATGTCAACTAGACCAAAGCTGAAGTCATCGAAGAGAAGAGAGTCTCAATTTAGAAAATGCCTTACCTTCTGGGTTAGTCTGCAGGGTATTTCCATAATTAGTGATTGATGGATGAGAGTCCCGCCCATTGTGGGTGGTGCTATTATTGGGCTGGTGGCCCTGGAGTTGAAACGAAAGCAGGCCAAGCAAGCCCTGAAGAGCTAGCCAGAAGGAGCACTGCTCCGTGGTCTTCGCATCAACTCATGCTTCCAGGTTCCTTCCTTGTTTATGTTCCTGTCTTGACTTCCCTCGGTGATGGATTGGTGTCTGGAAATGTAAGCTGCAAGTGGAAGCTCTTCCCCAAGTTGCTTTGGTCATGGTGTTTTATCACAGCAATAGCAACCCTAACCAAGACAATCAGTTTTCTGTCAAGTGCACTTATAATGAAATTCATGAAAATCTCATGATAAAAATGTAAATGATAAATGAAAGTGAATTGTACTAATACCCAAAACTTTGCATGGTTATGTTTTCACTGTTTGCTCTGGTATATCAATGATAATGAAAATGATGAACATAGGAATTAAATTTTTCACTAAATTACTTTTTTAGTGTATATTAATAATTAACAATGATTCTCATTATAACCTTTTTGTTGTTGTTGTTTTTCGAGACAGAGTTTCTCTGTGCAGACCTGGCTGTCCTGGAACTTATTCTGTAGACCAGGCTGGCCTCGAACTCAGAGATCCACCTGCCTCTCCTCCAAAGTGCTGGGATTAAATGGCCACCACTGCCTGGCTCATTATGACATTTTTATATGTGAATATAATGCTGCTTATTCATATTCACTTCTCTATCACTCATGCTTAGTCTGTTGACCTCCATCTATTTTTTTTTGAGACAATATTTCTCTGTGTTAGCCAAAATAGACTTGAACTCACTGTGTAGACTCTGAAAGCCTCTAGCTTATAATAATTTTCTTGCCACTTCCTCCTTTTCCTAAGTGCAAAGGTTCCTGATGCTACTTACTTTGTCTGGCCTTTCTATGTTATCTGTTTTTTCTATTTATATTATACATATATGTATATATATATATATATACATACATACATACATACATACATACATACATATCTTAGTTTCTGTGTCTGACTTATTTTCTTAACACAGTGATCTCTGGTTCCATGTATGTTCCTGGAATTGAAATAAATGATTTCTTCTTAATGACTAACAAATAATCCTTGAGAAGTGTATGCCACATTTTGCTTATCCTTTATCTCTTGATGAGAGTGTTAGTTACATTTCCTGTCTCTGCGACACAATAGCTGGTAGACATCCCTTAGGAAAGGTTGGATTTCTTTGGCTCGCCCTTTGAGGGTACAGGTCACTGTAGCAGGGCGACCACAGCAGCAGGACCATGACAGGGCTGGCTGTGTGACCTCTGCTCTCAGAAAGCTCAGCTCTCATTCCTCTTTTTATTCAGTCTACATCTACAGCCCATGAAATAGTGAGGGCGACATGGTGGGTGGGTCTTCCTCCCTCAGTTCACCCAAGCGAGACACTCTCTCCTAGACATGCCCAGAGCTTTTTTTTTAATGCAGCAATTCTAAATTTTACCAAGTTGACAATCAAGGTCGACCATAACAATTCCACCTCTTGCCACCTCAGCACCCAAACACAGCACTGTTAAGTCATTATTCTTCATGCTTTGTCCTTATTGACTCCATGATCATTTTATAATGCAAAATACATTCAGTCAGATTTCAAAAGTCCCCAGACTTTGACATTTTCAATACAGTCTGAAAGCCTGAAGTTTGAGTTTTACAGATACAATCTCTTCATTGTGAGTGCGTACAAAAAAAAAGAAAAAAAAAAAAAAAAGAAAGAAAGGTACATACACTGTCAACATACAAAATTAGAGAGTAAACACCACCAGTCTGAAGGAGACAAATGAGGGCACAACAAGAGTAGAGATCAGACCAAAGCAAGACCAAACTCAGCAGAGTAACCATCAACTTGTGAAGCTCCATGTCCATCATCTGGGGATAATGATAGAGTTACCTGAGTACAAAAGAATTTAGAAAGCCCTACCTAACCAGTGTTGTAGCTATGGCACAAATAGCATCTCCCCTGGACTCACTTCACCTCATGCCAGACGTTTTTCTCAGTGGATGTAACATGGTCCTAGAATCTATAAAATCCTGAGATATCCATTGTAACTTAGGACCTGCTTTCCCTTTTTGGTCCAGTGACCTTTAACAAATACTCTTTTCAGGGATTCAGCTGTATGACAAATTGCCTGGCCTCCTGTGATCTCTGGAACCTTGATGCTAAACTCTATGACTCACTCAGTCTTGGATCTTTCATGCCAGCCCACCCATGCCAGATTGATGCGGTTGCCAGGTGCCTTTCAGTTTGGGCTGGAGCCTGACTTCCATCCACCTTGAACCACCACTCATCAGCTTGTGTGTGCTGACTCTGGGGGACACAGATCCTTAGGGAGTTTATTCCAGCAGCTGTAAGCCCTTGCACTCATAACTTAGACTTTCTCCTTTCAAATGAATTTCAATTGTCATAAACTAGAGCTAGTGTAGATGAGTTTGTGCTTGCAGGCACCTTGTCCTTCAATCTGTGCAGAGTGCCAAGTTTTCTCCTGCTTAACAATTACAGCTGCCTTCGAGTCTTTTCTCTGACATTAAGTTTACACCCTTTTCCTTGCCAATATGCAGACTTTTAAAAATATATTTCAACGTATCTTTTCTTGTCTCAGTAAACACTTGCATGAGCACAGTAAGCAGTAACCATGGGGCAGTGTGAACGCCATGCACCTTGAACATTCCTCTACTAAAAGTTTTAATTATTTTTTAATTTAGCCTCCTTTAAGCCCTTAGTACTCAGACATGACATATCTAGATTTTTTCCCAGAGTATACCTTGAAATGTCTCTAGCCTGGCTCTTCGTAGAGTTCTCGCCTTTCTGAGATCCTGTGAGCCATATGGCCACTGTCTACATGTCTGTCAGCATTCTGGTAAGCTGAGGTGTTGCTAGGACAACAAGATCAGTCCTGCTTATAACACGTACAACACTCTAAGGATTTCCTCATGCCACGTTTTAAACTCTTCCACATTCTTCACACAAAACATTTCAATGACTGTGAACCACACAGTAAAGTTTAAGAAAAAATTCCCTTTCCCGGTACTAAATTTCTGCATTACTTATTTTTCTTATTGCATGACAAAATGCCTAATAAATAACTTAAAGATGGCTGGAGCAATAGCTCAGTGGTTAAGAATGCTGGATACTCTTCCAAAGGAACTTGAATTCGATTCCTTCATAGCATAGCAGCGTTCAACTGACTGTAATTCCCCTTCTCAGGGCATCTGAAGTCCTCTTCTGGCTTTTATAGACACCAGGCATGCACGTGAGACTCATGCATCCATACAGGCAAAACACCCATATACATTACATAGTAAATAAATAAATAACTATTGAATACAGCTTAAAGAAGAGTTCATTTGATTCACAGTTTGAAGGTACAGCCCATTACAGCTGGGGATACTCTGAGGGAGAGGCGTGGGCCATGTGGCAGGGGAATAGGGCATCTGGTTACACAGAACACATGCTCAGGAAGCATCCTGGAAAGAGAGCTCATGTTCAGCTTATTCTTCCATTTTATTTAATCTCTATTCTAGTCCACATAATGGACTTGCCTGTTTTGAGGACAGATAACCCTATCTCATTTAATCTTCTTTTTGAGGAACCACAATACTGGTTGAAAAATTTTACATTCCCACCATTAATACATACATGTTCCTTCCTTCATCTCATCCCTGCATCCTTGTGAGCATTTCTTTGCCTTCATTATCACAATCATTCTGACCAGAGTGATATACAATCTCAATGTAAGAATGATTTACATTTCCCTGGAGGCTAAACATATTGAACATTTTTTCCATGTAGTTTTTAGACAATGTATTTCTTCATTCGAAATGTACTTTCAGTTTTATACTTACTGATATGATTATTAATCCTTTGGATGCTGATATTTGGAAGCTGTTTGTATATTTTAGACATTAACATCATATTAGATGAATATTTGATAATGAATTCCTACCTTTCTGGGGGCTGTAGCATTACTGTTTCCTATGCTATTTAAAAGGTTTTTAGTTTGATTCAATCACATTTGTCAATTTCTCTGATTACATTTTGAGCTTATAGTACTTTTCAGAAATTCCTTGTCAATACCCAGCTCTAAAATTATTCCTAGTAGAGCCAAAGTTTCAAGTCTTTCATTAAAGTGTTTGATCCACATTGATTTGAGTTTTGTATATGGTGAGAATCAGGTATCAAGTTTCCAGCTTCTACTTATAGAATATAGGTTTAATTCTCTTAAAAATGAATATCATGCTTAATGAAAAGTTACTAATTCAAATTTAAATTAGCCACAGCTCACAGTGATGTTTTCTTGATTAGTTTTTCATAATTAATTAACTCAACATTTCTAGCACAGTAGGTATGTTGTTAATCTTCTTTGAAAATTGTATTGTTTTGATTTTTCATTGACTATGCCCCCCCAAATTAGGATATAGTAAGGAAGACATGTATCCATTATAGATAATTTTTATAGTACTACTGGGATTGTATTTGTTTTATAAATATTTGTGAAACACATGTGGTATGCTTGGCATTTATTTCTAGTTTATGAATACATCACAGAATAACAACCTTTGCTTTGTGTTGCTTACAAACTACTATGGTATAATAATTAATAATAAATAAGAAATTATACTGTTGTGTAAGAATTACATTGATATGCAACAAATATTACAAAAAGTAAACAAACCAAAATAAAGGAGAAATATGGAAAACAGTAAAATGTCAAACCGGCTACAAATTTCAACAGAACAGCTAGATACATATTGGAATATATTGGCGGCAAAGACAATGTGGCTTGTGTAAAGCTTCAAAACATGTTGTTTTTCAGAAGGAAAGTTTGTTCCAGCTTATTTCCAAGAAAGTCCACCCTCTGCAGAAGGTGTTGTCCTGTGTTACTGGAGGGCAAACTGCTAACAGAGCAATTTAAAGGTCAAAAGTTCAGTCTTATCCCTTCCTCCATGGTCATAACTTAGTCTCTAACCTTTCACTTATGCACATTGGTCCAGTTCTAGTTATTAACTCACAAAACAATGATTGCATGAGAAAATCTGAGAAAAGGAGATTTCACTGGAGGTTTTGACCAAAAACACAAAAGCAACAACCAAAAAAACCCAAACCAAAACAAAACAAAAAAACGCACCCATCAACAACAACAACAACAACAAACCAAAAAAAAAAAACCAAAAATGCTGTGAACTGTCTTTGTTGTTGTTATTTTCCATTTCCAGTAGACATCAACATCAAATCAGGTACAATATTTTTTTTCTAAAAGGTTTATTTTTAGTTAGTCAAATACTTGTTGAAGCCTTTCTGGTTTTTGTATTGCATCCTCTGATGGTCATATTCAATGTGTAACACTCTGAAATTTAGAAGAATAAGTAGACCACCTGGTGTAAAATAGAACTTCCCAAAACAAAGTGTTGGAGTATACCTACCAAGCAGTGCCATAGCTGCTAAGACTAGCATGACTTGAAGCAGATGTGTGCCGATAAGAAGAGTCATTAACTTTGGAACATCACCAAAGAAAAGTAGCAGAGGGCTACCAAAGTAACTAGAACCAAAGAAGCATATTATGGCAAAGAAGGAATAGGAGTCATGTGATTTTCACAAGTAGGATTTCCAAAGGCAACAAGCCAGATGTGAACTGGAGCCCACCGAAACGATAATGCAGGGCCCCATGATTCACCCACATGTTAATACACTGATTCAAGCAGACCGTGTTCCGGTGCTTCTGCCCTTTGTTAACGTGTCTAAAGCAGTAGCTAGTAAGCTTGTGTAAAATCAGTGAGCTATGGGATAAGCCACTGCTTTTCTTTTTTCTTTTTAAATAGATTCTTATTTTATTTTATTATATTAATTTATTCATATTACATCTCAATGGTTATCCCCTCCCTTGTATCCTCCCATTCCTCCCTCCCTCCCATTTTCCCCTTACTCCCCTCCCCTATGACTGTGACTGAGGGGGACTTCCTGCCCCTGTATATGCTCATAGGGTATCAAGTCTCTTCTTGGTAGCCTGCTATCCTTCCTCTGAGTGCCACCAGGTCTCCCCATTCAGGGGACGTGGTCAAATATGAGGCACCAGAGTACGTGTGAAAGTCAGACCTCACTCTCCACTCAACTGTGGAGAATGTCCTGTCCATTGGCTAGATTCTTTATTTAAAAATATATACTTTATATTAAACAACATAGACTTGCCAATGTTCAAAACCTTAACATTTTCATTTCAAAATCCCAACTACACATTCTTTTTAAACTTTTATTAATTTATTCAACTTACAACTCAGTTGTTATCTCACCACTTGTATCCTCCCAATTCTCCCTCCCTCCCTCCCACTTTCCCCCTATTCCCCTCCCATAGGTCTATGACCGAGGGGGACCTCCTCCTCCACTATAAGGTCATAGACTATCAGGTCTCATCTTAGTAGCCTGCTTATTCTTTCTCTGAGTGCCATCAGGCCTCCCCACCAAGGGGAAGTGGTCAAATATGGAGCACCAGAGTTCATGTCAAAATCAGTCCCAGCTCTCCACATAACTGTGGAGAATGTGCTGTCCATTGGGTAGATCAGAGTAGGGGTTCGATGTTTACTATTGTATTGTCTTTGGTTAGTGCCATACCAACTACACATCTTTTACATGCTAAGTTTCACAGAATTTTATGACAATAGCCAAGTGATTTAATCTGTCAGAATCCAAATTCTGTGATACAGATTAACTGGTTCTCTCAAGCATATAGACTAGCCTAAAAACATTCATTGACTGGAACCTACAGAGTATTAACTCCTACTTCATAAAGAGCTGTAGATTTACCTACTGTTGCTACTACTTTTCTGACTCCAGTAATGGATAGCCATCCTCTTCTTCCTCAGAAACACCTACATTCCCCTCAACCCCAGCCAGTGCTTTTGTTGGACTGATGGGGCGGGGGGCACAGACCTATCACTCAAAGGTGAGATATGCTTGGTTGCCATACAACTTTCAGATTGTATATTATACCCTAGGAAATCCTTAAGGTTTCTCCTACATATGTCTCTTCTCTTAGGCAGCAGTTTCAAGGAACATCAAATGACAAAGTAGCAAGTGACAGCTTATTGCCTTATCTGGTGAAGGATCCCTTCCTCATTCTGCCTCCCGTGGTCCCTAAAAAACATAGAGACTTAGCAGAGGAGTGTCTTACATTTGCATAGATAAAAATGAAAGTTGTATGTTGGAGAGTAATTACTCCTACTGACGACACCTTTTGGGTTGCAGGCAGCAGTATGTTTCTCATAGCAGCACTAACCTCTGCAAGTCACTTCCATTGAGAAGGGCCTCCCTCAGAAATGTACCAGCCACTGTCATTCCAGAGACAAATGACTAATCCAAATGTTGGTGGACCCTGGAACATGTAGGATGGTGTGATGTTAGTGCAGGATTATATGATTAGTAAGACATTCTCTTAGTCTTTTTATTTATTTATTTATTTATTTATTTATTTATTTATTTTTATTAATTTATTCTTGTTACATCTCTATGGTTATCCCATCCCTTGTATCCTCCCATTATTCCCTCCCTCCCATTTTCCCCTTATTCCCCTCCCCTATGACTGCTCCTGAGGGGGATTACCTCCCCCTGTATATGCTCATAGGATATCAAGTCTCTTCTCGGTGACCTGCTGTCCTTCCTCTGAGTGCCACTAGGTCTTCCCCTCTAGGGGACATAGTCAAATGTGAGGCACCAGAGTACATGAGAAAGTCATATCCCTCTCTCCACTCAAGTGTGGAGACTGGCCTGTCCATGGGCTAGATCTGGGTAGGGGTTTAAAATTTACCGCCTGTATTGTCCTTGGCTAGTGCCTTAGTTTGAGCGGGACCCCTTGTCCCAAATGTGCCTATCATCATGTTCTACTTGTAGGTTTCTAGGACCCTCTGGAACCTCCTTAGTCATCAGGGAAATGCAAATCAAAACAACTCTGAGATTCCATCTTACACCCATCAAAATGGCTAAGATCAAAAACTCAAGTGACACCACATGCTGGAGAGGATGTGGGGAGAGAGGAACACTCCTTCATTGCTGGTGGGAATGCAAACTAGTACAACCACTTTGGAAATCTATCTGGTGCTATCTCAGAAAACTGGGAATAGAGCTTCCTCAAGACCCAGCTATTCCACTCCTTGGAATATACCCAGAAGATGCTCCAGCACACAGCAAGAAAATTTGCTCAACCATGTTCATAGCAGCCTTATTAATAATAGCCAGATCATGGAAACAGCCTAAATGTCCCTCAGTAGAAGAATGAATAAAGAAACTGTGGTACATATACACTATGGAATACTACTCAGCTATTAAAAACAAGGAATTCCCGAAATTTGTGGATAAATGGATTGAGCTAGAAATGATCATAATGAGTGAGTTAACCCAGAAGCAGAAAGACTCAAATGGTATATACTCACTTATATCTGCATACTAGCCCAATGGGCATGTCCCACGAAAGCCTTCCCTTACCAGGAAACTGGGACAGAGGGGAGGACATCCTATTGGGACTCTAGATGAGAGAACCATGTGAGAATAGCAATTCTCTTAGTCTTGAATGTAGCTAATTAAGACTTCGTGGGTAGAGAAAGGAAAAAGATATCTGAAACATGCATCACTCCAGTGAAAAAGAGTTACTGTTCTCTCCAGGCTAGAAAATGGAGATAATCGACTAGGTTGACTCAAATAGCTGGTGAGGCTCAGAAAGAGACGGTGGCCTGTAAAGGACAATGTCATTTCCCACTGGGTGATACACAACATATATACTGTTGAGTATTGAAGATTATTAGTATTTAATATTGAATTATTATTTTAGTGAAATCAGTGCTTTACCTCTTAACCAGGCTTATACCCAAAAACTGCACAGAGATACCAGGCTCTATTTCATTAGCCTATAGCACAATGTTGTACAATAATTACTCCATCTTAAACTTCCATGCGAGCATAGTTTTTTTCCCATTTTGATTTCCCACTTTTTCTTTTCTTTCTTTTTTGTAGTTTTTTATTATAATTTATTCAGATTACATCCCAATTGTTATCCCCTCACTTGTATCTTTGGGTTCCCACCTTCCCTCCTTCCTTTGTCCTATTCCCCTCCCCTAGACCTCTGACAGAAGGGGACCTCCTTCCCCACCATATGACCACAGCCTATCAGGACTCATCTGGATAGCCTGCTTCCCCTTCCTCTCTGTGCCAGGGAAGTTATCAAGTTGGGCACTGTCCTAGGCCTGGATCATTTCTCTTGATGCTTCCTGGTCTCTCCTCCTGGCTCCATCCTCTCCTTCCTCTTCTTTCTCCTCCCTTCACTCCATCAGGATGTCCCATCCTATTCTCTGTTATTGCTCAGTACTGACTAGTTTGTTTTTATTGACAACATGTAGAACAAATGGTGACACGTTTACACAAACTCGAAACTGGAGATACTTAGAATAAACATCACAATGCATTGTCCTGATTGATCCAGAGATCTGGGTGAAGAAATGAACATTTGACTAAACAAGGGTAAGCTGTCCACAGTCCACAAGAACATTATGCCAAGAGTTGAGAATGTGTCTTGCCCCTCTCCTAGCTCCCATGGCATTACATTAATGATTCTATTGTCCAAATGAGGTCACAAAGACAGGGGACCTCAGCTGTTCAGCCAAACAAGAGTCAGGTTATAAAACTGATTCTCAGATTGTCTGCTGAGCATGTGCACTTAGAAGTGAGGGGATATGGGACATAAAGAAACAATCCTTTTCTCACTGTTCCTTCTAGAATATCTTGGGGGAAAAGCCCAGTAATTATGGCTCCTAGCAAAGGTAATGTTCAATTTTTAAGAGCATTTGGGGTTTTTTAAATTTTTATTTATTTATTTATTTATTTTGCTAATATATGAAGCACTTAGTTTATTCCACAAAAAGTATTTTGGAGCTACACAAGTGGCTCATTGCATTGTTATTTTTTTTTTATTTATTACATATACAGTGTTATACCTGCATATAACTCCTGCAGGCCAGAAGAAGGCACCAGATCTCACTATAGATGGTTATGAGCCACGATGCGGTTGCTGGGAATTGAACTCATGACCTTTGGAAGAACAGCCAGTGCTCTTAACCTCTGAGCCATCTCTCCAGCTCCCACATTCTGTTCATGTTCAGCTCCCAACACCCATGTCAGGAGGCTCATTACTCCTTTCATGTCCAGATCGATGGGATCTGATCCCTATTATCGTAGGTGTCACAACCAAAAATATAAGAGCATGCGGTTTTATCAAGAGAAGGAGAAAAGACATATATAAAAATTTCTGATAGGTAGAGAAAGGCAGCTTTAGAAAGAATGACGTGATTCAAGACACTTGGTTGAAAACTTAGCCCAGGTTTGACTGTGCGTGAAAACCACAGCATGCTGTGAGATACACACTCAGTCACTGCAGAGTTACTTAAGAAGTAAAGTGGTAGGTGTGGTCTAGATCTGCAGATGTCCTTTCAAATGCAAATCCGTATCTCATTACCTCAGCGTCCTCAAGGAAAACTTACAAACTTCAGAGCTGGACAACCAGACTTAGGTTTTTACCGTTATAACTTATTAAGAATATTTAAAATGTTTGAGGCTCCTAAGAGTTTCACAAGGTTAGGCACTCATAAAGTGTTAGTAAACATCATTATCAGTTTTATCCATCATAGCCCTGAAGAAATTTAATGGAGAATTTCTCTATTCCAGAGTTGCTACTGTGTATAGAGAGTCTAGACACAAACCCTTCAACCTTTGAAGGGGAGATTTTTATTATCCTTTTGAAAATATAGATTAAATGTCAATATTTACATGTTTTGTACTGACATTTCCAAAGGAGGCATAGTTGGCCTGAAGGTTCCCAGAAAACAAGATTTGTACATTATTTATATTATGCATTTCTGCTATTTTTGTCAAATCAGCTGTGTATTGGTTACCATTCCTTCATCAGAGAGAGTTCATTTATCAAGCTAGCTAGACAAAGCTCAACACTGACTTTCAAAATTAAGAAAGGCAGTTAATGTTCTTTCCACAGTAATGCCCACATCAATGTTTCAGTCACTCACCCAGGTTATGTAAACTTGCATTTTAAAATTCCCAACACATTGTGGTTTAGACATTTTATGATCCCCAGCATTCAGAGCAGTTGACTTATTAACCAAAAGAAAACATTTAACCTCTTGTGTCCTCAGGACGAAGATGCATTCTCTCTTGTCAAATTCACCATATATTCATAGACTCTGAGAATCAAAAAAACCAATAACTTTACTCAAATATAACAGCTTTATTATTCTGTCAAGAAGGCAATTTCCTTAGCATATGCATATATATGTGCGCACACACATATATACATACATATTACAAATTACATACAAAACCAGCACAACTGGTTTTTATTCTTTGTATGTGTTATCTAACTGCACTGCTTTTAGGATCATGGAATATTTTATATTGTGAACTCATAAATCATAGTATATTGCTGTTTTAGTTATGGTTCATTTTCAGAAGTAGATTGCTCTGAAACAAGTGAGAGCAAACTTAGATTTATTACAGGGCATTTAAAGGTTTACCAAATCATTATAGAGTTGCCAAAGAAATAGTGTGCAATACATCAGACCAAGTCTCCTACCATCCACAGTGTAGTGGCAGACCAACTGGATAGAGATAGCACACCCTCTCACCCTATACAAGATTATCGAGCAACAGAAACAACACTTTCCTAACTCTGCCAGCATTAAGTCAGACTACATCTTCTTACTCTTTGGTTAACTGACTGTATTGAGCATCCTATAAAAACCAGATGCATAGATACATTCAAGACAAGCTGTAGCAACAGAGACCCTGAGAACCCTGTATATACACATTTGCATCCCATCTGCCATGCTGGCTGCCAGCCTTCCTATATTTTCACCAAACAACAACATGCTTCTCCACACAGTTCTAAGACCAGGTGATGCTCCATTCATGACTAGTAGCCCTCAGCATCCGTGGATCCAATACGCAGTATTTACCAAGGTTTGATACTAAGCTAGGAACTGAATTTTCTGATTAGCCATCATCAGGAAAAAAAATATTATTCCAAATGCTTGGGCGAATCTTATACTACAGGGTTCTTTACGAGTGTCAAAGGACACAAAGTGATGCTTCTGAGTGTCATGCTCTATGTACCACTAAATCTTTCTTCTTGATTATAAAACTCGGGAAGTATGACAGCTCATGTCATAGTTCCAACCTGCTACAGAGCCTTGTCTTTCCTTAAGCCTAAGTTAAACCTAGAAACTGTATACTTTTTCTAATATATATGCTAGATAATGAACTCTGTTATTATATATGCTGTCCAAAGAGTAATGCTAAATATTACAAATGTTTATCACACAGTCTAATGTGTAGTAACTTTTCTCTTACTTGTGTCAGACATGCCTCAGACCAAAGGGCTCCTAGATTGTTTGTTGATGTGGAAAGATTGTCATAGGATTTATCTTATATTGTCTCAGGCTTGAGTTTCTATAAAAGTGCTTACAGAAGAAAGTGTCAGATTCCCTGGAGCTGAAGTTACTGGAAGGTATGAATGGTACAACGTGGGTACTCAGACATGAGCTAGAATGCTCTGCGAAAGCAGTACATATTTCAAGGTTGAATTTTAAGACATTTGTCATTCTCACTTCTTATGTGGCCTAAGTGACAGGTGGCACCATTGTACTGGATGTGATACTGTTGTATACAATATTAAAATGATCACTATTTCCTGGACCAAATAACTTATACAACAAGAACAAAAAAAATGGCACAATGTGTGACAAAAACAACCACATACTATTCTTTATGCTATTTTATTTTTTAAAAGAAATTATTAGGATAAGAAAAGTGCTTTATACATAATATCTACATCAGATTCTTACTAATTTGCTACTGAAAAGACATCTACTATAAGCCTTTTAATATTCCAAAGTATAGGATTTTTAAGGATAATTTCATAGGATCATTTTTATTCACATATATAATATATTTATCAAATAAATTTGTCAGTATAAGCCCTCAACATTAACTCAGGCATCTCATTTGTGTGTCAGAGTACCAGGGATCAATATTAAGCAGTTAAGTGTCTAGTTATCTTCAGAAGTTCTAAATGTTTCTCTTTTTTCAGTGATCTGACACAATGACATATAAAGACTCTGGGTCCCAAGAGAAAAGCTGTAAGACTGTTTTTGCAGGATGCATCACCACCAGGGATTTCCAATTCTAGGGCCATAGTGGGTGCATCTACAAACAGAATAGGGGGCTAGAAAATGGAGTTGTTTTGAAATTAGATCTGGAATTTTTAATTTTATGGGTTCTCAATACCCGCGGATGTTCCACTCCCTGAAACTACATCATTAATTAGAAATCAACTAGTAATCTGGGGGACTCTGGAAATAGTGGTCATCTCTCTCTGTGTTACACTTACCATGGAGACTACAGTCACTTGTCTCTCACCATCAGACATTTCAGTCTGACCTCTGGTACTCAGAGCATTCCTTCAGAGAGGGAGTCATCATATAACTTCAAGAAAGCATCTCAGCATATCTTAGTTCTTCTGATGACATTTACACCGAGTGTTCATTGACTTCAAATCCTCCTGACAAGCATGCTTGAGAGGCAGACCACCAAGTTTCAAGATGTTCATGTACAATTTAAATATGCTTTTCTCTATACTCAGGGTCTGCAAACTTTTCCCAAAATGTTCAGATGGTGGTTTTTTTAGACTTCATGAGCCATTTTGTCTCTGTCACAGCTGGCCAATGTTGTCCTTGTAGTACAACCATAGACAGTGCTATATATGACACAGCAGACAATGAAATGACTAGACATGCTTTCATAAAAGTATTTGCAAGCATATAGGGCCTTGAATTTGGGACTGTATGAAAATTTAATTCTCCATTCATTTGCTAGTAGGTTTCAGGATCACTTGAAGGTTTTTATTTTTATTTTTATTTTATTAAAACATCTAAACACTCCTTTATTCCTAGCTGCTGTTATTGATAAAACATTCCAACATGTTAAAAATTCCATGTGCACACTATATCAGGGTGGTGAGGCAACCTTATCTGTTAATTAATTTACTATTGTTACAGTTTTAGTTTATATTTCTTGAGGTTGAGCCAAGCTTGGCATAGGCTAGCAAGACAGTCTTCCCTGGGGCCCATTTTATGCCTCTTTTTATTCTTAAAAAGTGAATCTTCACTAGTAGGCAACCAAAAAGACATTGACCCAAGCATATAGTAGTATAAATGAATAGAATATTTTTTCATATGTATGCACAATATTAAGCTCCTTAAACAATCTTGTGATATTAATCAGGAATTATCACATTGGTTTATGTAGAAAAATATTTTAGTTGAGAAATTCTAACAGATGGTTAAGTGCACACAGTGTTATATCAAATCAACAAAACTGAAATTCCAATACATATCACTGGAAAGTCAACACATATTTTAATGTTTAAATTTGCATACAAAAGGCTGGAAAGATGAATTGGTGGTCAAGGAGGCCCAGGCTCAGTTTCCAGCACACACAGCAGGTAGCTGCTTACTGCTGCTGACCCCACTTTCAGGGGATCTGACACCCTCTTCTAGCTTCTACTGGTACCTGCACATGTATAGTGCACATATACATGAAAATGAAAATAAATCTTTAAATATGCATCTAATATGTGCATCTCTATTCCGAGACTTGAAGGTTTTTAAATCAAAATGCAACAAAGATTAACAAAGGAGGCCAATTCTATTTGGATTCTGATATTGCTTTCAAAAAATCCATTCTTGATCATACTTCCCTGCATAACTAGCAACATTACAAAAACTATAAAATATTTTATGTAAACAATAGCCTTCTGGATCATGTCTGATCCCTAATCACCATGACTGCAGTGGGAAACGGACATTATTTTGGACTTAGATTCTGAGATTATTGAAATCGAGTCCTCTGAAGATTTAGGATTCCTTGACGACGAGGCTCTCTTCCATGGTAAATCACCAGATGTTCCTATGAAAATGAATAGCTCTTCACTACAAGAAGAGGAAAGGCACTTGGAGTATTGAGAATATTCATATCTTCATCTATTCACTCCAGTTGCTTGTGGCATACCCCAAGGTTCCAAGTCTCCATAAGCAACGCATTATCTCAGCATAAGACTTGGAAGTGTTCAAATTAACATTATAAGAACAAAGAAATTACAATGGTATCATAAGGTACTGTGGTTAATTCACAGCTGTAAATTTCCTGGCTATTGAAAATAATAATTTGTGTTAAAGATCCCTTGGAGCCTTTCCAATTTCCATTCTCAAGTTTTGATTTGAGGATTTAGACTTTCCATTTTCTCTCTCTTTGAATTATCTCTAGGCCAAGAATAAAGGAGTCATATTATCTGTCAGTCTGAAAATGTTACTGTCACACTTGGCGCATTCTGAAGATACTAAATTTTCTAATAAGGTGTTTTTATTTTAATTATATCTCTTGTTCAGTAGTGATAATGAATGTTTGTTTTACCACTATATGATGTATGTTGCTAGCACTCCTCCTTTTCCCCAGGTGATAATCTTGTTTACTAACTTACCTAACACATAAACATTTCTATCCAACATTTCTTTTTTCAGTTTTCTAAAAACATAGCTTTAAAATTTTTATATATAGTGTGTTTTGTTATGTTAATATTCACCTCTGACCCTCAACTCATCCTAGATTCACCTCTTCCCTACTTAACCATCTTTGTGTCCTCTTTTTCCCTGTTTCTATCCATTAAGTCCAATTTATGCTTTCTCTGCATTTTTAGATGTGTGGTCTGGGGCGTGGCTGACTTACAGGAACTGACCTCCCTCTTCTAGTAACTATTGATCAATACCTCCTTGGTTAGGGGTGGGACTTTGAGTCCACCCCACCTCTCCGTGTTGAGATTTGGCATGGCGTGAGCTTGTACAGGTATAGTGTAAGTGATCAAAACTTCTGTAAATGTCTATTTGCAGTTGCCCTGTTGTGGTCCTTTTAGTTATTTCCTGCATCTGACTCTTCTTCCTTTTGCACTCCCACTTCCACTATGAGCCATGAGCCTATGCGTGAGGGAGTGTTTGCTCCACTTTGAACTCCGTATTCTGCAGTCTCTTATTCACTGCACCATGGCCAGTTGTGGGTTTCTGTGCTAACCACAGTTTACTGAGGGCTGAGAGATACATTAATCAGTGGGTAGAATGGTAAGTCATTAAGATTCAGTTGGCTATTATAACAATTTAACAATAACAACAACAAAATAGTAGTAAGTTCTTCTCTGGGGACTTTGCCCTAGTCACAAGTTCTTGGTGTGACAGTGGTGCCCAGTATGAGTTTTATTGTGTGGGGTGATATTCCAGTCAGAAAGTGGTTACTCTCGTGATGTTCATGCAACTATTGTAACAGTGGACACCTTATGAAAGACAAGTGGTTATTATATTTCACAAGGTTTACAGGTGGACATTACTTTTCTCCTTAAAATAGTGTGCAAAACACCTTCCTTCCGGCCAGTAGGGATAGCTTCCACATCAGCAGCACTTCTGTTTTGAGGTCAATTTTTATGAAAACTGTTGCTGTCAATCTATCAGGAATAATAAGTGCAAATGATACAAAGACTTCAGAGAATGTAGTCACAGAGACATAAGCAAGATTAAAAGAATCAGCAAAGCAACTGGGAAATGAAGAGGTGAGGGTCAAGAGCCCAAAGCAGAGTCGAGTAAGGATTGTGGCTGTGAGCTGTGCCTGCCTTCTTAGATAGAGAGTTAGCTGCTGGCAGTCCATGGGAAGGCAATAAATGTCTCAATCTCTCCCTTTCCTTCCCCTCTAAACCCTTTCTGGGAAATACACTGGAATCCAGTTGCATGATTATGCAGATCACTGAGAAGAGAATTTCAGAGTGTTAGCTTATAGGTGGATGGGCAAAGCCAGGATTAGGTAAGATAAACAAATATCCATGTCAGGTCTACATGAACAAGACACCAAGGAAGCGCTCTGAGGAAGATATCATCTTTGTTTCCAATACTTTCACAGTAACCTAGGGAGATCAGATTCCTGATGGTTAAATGGTACCCTTTGGCCTGCATCAACTCAGAACCACATTATTTCCATCTACAGGGCCTTCATGACCAGCTTTCTCACCTACATTCTCATCCTTCAAGGAAGAACTTCTGCAGGAAGATTTAGGTGGAGTTTTCTCAGTGGTCTCACTAAATAAAATACTACCCTTAGGGTCCCAAATCGACTTTTTTACCTTTGGGAAAATTCTACTTTCTACATGTGCAAAGGATTTCTGTCCTTTGAACTCTACTTAGTATATCTCCTCTTTATGTTAAGCTTTTAGGCAGCTGAGTGAGAAAACGGAGAATTACACAATGAATATAACACCACAGGCAGTTATTCCTCTATTAATACATTTTACTTGAGTTGAAAAAAATTGTTTTCTTCATTGGGACTGATGTTCTCAGGAACTGGTCAATATGAATTAGCCAAGTCTTGCACATTCATTTGCAGGAAGATCTTGTCAAGATTTCACTGATGTGGATACTTCATAATGAGTACAAAATTCCTCACGCTTCATCCATCCCCTCATTGATTGCAGTTTAAAATTAGAGTCGGACCTGGTTCTGTTCCTTAGGACACAGTGTTCAGATGGCTCTTTTTAAAGGAAGCTCTTTGAGCTTCATTATTAATGCTTAGCTTGTCTGCACCAAATCACATATTCACACTTTCAAGCCACAATGATTATTGAGTTCTCTTTAGCTTTTCTGTGGCATGTTACCCCATCTACAGAACAAAAGCAAAGCACCACTTGAGTTCTCCTTGATAAGAAAATCAATTAACAGCAGCGACAGAACCGACAAACCTCTAATATTTCAAAATAAATGTGCTTCTTCTATTTCGTTCCATTAAAACTTCTTCTGACGCCAGGCGTGAGGAAGTATACCTGCAAACCTAACACTGACTGGAAGGAGGACGTAGGAAGGTCAAGAGTTCAAATCTAGGCTACACAGCATGTTCAAGGGGGCTACACGAGACCCTGCCTTCAGGGGGAAAACTGTTATTCTGCATTTTTTATTTCTAGAAAATTAGTTCTAACCCTTTCCAGTTCAGTTCTCCTTGGAACCATATACAATTATACAGAGAACAGCAACATAACTCAGTCTATTGACTAGACATGCTGCTGTAATAATAATTAACGGCCGGATAATAAACATTATTAGGCCATACTGGAAAAATTAACAACAAGAACTCCTTGCCAAATAACAGGATAGATAATGGCAGCAGTATGATAGCAGTATGGTAGCCTGAAGCAGTGGATAAAATTTGGGGAAACATTAGGAAAATCCAGAAACTTAGAAGGAGATCTGGAGGCAGGACCTGTAAGGACTATGGACGGAAAGCATGTATTCCTGGAAATTTAATTTGAAATGTGCATGTAGAGAGCTGTGCTTATAATTATAAAAGTATTAATAGGTCTTATCATATCCTAGACGTTTCCCAATGCTCATACAAAGAGGAAATGAAGGCTCAAGAAGAGTTATTGACTTGTTATCTGAGTGTTTAAAGTATGCCTGAACACACACACACACACACACACACACACACACACACACACACACACACACACACACACATACACATGAGAGAGAGACAGAGAGGGAGGGGGAGAGAAAGAGAGAGAGAGAGAGAGAGAGAGAGAGAGAGAGAAGAGTGTAAAGAACCAAAAATCACCCTATAGTTGGAGTAAGCAGCAAATGACACGAAAAGACTGTGAGACTAGACAAGTTCAGTGTTGACCTGAGCATGAGGAATAAAAATGGCTGAGTGTGAAAATACTTAACTGAGAAGAGCAGCACTGAGGAACAGAAGACAAAAATAAACAGTCACAACATTTCAGATTTGAAAACTTCTAAGCAAAGAGTGATGGATGAAGCCGTGAAATCAATTTGTGAAATTCTGAAAGGGCAGACTGGCTGATTATGGTCCAAGATTTAAGTTTTGTATTGTCTTTTCCTTTCTTTCTTTCTTTCTTTCTTTCTTTCTTTCTTTCTTTCTTTCTCTCTCTCTTTCTTTCTTTCTTTCTGCCAGTTTCTTCTCTGAACTCAACTGTGGGCACAGCATTTGGAGAATTAATTGTCATTAGTATGGACATTAGCATGACAAAGGGGGCAACGTCCTCCTTAAATCTCTTTCCAAGTTACAGAGAGTTAAGGCAAGTCTACACTGGAATGGGGGCGACAGCAGTATGGATGCATGCTGGCAGGTCGGTTTGTGAAACTTACACTTTTAGAAGATTAAGAGAATCTCTGGATAAACTGTACTTTGGGGCTAAATAATGTTTAGTACTTTATTTCTAGCACTCAGTTTATTATGACCCAATGCCACCCTGATGCGTTTAGGAAGAAATGGCTCCTCCCCCTTAATCAACTAAGTAAGGCCCATGTGAGTTCACAAAGGCAGCGGGCACAAGGCCGGTGTGGGTCTGCACCGGGTCCCCTGTGTATCTTACAGCTATTAGCTTAGTGTTTCTACGGGACTCTTGCCACTGTTCTTAGACTTTTTTTCCTCCTGTTGGGTTGCCAGGTCCAATTCTCATATGGAAGTTTTTGCTTCATCTTATTATATTTTATTTTTGTCATTCTTGGTTGTTGTCTCTTGGAAGCCTGGGTTTTTTTTTTTTTCTAATGAGAGACTGAAAGGGAGTGAATTCAGAGGGGAAGGGAAAGTACGTGGAGAGGAGGAACAGGATGGGGGGAATAGATGGAGAGGAAACTATAACCTGGATATATTGTATGAGAAATCTATTTTTACTAAAAGGAAAAAAGAAGGAATTATTTTTGTATAATAGTCAACCGTAGACTAGAATGATATATGTGCTTTAGCATTTGGATTGTCTAGAAATGACCTAACTCTAATGCTGAATACAAAGCAACACTAACAATCCAAGTGGGAAAACTGTTCAGCCTTTACAATTGTAACAAATAACAACTGATCAGTAGACTAGATGAAAAATATAAGGTTTCAATGTTTAAAAGCAATCTGTTGTTTTACAGGTTAAGCAATATCTTCTGCTTTTTAAATAAAAATATTTCTATGAAATATAGTGGAAGATTGGCTTCCCTTAAGGTATTTTACTAAGAGAGAAGTTTAGTGTCACTAAACAGCTCTTGGGTATGTCTTAGGAGTTCACTGGCTACCAGCAAGAGCTTTCAAACACCTTAATATTTTTTCCTAATAGAAACACAACATAGAAAAGAATTTTTACCATACTGCAAAAAAATTATTGCTAATTATAAATGCTCCAGACATAATACTTTTATTTTCATTATACCACCTCAAATTGTATTTTAAAATATTAAAGTTATAAAAAATGTAGGGTAAAATTATCTTGTTATGATTTTAGATAAGTCAAGGCATCAAAACTGTGTGTTTAGATAATTTGCATTATCATTTGGAAGCTGTTCTCTTTAATGTGCTGTAATAGTTGCAATGCATCACAGATTCAGCATTTTTATCTACTATTTTCAAAAAAATTGGTTACCCATAGGAGAAAAATGACATGAGTAACAGGATTGTTTCACATTCAAAGGCACCTAGAGAAGGGGAGTTTGTCTGCTTTGCACTATGGTCCTTATGATGAGAGAGCCTAGATACTGTGTGGTCTCCTACCTCTGCTCCAAAGCTAGCACAGATTTCACAGGGCGATGGGCCTGTCCTATTCTGTCTTTTTCCATCTTCCCTTCTCTCATATCCAGTGTGCTTCTGTGTAAAAGAAACACTATTCTTGATACACACAAGAATGTGTTATTACTATAGGAGTTAAAATAATTGATCTGTGGAGGATAGGGTGAGGAGGCCTAATATTTAAAGATTAAATATAAAGGACAAAACTCATCTTTAATGTTTCATCAGTAATAATATGACTATATTTTATTTACATATTTTCAGGGAAGTCTTAGGAAGAAGAAAGTTACAAAAAAGTAGTTTGAAGAGTAAGTGAGAGGTGAGCAAGCATTTTCTAAAGCCTGTTTTTGAAATGACTACATTTACAAGTTGAATACAAAGCCAATGGAAAGTTTTATTGACATGGAGAAGACTGGAGAATTTCCAAATATTTGTGTTTTCTCTCTCTCTCTCTCTCTCTCTCTCTCTCTCTCTCTCTCTCTCTCTCTCTCTCTC
>OU015744.1:113154112-113176016 GCA_907169655.1 Acomys percivali | reverse complement strand
CTCTCTCTCTCTCTCTCTCTCTCTCTCTCTCTCTCTCTCTCTCTCTCACACACACACACACACACATACACACACACTACAGAGAGACAAAAAATGCTTACAAGGTCAGGCCCCACCTAGAGAGTGAGCTACTGCTTGCTTTTCATATGCCTCACACATAAAGAGCAAAGAATTATTGGAAGCAGAACCTGTGCCTCCCGTTTTGATATTTAACAAGTTATTCTTCTAAGCACTTTCATTGGTATATCAGCTCACAAGTGAAATATACCTTTAGTTTATGTGCTTGTGGAAGGTATTTTTAAGGCTATCGAATGAAATCAAACTCCTTGGTTGGGCCATTCACATGTAGGTGGACTCCTTCAGTAGTTAACTCACACTACAGTGCCTCCTTCATCTTCCGTTGGTGACTGGCCATTCACTGACCAGACTCCTAAAGAATTGTAACTCATACTCAAGATAGTATTCTACATGTTGACTTCTGAACAGAGGAAGCATAGCTTAGGAACTGAGAGTTTGTGAAGGTAGATATCTGTTACAGAGTGAGAAAGAGGTAAGCAGATGCTCAGAGAAGGGGCTAGTGATTGAAAAAGAGCACTGACTTGTCTAGTATCTCCTCCTTGTGGTCTGAGCCTCGTGCTATGCTTAGAATGCATAGATAGTATTTGTTAAATGAATGAATGAATATTCAAATAAAATAAGTGTAGTGTTGCTTTGGGGACCGTTTCACAACCAAGAGTATTTGGACTGCACAAATTTAATCAGTTGGTTTAAGGGAGGGAAAAGGACACAAAGATAGGTGAGTAGTGAGGTTGAAGAAGTTGAAGTAAATCTGGGAGGATTTGGGAAAGAACAAATATGATCAAAATTGTCAAAATGCGTTACATGAAATTCTTGAAGAATTTGTAAATATGTTACCTTAAAAATAAAATAAATGTGATATTATATACTATTGTTCATTATCCAAGTCTCTGAAGGCATTGGTGGCCTAAATATTCAAGTATTGATTTAATATTATGAGCCCTGAAATTTTCCATTAAACAAAGGAAAGGAGTTAGTATGTGTCTATTCATTTTCTTCTTTCACATAAAACCACCAAGCCAGTTCTTAGTGTTAAATCACTTCATTTCAATCTCATTTTAATTGACTTAATAAAACCTAATTAATTTAACAGTATGATCATATGTCAATTATTTTTATTTTGAGAGAACTGTATTGCTTCAAAAATTCTATAAAACTTACCCAGGAGTTTTGTTTTCCAATTAGGCTTAATTTTTTTCTTGCAATATACTGATTGAGTAGAAAGAATAATTTTCTCTTATATTTGGCAAATACTGTGATTAATATTTCTACTCATAGAAATCTTGAGACTTCAGTCCACTCTGCAGGAGCTAGATTTTAAATTTTATTTTATTTCATATTATATTGAGATAGCACATTTATTTTTGTCTAAAATATTTAAAAATTTAGACTATCAAGATACTGATCAGAGACATTTTGGCAAGATGAGACGTTCTTCCAATACCTTGAAGAGACATGAGCAATCCTGTAGGTTAAACACTGTTGCTAGGTGACCTTGAGACCTCAAGCACACTGAAGGGCTTTCCTCAACTATAAGGAAAGAAGTAGAGGACCACATCAATCAATCCAGCAACCACACGCCATTTCATTGAAGAAGAGCCCTTCTGACGAGAACAAACCTTTTCAGAGATGTCTGCCATAAGCCTGTGGACAGTGGAGGATTTTATAGCATCTCAGAGTAGCCACAGCTTAAATGAATTCTTTTTATTGAATTATTCTTGGATCAGGAACTTGTAAGCCATTATAAATTCAGACCATTATTGAACCTACACTTTGTTTAGCCTTATGTCAGGGACTACAAATGCAAAGATGGGTAAGAGATAAAGTCATTACAAACCAAATTCAAGAACACATCAAAAAGACTATTTGTCATGATCAAGTTGGCTTCATTCCAAACACACCCTGGGCTGGTTTTTAACATATGTAATTGATCCCATGAATGATCTCCAGGATAGAAATCATATGATCATCTCAACAGACACAGATACCTCCTTTGACAAAATAAGATCTCCCTTCAGGGTAAAAGACCTGGAGAGATTAGTGATGTAGGGATTTCTCAACATGAGAAAAGTTGTGTAAGACAAACTGAGCAAATATCTCGCGAAATGGAGAAAAACTTGAAACATTTCCACTAAATTTAGTAACAGCCACGGGTGTCCATTCATTTCACTGTTGTTCAATACTTGAACTCTGGACAAGAGCAGCAAGAGGAGGAGAGACACGTACACAGGCAAAGAAGTCAAAGACTCTGATTTGCAAATGATATGACTCTATAACGAGAGGCCATAAATTATTTTTCTTTGTGTCGACTAGGACTTCCAGCACAATTATCAAAAGTGCTAAGGAGGAGCACCCTTGTCTCGCTCCAGAGCTCTGTTTTTAAAGATGTAGGGGGTCTGATATGCCTTTATGGTATTATCTATCAAGTTGTGGGAGTGAACCCAGTTTCTAGTATACTAAGAAGTTTTCTTTCTTCAACATTTAATGAGTTTTAGTTTTCAGTCATATGCTTCTTTGTCCCCTTGCTCATATGATCATATATTTTTCCCCTATAACATTCTAAGATTTCTAACAGTAAATAATATTTAAATTTGAGGCAGCCATTCATACCAAGGATAAAGCTATGTGATTATGGTTTATGATTCATTTTGCATGTTGTTGGGCTTGATTTGCAAAAAATCCTGTTGATTCGTTTGGCATTTATGCTCATGGCATGATTTTTCTCTTCTGATTTCCTGGAATATTTTTACCTGATTGTAGGGTGATGCTGACCTCACCAAAATGAGCAGAGGAGGATTCTACATTTTCAGTCTTCTAAGCACTGTTTGTAAAGAAGTATTATAATCATTTCCACTAAAGTTTTACATAATTTACCAGTGAGCATGTTGGGAGCCAGTTGCCCGAGTCCAGCCATCTCAGGCACCACTTCTATTTTACTGACAGGGACAGTGCTTCTTCAGATGTTTCATGTTTGTTAACTAGTAAAGGATGCAAAGACGGCAGTTGCTGTTATCCTGTTATCTAAACTAAGGCACATAAGTCATAAACATGTTGCCTGTCCTGACTTAAAGCTGGCGCACTCCTTTGTTCTCCTATCACTGTAAATTCTGGGTCTCTTGGTCTAACTGACTACAGGCAGTTTGTCCACTCTTTTGTTCCCCTATCATTCTAAGTGCCAGGCCAAAGTCCAAGAGGGGATGTGACTACAAAAAGCTGAATCCAAGGTCCTGAAACTAGGTGACTTGAAAAACCTGTCACCCACATTTACTTCCTTGCTCAACGCCATGTGTCAGAATATGATTGGTCAATTCAAGAGCCCACCCTCTCCTGCTCACTGCGTGTTCCCACTCTTTGAAAATGGTGTACAATTTCCCTTCAGCGACATGGTTCAGATCCCTAACTGGCTACCTCCCTGCCAGAAAAATAAAGCTTTCATTTTTGAACTTCTCTGAAATAATTTTCTCGGCATCTACCCCGAACTTAATAAGTATATCTGGGCCTGATGCTTTTTGTGGTGGGATGTTGTAAGTTACTGATTAGATTTCTTTAACACAGATATACCTATTTAGAGTAGTTCTTTTAGTAGTAGTTTTAGAATACTGAATCATGGCATTGTCCCGTTTCAGTTGCTAATAAATGTGTAAACATAGCATTGTACATAAATACCCTTCACCATACATTCAATGTCTACTGGACTCACAGTGATCCTTATTTGGTTCTGGATATTAGTAATTTGTGTCATTCCCTTTTATATAGATATCCTGGCTAGAAGTTTATTAATTTTATTGATTTTTTTAAGAAGCCACTTTTCACTTTATTGATTATTTCTATTTATTTCTGTACTCAATTTAACTAATTTCCGCCAATTTTGTCACATATTAATATTTTAATCAAAGAGATGACTTTGTATTAATAAATTCTATATAAAACTGAAACAGACATTTCGCCAATATTACTGATATAACTTTATTTAAATGACAACTTTATTTTTTTAAGTTTTTTGAGACAGGGTTTCTCTGTGTATCTGTGGCTGTCCTGGACTCACTTTGTAGACCAGGCTGGCCTCAAACTCACAGCGATCCTCCTGCCTCTGCCTCCCGAGTGCTGGGATTAAAGGCATGCGCCACCATGCCTGGCCTAATTTTCAAAAATTTTAGTGGTAAGCAAAAGAGATTTTCAAACTGCAATAGTTTGATTTATTTTTTAATTTTAACTTTTGAAATTAAAAATACATTATTTCTCTCTTCACTCCAAAATCTCTCATATACCTCTCCTTCATCTTTCTTACAAATTCTTGGGTTCATTTTTCATCAGTTGTTGGTACATACATACATACATACATATTCCTAAAGACGCCAGTACAATCTGCTTATCTGTATAGTATTTTATATATGTTTTCCCACTGATCATTTGGTATCAGATAACCAGCTGGCATGATCTTCCCTGGTCTTTTTTCTCAGGATCCTTAGTTCCCTGTGGTTCTTTGTATAGGGTTGAAGACTTACAGAATTTCTTCCTTCACATTCTTGTCTCTCTCCTTGCCCTTGCTCAGCTCAGGCAGTCATGTTGGTGAGTGTGAATGCAGCTTCTCATGTTTCCGGGGGACACAACCTCACAGGAAACTCCGACAATTGTCATTATTGTAAAAAAAAAGTGTTTAAGCAAGCTATACATGTTTTTTTTTTATTATTTTAGAAGTATATATTAGCGGTATGTTTCGCTATGACACTCACGCTTTAGTAGCTCTTTAGATTTATTTATTTTTTCTTCTATTCACACTTTTCTTGGTATAGTATTTGATTGTTGGTTTTGGATGTTTCTTCTTTTCTACTGTAAGCACTGAAAAATGCCTCTACATACGCTTTGTTGAATCCTAGAAATTTGAATGTCTTAATTTCCCTTTAATTTATTTCTTTTGAGACTTATTTTCTGGCCCATGTTTAACTTAAGAGTATTATGTTTAATTTCCAATTATTGAGACATTTTTCAGTTATCTTTCTGTTACTGATTTTTTTAGTTTAATTCTATTGTGATTTGACAACACACATTGTGTGAGTTTTTTTTTTTAATTCGTATTTCAAAGATTAAAATGTCATCAATCTAGGTGGATGTCCTACCCAAGCTTGAAAAGTATATATTCTTTGATGTTGGGTCAAGTTAGTTCTAGTGAATTCAATTGTATTTAGTCAAGTAATTGATGGTATTGATTGTAACCCTGTCTTTATTGATTTCCTGTGGATTAGATCTCTTCATATCTCAAGGAAGGATGTTAGAGCCTCTATGTGTAATAGTTACTGCCTTTATTTTCCCTGACTCTTCTACCCGATTAAGAACCTAGTGTTTGATGTTGTGATGGCAACCATCGTTAAATACGCACCAAAAAGTGTTGTGTTTTCTGGATAGTTTCTATATTATCATATAATACTTACTTATATCTCTTATAAATTTCCCAGGATATAAGTCCAACACACTTATTATTGCCTTGTTCCCTCAATAGGTCTTTATCTTGTAATACTCACAATTGTTTTAAATTTGCTCTCCTCATAAATACAGCCATTGTATCATCTAATACATTTTGAAATCTCTGTTACTGACACAACAGCTCTAAAGTTAACATAAGCTAATATTATAGCCAATGGTGCTTACTACTTTGGAGGCAGAGACAGGCATATAATGAAGTCTCATCCTAGAGATTTGGATTCAAAATAAAATTAATTAAAGATATTATAAAAATACAGAAAGCTAGAAAAATGACCACTGAGTACTTGGCTCCACTTTGTGATTTTAAAAATGCATTTTAACTTTTGTTTCAATGCTATTTATTACAATTACTTGCCTTTCTACAGAAATACCCTATTGCACCTTAGAGCATGTCATAGCCATTATTTCAGGCTACTTATTTCTAGCTCTGAATCCAAACAATTTGATGTGGAAGACTGAGACATCCACTGATGCAGTGTGATGGGGGCATTCCAGAGGGCCTGGTGCAATGCCTACAAGATCATCTTGAGTGAGTTAACTGAGATCCACGGGGAAACACATGGTATATACTAGGCCAACATGGATGTCCTTTGAGAGTCTTCACTTAGCAGGGGATTGGGACAGATGCTGGAACTTGCTATTGGGACTCCAGGTGAGAGAAGTATGGGAGAATGGGGAAATAGAAAGACCCAGAAGGTCCTGCAACCCTACAAGAAGACCATTAAGGCTGGCGGATCTGGACCCAGGGGGGCCTGCACAAACTACTGTACCAACCAAGGACAGTGCATGCAGTAAGCCTAGACCCCTACTCAGATCTAGCCAATGGACAGCACATTCTCCACAGTTGTGTGGAGAGCAGGGACTGACTCTGACATGAACTCTGGTGTCACCTATTTGACCACTTCCCTTTGGTAAGGAGGCCTGGTGGCACTCAGAGGAAGAGGAAACAGGCTTCCAGGATGAGACCTGATAGGCTGTGATCATACTGTGGGGGAGGATGTCCCCTTCTGTCACAGATGTAGGGGACGGGAATAGGGTGAAAGAAGGAGGGAGGGCAGAACAGGAAGATACAAGTGAGGGGATCATAATAGGGATGTAGTCTGAATAAATTATTTAAATTAGAAAAGTAGATTAAACTAAACGATAGAACAGTTGTCATACAACCAATGCCCACCTCTGTTGAGGCCTATGTAAAGGTGACCTAAGACCCCAGCATGCTCTACAGGGAAGTCCTCCACTTGCCCTGTGTCCAGTGATGTCCTATGCTGGAAGAGTACCTTTTCTAATGATCTGCCCTTGCTTATGCTACTATTCAGCCCATTGCTCTGGAACACAGCAATCTAGAGTGCTCTAGAATTGCCAACTGAATCCAATAGCCACTAATATTAAGCTACTGTGTAATAACTATAATCTTTAAAATTAATTAGACAGCAATAATATATACTGTATGTGTATGTTTTTTTTCAGTTACTTGAATTCAATTTGGAAGACATCAATATATAAAAATAAAACAGCAATTATTTGTTCTTAGCAACAATATTTTTGTATTATGAAAATTCCATGTTGTTGGTCAGTTTCATTTAAATGTGTGTTTATCTTCTTTTGGGAATACTTTCTTCAGTTATACTTCTTTGCTATATAAATTTTGAGAAGCTTTTTCTTCTACATTATCATTTTTTATGCCAAAACTTAAAATTCAGCTATTTTCTAGAGACTGTCTAGATGATTGTGTGAGGACACTTTGGGGACCAGACTACCTGAATAAAAGCATGTGGTAGCATCCTGTTATTGTTGAAACGCAATTAGACTTTCAAAGCGGGGAGCCATTAATGAGAGCTATGTATGAGGAATTCTAACATGGTATTAGCTATCTCAGATTCGGACATTGATAAGTTGGAATTTCTTTGGAATTTGATTTCAAGGAAACTGCAATCATTTACTTCGTGTTTTTTTCCTATAAATTTAGTTTTCAGAACCATTGATGATACCAGGCTGGTGGCTCAGGCCTGTCATCCTAGCACTTGAGGAGTCGGAGGCAGGGGTATCTCTGTGGTTTTGGGGCCAGCCTGGTCTATAAAATGAGTCCAAGACAGCCAAGGCTGCACAGAGAAACCCTGTCTCAAAAGACCAAAAACCAAAAATCAAAAAACTTAAAAAAAAAAAAAAAATCAAGGTAAAAGCACTTGAAAACACCAAGAACCACATATAATTTAACATTCCTTTGGAATCAGTGAAACTTTTTTTGAGTACTCAATATATGTTATAAAATTTACCTAGGATATTAAATCTAATATTAAATTTGTCTAAAGGAAAAACACTGTATTTTCCTCAATTTATAAAGGGCACATGTGCGTGGGGTGTGTGTACAGTACATTTCAACAGTTAAACAAAGATAACATAAAGGGAGTGCAATCCATAAAAGGAAGACCATTTAAATCCCGTAATCAATTTCACACGTTTCCATATAACTTTCCAACTAAGGCCATAGAGATTTTAAAACTATTACCTGTAGGCTGTACACACCTTGTTGCATGCATCTTGGATTCAGGGGTAACACAAACCTATTGATGGAGAACTAGAGTGTCTTTTAATTTGACAGGGTTTTTCTCTCCCACCTCAGGTGGGCCTTAATTCGGGAGCTAGTGTGCTAGATGCTCACACAAAACTCCCAGTGTCTAAGCTTTCTGAGTCACGGTCCATGAAAATTAGGAACCACAGAGAGTGCGTTTTTTAATATAGTTATTTTATTTTGTCTTTTAAAGATTTAATTTTTATGTGTATGGGTATGTGAGTGTGGGCAACTGAGTCATAGTACCCTTAGAAGACATTTCCCACGGGGAGGGAGTAGGAAGTATCCTTAGAAAGAGAGATAAGGAGAAAGCCTCCATCTTGCTTGAGAACCGAAGCTTCGTTCCATCTTGGTATCTCTGACCTTCGGCAAGGACACAGTTGTGTGTGCCTGGAAATCTCTGGGTTTTAGCCAAGGAAAAACCATTTTTTCTTGAGGTCCTCTATCTTAAAAGTGTCCTGCAAGTTTTTGTATCATCAGTATACCTATTTAAATAAATATCTGAAATCATTTAGATCACGCCTAGAGTTTAGTTAAAAATAGAGGTTCGGTCAAGGAGTAATCAGAAAGGGTCAGGTACGAAGTCAGCGATAGAGTGCAGAGCAAACGGGCTTCCATCCCAAAGATGTTCCCCAACGATGGGAAAACTCAAGATCAGTCCACCGTCAACCCAACCGCTTGATTTCTCGGCAATGATCCGTAAGGGTAAAGACTATGTACTCCAGGAGCACCATTCTTGGAAAATACGCTTCTTGGAAGAGAACACCATGGAAAGAGAGGTACCCTCTGAAGACATGATTGTAAGAGGTGGAAAAAAAAAGAATGGTAGATAGGAAACTTCCAAGAAAACAAAGTATCCCCAAAGGTAACTTGTTAGATACGGGAAAGGAAAACACAACCCTTACTAGGGATCTTGCACTTCAATGTAGCAACAGAAGAGGGAGCTAGTGAAGTAAAAATTTAGTAAATACCAGGAGGCAATGTTGTAAAGTTTACAACTGTTTACAACCATCCCCTTAGAATCATCCGTTGTCATTGTACATCTAATCCCACAGACAACTTCATGAGTGGATTGAAAAATCAGAACAAAATACAACTCAGAATGTATTCAATAGATCCTTGAACATGGGAGATACTGGCAAGAAAAAAATATGAGTCCCAGACTTAGATTCTAAGGATAAACTCAGCCGAAACTTTTACTTTGTCCTTGGATTATTTATAGTCAGATTAGAAGCACCTTGGTGTAGTTAGGGCTCTAAGACCTTGTTTGTGATTTAAAACTCTGCCCACTTGTCAGGGGTGGAATCTGAGCCTTCCTAGAGGAAACACCAACAAGTTTTAGAGAAGTGTAACAGAATTTAGTACACATGTAGCAACACTCACAATGTGCAAGGTAAAATTCAAGCTGATTGACATATAGGCAATTATGTTTCAAGTTATGATTGATGCATTAAGTCAAAGGCAACATAGGTGTTGCAAATTTTAATTAAGGTCTAAGGCCACTATTATAATATGATCAAAACGTCCAGATGACTTTTTATGAGAAATTTATGAATGAGAATATAGAGTATTTTTTAAAAGAAGAAAATGGAAGAGACAGAAAGATATTTTATAAATATAAAATGCACATTTGTGTGCCATAAATAATTATAAGATGTATCTATGATAAAATTGAAATAATAAAACAATAAAATTGAGTTCGATTTAGTAAAAAAAAATAAAGTATGAAGTAGAAGGTCAAAATATTTAAAAATTAATTGGGATCTGTGTAGAAAATTGTAGTTAATCCTTGAGAGATGAGTTAATGGGACAAAAATACTTGAAGATGTAATGGCGGAAAATCTTCAAGTGAAAGATAAATGTACATGTATATAAATGTAAAACGGTTTAAATAGAAAGGTAAATATGACCATTCCTAAAGACATGGCAATTTCCTAAACAGAAATAAAGCAGAAAACATTCTGTAGAGAAATGAATTAGAATGACTGTAGATTTCTCAATAAAAAGTATTGGAGTTAGAAAACAATGGAAGAACATCCTTAAAGTGCTGAAAGAGAAATAAAACTAACCCTAAATCTGTAAACCTCAGTAATCAATGTAAAATAGACTTTCCTAGATAAGATAAAACAAAGAGAAGTAATTTCTAGTAACCCCTCACCACAAAACAAGAGGACATTTCTTTAAGCACAAAAGAAATTTTGTTGAAAATAAATAAGCAAAACTCTATGAGGAAATATACACTAAAAATTGGAATTAGTTTATTGATTCTAAAAGAATGTGTGTTCCCCTTCCTTTTATATATACATGTATGTATATGCATATAAATGAGTGTATTAGTCATATTCAAGGCATATTTCAAATCGGGTTTTATGATTTATACACTTGAGCACATATTAGTACTGTGCTAAGTGACAAAGCATTAATTCTACACAGTCTAAAATGTTCACTTTACATAATAACATCAAAGGATATTATAAATGGCACAATAATTGTGACTAAAATATGTAAATATATTAAGGACTGGGAAGATGGCTCAGTCAGCCAAGTATCTGTAGTGAATGGAGGAAGATGTAAGTATGGATCTAAGCACCCAGATAAAGTTCAGTGTGGCATCACATGTCTGTAACCCCAGTGCTGGAGGACAGGTAGATGGATCCCTCATTCTCAATGACCAGGCAACCAGGATGGTCAGTGAGCTTCGGTTCTGGGAAGGACCCTGTCTTAAAATAGAAGATGAATGACTGAGGAAGACATCCAACATTGACTCCTAGCCTCCATGTATTTATGTATGCAAAACTGCATGCACAAGAGTACATATCAACACAAATAAGACCATATAACACAAATGATGAGATAGATGGATAGATAGATGATAGATAGATAGATAGATAGATAGATAGATAGATAGATAGATGATAGATAGATGGATAATAGATAGGTAGATGATAGATGATAGATAGATTAGAGATAGGCAAATGGATAGAGAGTGTTAAGTGATATTCTAAATTCTAATAATAAAACTACTAGACAAGAAGTGAAAAACAGCAACATGAAAGTAGAGGGGAAAATAGAAGAAAAAAGAAAAAGGTATCCCTACGTACAGTTCTGTCAACAGTTTACAGAGTATTATAGCTGATACCTTCAGGATGCACATTCTTTAGAAGTGCACATGGCCATTTATCATGGTAGGCTTTGAAATGAACTCTGATAAATCCACAAGAAGTACAGTGTTGGAAAACATTTTCTGAGAAAAATTTAGGTTAAATTTTACATCAATGGCAATATGTAACTTGAACAATCTACAAATATTTAAAAATTAAGATATTTTTAGATAACCTGTTTTATCTATAAATATTAGAAAACACTTTTATTTTAATAATAATAAGACTGTAACTTATCAAAATTTGTGAAATGTAACTAGAAAATCAAATATATCTGCTAAACATATCCTTAAATCCTGACACAAAAAACTGTCCAATTTTATACAATACTTGTACATTCACATGAATGGTGTCTGGTTCTGGTTCAAAGAGTCTTATGACTCTAGATTTATTGTCAAAATATGCAATCAAATTAGTAACATTTGTAAAAAAGTTTTTTTATTAAAAGTTTTAAAATGCTCTAGACCATACTTTCACTTTTTCCATGTTTGCAAGGTGCTTACAAAATAGCTAGGAAATAAATATAAAACTAAAAATGATTCTGTGACCAAAAGACTCTTTACACCCATCAGAATGGCTAAGATCAAAAACTCAAGTGACACCACATGCTGGCAAGGATGTAGGGAGAGAGGAATACACCTTTATTTCTGGTGGGAATGCAAACTAGTACAACCACTTTGGAAATCTATCTGGTGCTATCTCAGAAAACTGGGAATAGGGCTTCCTCAAGACCCAGCTATTCCACTCCTTGGAATATACCCAGAAGATGCACCAGCACACAACAAGAAAATTTGCTCAACCATGTTCATAGCAGCCTTATTCATAATAGCCAGATCATGGAAACAGCCTAAATGTCCCTCAGTAGAAGAATGGATAAAGAAACTGTGGTACATCTACACTATGGAATACTACTCAGCTTTTAAAAACAAGGAATTCCAGAAATTTGTGGATAAATGGATTGAGCTGGAAATGATCATAATGAGTGAGTTAACCCAGAAGCAGAAAGACTCAAATGGTATATACTCACTTATATCTGCATACTAGCCCAATGGGCATGTCCCGCGAAAGCCTTCCCTTACCAGGAAACTGAGACAGAGGGGAGGACATCCTATTGGGACTCTAGATGAGAGAACCATGGGAGAATAGCAATGTAGAAGGATCCAGTGGGTCCTAGAAACCTACAAGTAGAACATTATGAAAGGCAGATTTGGGCCAAGGGGTTCCACTCAAACTAAGGCACTAGCCAAGGACAATACAGGCGGTAAAATTTAAACCCCTACTCAGATCTAGCCCATGGACAGGACAGTCTCCACACTTGAGTGGAGAGAGGGATATGACTTTCTCATGTACTCTGGTGCCTCACATTTGACTATGTCCCCTGGAGGGGGAGACCTAGTGGCACTCAGAGGAAGGACAGCAGGTCACCGAGAAGAGACTTGATACCCTATGAGCATATACATGGGGAGGTAATCCCTCTCAGGAACAGCCATAGAGGAGGAGAATAAGGGGAAAATGGGAGGGAGGGGAGAATGGGAGGATACAGGGGATGGGATAACCATAGAGATGTAACAAGAATAAATTAATTAAAAAAGAATAAAAATAAATAAATAAATAAAAATAAGACTCTGTGAGTCAGTTTAGGAAATGGACAAAATTTTCAGCAGCATGGCTGAAAAGCTGAATAAGGGCGTTAATATATTTTTGTTGTTGTTTTGAGATAGGGTTTCTCTGTGTACCATGGCTGTCCTGGAACTCACTCTAGACCAGGCTTCCTGTTTTATTTTTTTCAGAAGGGATGCTAGAGATGAGAAATTCAATAGTTCAAAGAAAGAACACAAGAAACTCATCACCCACCATAAACATAAAGTAAAAGAAAGAATAACAGGAATTGACTCAAACTGAAAAAACATGACTCTAACTTTTAATAACTATAGGATATGATCAGGAAACAAAGCTAAGAATCTACATAGCTGAAATACAAACTGATGCACAGAAAACATATTCAATTAAACCATAACAGAAAGCTTCCCAAATAAAAGGGAAAATGTGACCATCCAAGCACACTAGGTAGGTAATTATAGTCTCAAACAGACATCGTCAAAAAAGAGCCTGTCCCTAAAACACTAATTCACAAGGTAGGAGTGCAGAGCAGAAGCAGAGTGTCCAGTACAATAAAAGCATTGTCAAGCAGAGGCAGACTCACTAGAATAGCATCTGACTTCCCAGTGAAACAATTAACATGAAACAAAAATCCTACAACCCAGGAAAGAATAGGAGGATATATTTTAAACCCTGAGATTTAAACCCTCACCCATAACCTGAGATTATTATTAGTATAGTCAACAAAGTTATTTTTTAGAAGTGATGGAAAAATAAAGTCATCCCAATATTAGTATAAACTTAAGCAATATAAATATACTCAAGCAACAATGCAGAAGACACCAAAAACACTTACACATAGATGAAGATGAAGATAATCATAAACACAGGAACTTAGGACAGAATGAATGTAACAAAATGGGACTTTGAGAACTCCTGAACTGAAAAAGTGAAAAAGGACTAAGGAGCTAACTAAGAAAACAAAAAGAATTTTTTATTAATTTATTCAGATTACAACTCAATTGTTATCCCATCACTTGTATCTTCCCATTCTTCCCAACAACCACATGGTGGCTCACAACCATCTATAAAGTGATCTGATACTCTCTTCTGCAGATAAAGCGCTCATATACAATAAATAAAAAATAAATAAATCTTAAAAAAAAGAAATGCTCAATGTCTGTAGTCATCAGAGAAATGCAAATCAAAATGACTTTGAGATTCCATCTTACACCCATCAGAATGGCTAAGATCAAAAACTCAAGTGACACCACATGCTGGCGAGGATGTGGAGAAAGAGGAACACTCCTTCATTGCTGGTGGGAGTGCAAATGTGTACAACCATTATGGAAATATATCTGGAGCTTTCCCAGAAAACTGGGAATAAGGCTTCCTCAAGACCCAGCCATTCCATTCCTTGGAATATACCCAGAAAATGCTCCACCACAAAAGAACATACGCTCACCCATGTTCATAGTGGCCTTATTCATAATAGCCAGAACATGTAAACAGCCCAAGTGTCCCTCAGTTGAAGAATGGATAAAGAAACTGTGGTACATTTACACTATGGAATACTACTCAGCTATTAAAAACAAGGAATTTCCAAAATTTGTGGACAAATGGGTGGAACTAGAAATGATCATAATGAGTGAGCTAACCCAGAGGCAGAAAGACTCACATGGTATATACTCACTTATAACTGCTCACTAGCCCAAAAGGCATGTCCCATGAAAGTCTTCACTTACCAGGAGATTGGGATAGATGTGAGGACATCCTACTGGGACTCTAGGTAAGAAATATACAGGAGATGGGGAAATAGAAGGATCCAGAGGGTCTTAGAAACCTACAAGAAGAAAATCATAATGGGTGGATCAGGACCCAGGAGGGTCTACTCAAACTATTGCACTAACTAAGGACAATACAAGTAGCAAACATAGAACTCTTTACTCTGATCTACCCAATGGACAGGAAATTCTCCACAGTTACGTGGAGAGTGAGGACTGACTCTGATATGAACTCTGGTGCTCTATATTTGACAACCTCCCCTTGGTGGGGAGGCTTGATGACACTCAAAGAAAGAATAAGCAGGCTACCAAGATGAGACTTGATAGCCTATGACCATAAAGTGGGGGAGGAGGTCCCCCTAGATCATAGACCTAGGGAAGGGGACTAAGGTGAAAGTAGGAGAGAGGGAAGAATGGGAGGATACAAGTGATGGGATAACAATTGAGCTGTAATCTGAATAAATTAATTACATAAATTTTTTTTTAAATCTCAAAATCCATATTGTGTTCTCGGTACAATAGTCATATTCTCAATAGCCCTTTGGCCTGCCTTAGTCATTTAGTCACTCAGCTACTAATCATTCAACTATTATTGGCAAAAAAAATTTAAAAATGGGAGGAGTATATAATCATACCCAGCTTGGTTTTTCTTTTTGATCCTAACAGTCATTAAGATAATCAAAAATGAATATAAACTACCAAAATCTCTACAGCTAGTGTCCAAGATCCTTCAGTATGCATGATGAGGGACTGAATAAGAAACACATATGCACAGAAAAGCAGAGACCAGGTGGGCTGTGCTTGCTCTGACAGAGGGCACTAACTACACAATAACTGGGAACCTCAGCTGTTTAATATGTCCAGCCCACAGGGAGGCATTAGCTAGCCTTGCTTGGTAGGTGGTGTCTGCGTGTGAGCAGCCTCAGGTTCTAAACATCAAGAAGGAGGAAGCTAGTCTTTACACACAGTGGTCAGTTGTTCAGAAACGCTCCTACTTGGACCAGAGGAAAGCTTTGCCATGTGAGCATGGCTGGACGGGAGCAGTTCTGCCATTCTTATGGCTCGGGGGCATGGGATCTTTGACATGACTGTACCCATGTCAATAACACTTAATTTATTCAAGGCTCCATCTGCTCTTTACTCATTCACTCAAGGCTTCCTTTGTTCCCCAGAGTATACTGATTCCTTCTTCTCTGTGTATGAATCTGTCCTTTCTACCTCAGAGGACTAAAGCTTTCAAGTTGCCATAAGAGTGCGCTTCATAATCAAGCCATAACATGAGATCGCAGTGGCCACATCTTTGTTTGCTGGTGTATCTAAAATATTTGCATCAAAGCCATGGCAGCATTCCTGACATTGTAAGGATGATTGATGTAGACCTATGAATTCTTGGAGTAATTTATAATGTGCAGAACTAGGCTGGTAATGAAGATATTTCAATTTATACAATGTTTAATGTTATAGGAGTTATCTTGTTTACATTGATCACATTTGCCTTGTAGGGAATTTCCCATAGTTTTCAGTGATATTGGCTAATTCTTTGAACCATCAGCTATGAAAAAGTGTTTGACGTTTAGAAAATCAGAATAAAATGGAAATATCATCTCTGACTTGAAGAACCTGATGGAAGCTAGAAACTCGTTGGTTGAATCTACAAGGACTCAGTGATCTGCCTTTTACAAGTACCAGGTTACTAAGAAGAAAACACAACCCAGTACCCATACTTTGAGAAATAATGTCCTAAAAGAAGGAAAACTAAAGAGCAAAATCAATGAAACTACACAGAGAGACAGGAAAACATATAGCATACAAATAATAAAAATGAAGAGATCAATTTCTTCTCGATTTTTTTCTATCATAGGTAGCATAGTATTTTATGACTCATGGGCCACACACTATCATTAATAACTATTCAACTCTATCTCTGTCCCTCTCTCTGTATCAAAAAATTAGCTGTTGATAATATCAATGAATTAAATGACTATGTTCTGAAAAAAAATTGTATTAATAAAAACAGACCTCAATTGGCCTTAGTTTTCCAATCCTTGATATAACTGGTATGGGAAATTTGTTTATTATTTGAGAAAAACAGAAAATTCACTGGGTTGTTAAAGATTATGGGAAAATACAACATGAACATTAATAATAAGATTAAATTATGGTAAAATCTTTCCCCATATTATGAAATATTAAATAAATTTGTATGTGAATGTTTCCAGCAAGAATCTTAGTAATTAAACTCTCTGATAAGTATAGTGTAATCCTCAAGATTGGAGGAGAAATACCACTGCCCCAAATCATCATGGCCAAATTAATTAAAGGAAGTAATGAATTAAAGCAAGCTCTTTTATTGGTGCACACAGGCTACCCCCACCCACCCAAGCAGGGTTCAAGAGATCAGCACTGGGTGTGAGGAAGACAATGCTTTTATAGCTCAGGGGTAGGGAATTTCTAAATAAGAGATTTGGCCGGCAAAACAAATGGGGTTACAGGAGCAGAACATAAAAAGATGGTCAAAATAGGTAGTTATAGCAACCTTCTGAAACAAATGTAGGGCTGCAAGATGGCGATACAGTTTTCTGAAGCAAAGACCCGATTGCAAGGTGGATGCAAGGTAGTCATAACAATAGGTGGTCATGACAACAGGTGACCATAATAACCTTTTGAAATAAAGGTATGGTTATAGTTTCCTGGAACAGGTAGTACAGAGCTATATGTAGTTGTGGTTATAGGTGAGTTATAAAGAGATACATATGTATGTCCCAATCCTTGAGAAACAGAGGTTTAATCATAAACAAGAATGAAGCAAGTTTGTCTTTACTATAAGATGGCTTCTCAGGCTAAGATGGAGGCAGGTTGGTTCATCAAAAGAACCAGTTGACTGTAGTCCCTGAAAGAAAA
The DNA here is from genome assembly GCA_907169655.1 of Acomys percivali. Classification (NCBI taxonomy): domain Eukaryota; kingdom Metazoa; phylum Chordata; class Mammalia; order Rodentia; family Muridae; genus Acomys; species Acomys percivali. The sequence continues at coordinate 113,158,443 of OU015744.1, read as the reverse complement.
GGTATTTCTTGTGAACAGCTTCCGGAGTCATAAAATTAAAAACTACTCTATAGAAATCAAATTTGCAGGAAAATTGGGTTTTTAACCTAAATCTAGAGACCATCAGAAAGTTTTGCATCTGAGCAATGTCTGGTTAAAATATAAAGAAGTGATTTCCCATTTCCAGCATTTATGCTAAAATGCAAGCACTTACTTCTTGGGAAAAGGTTTCTGATTGCAGGTTCAAATACATCATCTGCAACCAAATGTCAAGGGTTAAGAGATGTTCAATGGGATGTGGTTAGTGAAATGTCATGTGGCAGAATTCTGATCGTGAAATGCTGCGAAATGAGGGGTCATGGCAACCCGTGGTGTGAAGGAAAATGTCAGTAATGGAATGGGCAGTAAATAACAGCACTGGGCTTGTTATCTAAATGGACACTGGCGATTCGTTTCTGCTCTACTTGATCACTTCACTTCCTCCACCTGATAATCTATGCACAGGCGAGCAGGGGCTGAGCCTGCTCTCCCTCCCTCCTCTTTGACACACTCATCTTAAGCAGGTACTGTTTGAATAACTTTAAAAATGAACACAAGTGATATTAAAACAGAAAATTCTGTCAGGCTCAAGGCTAGCTGTTATTTCTCATAACACACTGTGTTAAATAAAATATGGTACGTTGAAGACTGTATAAAACGGTAGAGATGAGTCCTTGAACAAGATTGAGTTGGAAAAACGACATAGTTTTTCAACCATACAGTCTTATTAAAAGAAAGGCAACCAGAGTCTGCCTTCTCAGGATAGCCTGCGTCCCTTTCCACCATGTGCCTAGTAGGCCGTCTTGCCGAGGGGTAGTCACCAAATCGTGGACACCTGAGTGGATGTCAGAGTTTCAGCAGCAGACCTCCCCCCAAACAGGATAAGCAAGTCCTCAATAGTTCCTGCCTCACAAGTATGTCTATCAGATATATTGGGCCAGAAGACTGAAGACGATGCTCCAACATTATAGAGAGTTTTGGGTGACTGTTCAGGCAGCCAACTGTTTCTGTCTTTTTTTCCCCCCGCCCACTTTGGAAGCTGCTAACCTGCACTTCCTGTTTTTTACTCAGGTAATTAAGTTTATTTCTTCCCAAGTCTCTGATGGGGTTGAAAACCAGATATTTTAGTTTTACAATTAAGTTTAGTTCTTAGGGCTTAAGATGCTTTTAGGTCTAAATAGATATTTTAAGTTGATAGAGATGAGATATGATAGACACAGAGCTATGTTCAGAATTTTAAATGCACCAAGGAGGGAAAGATGTTTTTTTCAAGGATGCCAAATACAAATAGCCAGAACACTATGAATGTAACATTTATATAATTCCTGATTGTTTCATGGTTCTTCTTACTATAGGTAGTTTACTGTATATATGTGTAATAACATAAATTTATATGTAAAAAAATAAGAAAAAATTAAAAGAAATGTTTCATGTTTTCTAAGACAGTGTATCTTACTGGGGGAATTTTGTAATATCTTGCATCTGCTCTGCTTACAAATACTGTCAGTGAAACACATCCAGTTTGCTGGCATTGGGCCAGTTTGTGTGAGCATGGTAGTGTCTTTTGAAGTAGATATTCCATGGGCAAGGGATATGGATTATTTTCTAGATTATCAATCAGTGATGCAGCCTCCCTGTGTCCCAGTACTTTCAACCTCTCATAGTCTCCCTTCTCAAGTAAGCAAGATCTTATTCTTGATCTTGAAAGCTTCATCTCATAAAAATGAAGTAGAAGTGACATCATCTTCATTCTATGATAAAGTCATAGGAAAGCCAAGAGATGTAGCTAACTGCCGTATGAGAAGGCAAGTTAATTTTCTCACTTCTATGGGAATTCTAAATAAAACACAGATATCTGAAGATTCAAAGATAATATCCACAAATGAGAATAAAAGCATCCAACATATTTCTTTCTGTGTCTGGTTTACTTGCTCGAAATCATTCTTTCCGGTCTATCCATTTAATAATTTCGTGTTTCTTTTTTTAAAATTCTTTTTATTAATTTATTCATATTACATCTCGATTGTTAGCCCATCCCTTGTATCCTCCCTTTCTTTCCTCCCTCCCGCTTCCCCCTCTACTCCCTTCCCCTATGTCTGTGACTGAGGGGGACCTCCTCCTCCTGTATATACTCCTAGGGTATCGAGTCTCTTCTTGGTGACTTATAGAATGAGCAAATAGAAGGATCCAGAGGGTCCTGGAAAACTACAGGCAGGTCTGGGCCCTGGGGTCCTCCTCAAACTATGGCACCAGCCAAGGAAAATATAGGCAGTAAACTTCGAACCCCTACCCAGTCTAGCCTATGGACAGGACATTCTCCACCGTTAAGTGGAGAAGGGGATCTGACTTTCACACAAACTCTGGTGCCCCATAACGGACCATATCCCTTGGATGGGGAGGCCTGGTGGCACTCAGAGGAAAGATAATTTCGTGTTTCTTAACAAGTGAATCATATTTTGTTGTCTAAGTGTACCACATTCATTTGACTAGTCACCAGCTGATGGATATCTAGGTTGCTTCCATTTCCTGGATGTTGTAAAAAAGAGTGGTAATAAACATGGAGGAGCAGGTGTCTTTGTAGTAGGGTACAAAGATCTTTGGGGCATGACCAAGAGAGGAATAGCTAGATCTTGTGAATAGATCTACTTCTAGCAATTTGAGGAAATTGATTTGTACAGTGATTTTCATGGTGCCTGTACCAGTTGGCACTCCTACCAGCAGTGACTTCTTTTTCCACATCCATGCCACCATTTGTCTTTCTTTCTTTCCTTCCTTCCTTCCTTCTTTATTTCTTCTTAGCCATTCTGACAAGGATAAGATGAAATCTCAAAGTAGGTTTAATTTTCATTTTCCTGATAATGGCCAGAATGTTGACATTTTAAAAATGGTGCTCAGTCATTTCTGATTCATCACTTGAAGGCTTTCTGATTAATTCTATGGCCCCTTTTAAGTTAGCTTGCTAGGTTTTCTGGTATTTAGGTTTTGTTTTTAAATTTCTTTGGCTATTCTAGATATGGACTTACTACCAAATATATGGTTGATAAAGAGTTTTTCTTATTTTGTAGGCAAATTCTTCATTCAAATAACACTTTCCTGTACCAAACGGAAGTAGTTTAGTTTCATGAGGTTACATTTATTAAAATTGTTGGCTTTCCTATGCTAGTAAAGCTCAAGCACATTTCTTGTTTTCCCTTCTATCAGATTCAAAATGTCTGGTTTGTGTCCCTCCTCTATTTTGATTTGTGTTTTGTATAGGGTGAATATATACATATTCCATCTATTTAGTTTGATCAGCACCATTCTTTTTTTGAAGACAGCCTTCCTTCGATGTGTTTTGTTGGATCCCTTGTCAAAAATCAGGTGACTCCAGATGTGTGGGCTTATATGTAGGTACTCAGTTCTATGCCATTGACCAATGTCAAGTTCTTAACACAATGCCATGCCATTTTGTTACTATAGCTCTATAATATAACTTTAAAATTGGGTACTGACTGTTGTTTGTATTGTTCAGTATTACTTTGATTATCCTGGATATGTTTTACTTTCATGTGAAAATTTAAATTACTTACTCAGTTTCTTTGAAGAAATTCATTGTTTTTTTTCATGGGAATTGCATTGATTCTGTTGATTGGTAGGTGGGGTGGAATATAAAAATTATTACTCCCACCATTCTACGAGCATAGGAGGTTCCCAACTTCTGATATCTTCTTCTACTTATTTATTTTCAATGTCTTAAATTTTTTTACTGTACAAATCATTAACTTCCTTAGTTAGATTTATTCCAAGATTCTTTTTGTTTGTTTCTGGTTGTTTTGTGGGGGATTGTTCCCTTGATTTATTTCTCCATATGTTTGTTGTTTGTATATAGGAAGGCTACTGATTTTTTTAAATTAATTTTGTATCTTTCAACTTTGCTCATGTGTTAATCAGCTGTAGGAAATTGATGATGGAGTCTCTGGGGTATTCTATAGACAGAATCATTTTTTTCTCCAAGTTTTTTACTTATTCCTTTCCTATTTGTATTCCTTCTATCTTCTTCAGCAGTGTAATGGTTCTTTTGAACTGTCAACTTCACTCGATTTGGAGACCTCCAGAAAAGCAATAAAACACACTTCTCTGTGTGTCTGAAGGTATTTCAAGACGATTGACTTGTGGGTCAGTGAACTGAGGAAAAGACCTGTTCTGATGTTGGCAGCATTGTTCAGTACACTGGGGAATCAGGTAAACTAAAAAGCAGGAGAGAATCTCATTTTTGTGCAAGCTAATGAGAGAGAGAGAGAGAGAGAGAGAGAGAGAGAGAGAGAGAGAGAGAG
>OU015744.1:113135857-113154102 GCA_907169655.1 Acomys percivali | reverse complement strand
TGGCTCAGAAACTCCCAGTTTCTTGGAAAGATGATGTTGATTTCTCAGGTTCTATAGATAATAGATGGTCACAGGACTATACAGAATCTGATTGAGTAAACTAAAATAATATATCCTCTGCTATAACTATGATTATATCTATCCTCTATGTGTCTGTCTGTCTATCTATGTATCATCTATCAATCTACCACCTATCTTCTATCTATCTATCTATCTATCTATCTATCTATCTATCTATCTATCATCGTCATCATCATCATCATCATCATCATCATCATCATCATCATCTATCGGTGTGTGTGTTTATAGACATATATACAATACATTGGCTAGGCTCACTAAAGAACCCAACAGCCCCTCTAATTCATGTGTTTCTTCAGGTATGGTAGAGGTATTATATTTTTCATAGCTTTATCAGAATGAAGCAGTTTCCTAACTCATTCCTTAACTACTTAGGAAGATTTATGCATATACATTACCCAAATGTTTAAAGCAGTACTGATAAGCTTGCACTTGCTTAATGTTGATTGAATTGCATGAAATTTTTTATATTCCCTCCTTTTACACTCCTTTGTGAAAGTCTTAAGCAATTAGAAGTGTGTGTGCATAGATTTTCCTTATGTTAATATTTTCTATTTTAAATGGGAGAGGTTCAAGTAATGGTAAGTGGAACTGAAAAAAATTGCTCCTTGTGTTAACGGCTTCAGTCTTGATGCCAACGCACACTGTTTTGACACTGGTTAAGGTGGATGTTTTCTAGTGTGATCAACTGTGTACAAGTGGTTTAGTTATTTTTCACTGTTTTATGCTGCCCTGAGTTGTTTAGCAATTTATTGCTTTTGTTTTTGTTTGTTTGTTTCTGTTCAGCTGCTGCTTTGCATTGTCTTTTATTGCTTAAAAGAAACTTTAGGACTTTTTTTTCTTGAGGTGATGCATGGCATTCTTTTTGTCCTTCAGTCTACATCATAAGCCTCTTTTTTCACTTTTTCAGAATCCTAGAACTGTCTTCTTAATGAAAGTCATTAATCTGTGTCCTCAAACGGTTCTTAAATCATTTCTTATAAAGTCTATTGAATGAACAGGTTTAGGACCTATAGTCACTGAAAAGGAAGATACACTCTAAGATTCCCTTGATAACATAGGTCACTGTAATTATCCTGTTTCTACTCACATTGCAGATCCACTATTTTCTCACACAGCTAGATCCAGCCCAATAGTTAGCAAGTCTGTCCATATCTATCTATCTATCTATCTATCTATCTATCTATCTATCTATCTATCTATCTATGTGTGTGTGTGTATGTGTGTGTGTGTAGAACATGACTGTCACAGTTCTTAAGTCTCTGAGGCAGAAGACTTGCCCTCACTTTTATGTCTGTCATCTAAAGATAATCTGTTAGGTTCTATGACTATTTCTTGGTACTATTCCTAATTCTATACATGTACATATGCTAATCATGGAATATTTATGTTTAAACCACAAAGATAATCATCCCACAATGAAGCTTTTAACCCCTTTGAGGTCATTTTTTTAACTCCTGTGTAGTGATTTCAAATATTAAAGATAGAAGCAACCTATAATTTTATCTTGAGTCTTCAGCTTTCTGGTCTATTACCTATCAGATAAAACCTTAAAGTTCAAAAGTACTTCCAGTAGCCTTATTAAAACTCACAACTCAGTGAACACTGTCTTGCTTGTGATCCTTATACCTGACTTTCTATTCTTCATCTCTGTTAATATTTCCTTTTTGAGCCCAGATACTGATTTATTTTCTTTCTATTCTTTGAAACCCCAGCATATGCTGCTATTCAATCAATAAAAGGCTATGTCTATATGATTCTTAAGCCATAATTGAACACTGTCATTTGCAGTGGTTCTTTTCTGCTTTTCAGCCTTTCTTGTCTTTGTTTGTTTTGCTATTTGTTCATTTGTTCGTTTTGTTTGTTTGACCAGTACAGGAAATTGAATGCAGGACCGCATGTATGTTTGACAAACAGTCTAGTACTAAATATATGGTTCTTAAAAATGTTTTCTGTGCTATTAATCCATAGAAATTCCTTAAGGTTAAGTGTTATAGCTAGTCCATACTTACCTTAAAGCCAGAGGCACATAGCAGCTATATAACTATCGGCTAAACTGAACTGAACTAGAAATCTAAAGCAAAATTCGTAGTTCTTCCGACTACACAAATTTAGGATGACAGAACCAATAGCTGTTATTTACATATAGCTTTCCCTGTGGCAAAAGAGAGCAACAAGGCAATCTGGTCAGTTAGATCCATTTTAAAGACAAAATGAAACCTTGGGAAAAATTGGATAGTAACTGTACTTGATATTTTTCAAAACATTGTTCAATACAATTTTATTTCAAGCCAAGTAACTTAATAATATGCTTCAATTAAAATAAAATACAAGAAGAGTAATTTCCTTTCGTGGGTGCTATTCATTAGCCAAGTAGTAAAACATCAATGTGTTTCACACTCCCTTTTTCAACATTTATCAGTGGTGTAAATTGATAAAGCTTGAAGTCATTTCTTCCTCTTAGTTTCATTTGCAATAGTATCAATGACAGATTACTTTGAATAAGTATGACCAGAATAAGATAGAGACAGAATAATATTTGGTTAAATTAGCAAAGCACAGCTGAGCCAGGAGGATGTAATTAGAGGCTATTTGAGGAAAGAACATTAAATTATGGCAAGTTGCAAAGACATCCAAAAGCTCTGTGGGCCACTTTTTCTTACAGCAGTGCTTCACCATTCCATAGACACATTAAGAATCAGGCTAACCCTGGCAAGACTCCATGCTGTGTAGGTGTTGGCTGTTCATATCCCCAAGGGTTTTCCTATTTGACTCCGTTAGATGAAACACTTATTAAAATGAGCACAGGCATATAGACGCAGAGTGTTACTGATGTGGTCCAACAGAAATACCCATACTTTCACCCCTTTGTCTATAAATACTGTCTTCTGATACAAAAAAATCACTCCCAAAATCCGTTAAAATGACATGGTCTTTCTTATCATATGATTTTCTTTCTCACTATCATAATATGTATTACTTTCTGTCAGAGATAATTACCTGTCTTCAGAGTATTTAAGCTTCATTTTCATCATTTATTCTACCAACAGTTTTATTTTCAATCATTAAATTAATATAGAGAAGTATTCTTAACTAAATTGCATCAGACCAGTCACTGGAATAACTAAAGATTTTTAAAAAAATAACCAGATTGGTATTATCACACACTAAATGTATGCCTAGCATACTCCCCCCGGGAGTACACGAGCATGGCATCTTGCCCTGCATAAGCTGAATGCTTAGCAAGAATCATTTGGATTTGCTTCTAAATGTTTATTCCAGCTCCTCCTCCATCTCATAGTAAGTAGTTTCTTAAGATAACTGCCCTCCATTCGTTCACTCATGCGTTCAGGTATGCATCTAACATGCAATGTGCATCCATTACTATGAAGTTTTTTTTTTCAGGTTGTAGAGTTTGGTTGATGCAAATAGATGCAGAAAATGCTTGGAGTAAAGTTATGGTCTAAACAGGAAACAAGACAGATGGATTTCCCACAGGAGCACTTTGCAGGAGCCCAGCACATTACCATGGTATCACTATGCCAGTTTTTCGTTTTAGAAATGGTACCTATTTCTGCTCCTCTTGAATCCAGGACACCGTATCACTCATCTTGACCAGTGAGTTGTGGCATCCATCAAATTACTTGAAACTGGTTTAAGCTTTAAGTGGAATTATAGTTTTTCTTTTGTTCATTTCTAGGTAAGATGTTGGATCATTTTGAGGTCAGTATGGAGTGAAGAATCTCAAGACAGGCTGGTAGAGAGGCTGTTTGGACAGAGATACTTAGTTGCCCCCAAATAGTCTGTTGAATCCTAATGGAGACTTGTTTAGTCCCAGAAGACACTGTGTGGGATGGAAGAACCACTCGGCTGATTCCAAGTCAGATTAGAAAATTTCGAGATAATCAAATTGCCCCTAAGTTGTTTTATGTATCAATATAAAGCTAAACCACTTGTAATTATTTAATCTAATCATATATTAAATACTACATAAATACGTTATATTTGATACAGAAAACAGAAATAAAGCCCTAGAAGAAATCATGAGAAGCCTCAGAGAGAATTTTTGTAGGATTTAAAATAGAAGTATTCTTAGTAAGATGCATTATTAAGAGAGAAAATAAAGTCTTAGGCATATTCTACATTCATATTATTTGGAAAAATATATGTATTACTTTGTATGTCTACACATATTGACAGCTCTGATATTATAAATGTCTTGGAGTGTCTAACATATATATCTATATATAGCACTCTTAGCTTTGAGTGTTACTGTATAGTTTTTACTGTTAGAAATATTATAGGATGTTAGAAGGCAGAGTCACATTAACTTGAGCTTCACTGATTACCTGTGAATGAATTGTGTCCCAAACACAGAAGTCTGATTATATTTTTTCTCTACCTGAGAGGCATTCTATGCCAGTTATTGATCACAGTTAGAAAGTGCTACGGAAATGTGATTATATTACTTGTCAACATTATATTTTTCATAATGTAGACATTTTATTTTCTATTATGAGACTGTTTACTGACACGGTAACTGAAATGGTGTATAAGTATAGATGGTGTATAAAGCAGTAGACTCTACATCACATAGGTCCCTAACAGGAAGGGATAGTGCCCTTTGTCTACCTACTTCAAATATATAAAGCAAGCAAGCCGAACTGTTGTACATCACAGCCCAGACCACTCTACTAATACAATATATTATAACAAAAGAGATTGTTTATTCATTCATCATTCACTCCCTCACTCAGACATACATACATATATACATAAAGACATACATACATGCATGCATACACGCATATTATTTACAATGGGCATCCATGACTATGAAGTATTTTTTCAAGGTGGTAAGGTCTTGGTTGATGCAAATAGACATGGTGAGTGCCTGCAGTAAATTTATAGTCTAATCAGGACACAAGACAAACAGATCTTCCTCAGGAGCACTTAACAAGCACCCAGCACTTGTTCCAATGCTACTGCACTCTGGCATAATATGTACTAGTGATTGGTGGCTCCCAGAGGCTTGGGAGAGTGGTGGGCTGCTGAAGGTAGGAAGATAAATGGCATATGTAAGACTGTTTGGTGCTCATTCATGCTGTGCTGTTACCTAGTAGTGGAACTGTTAGGAAGCATTCACCAAGATGAGCGTTGGTGCAGGGGTGCCTATGATACAATAATCGTCACTTCCTCCCATCGTATACACAAAGAATAAGTTTTCATAACTAAGACACCATCATGTGTGGTTGTTACTGTAACAAAACCTACTTGATTCTGAGAGACATAGAACCTTAAACATAGAGAATAGCTCATGCCAAATGACCTAGAGGTTAGAGGGGTCACGATACATCCTTGCTTCAAATTTTCTGAAAGAAGGGCAGCGGAGAGATGTGGTTAAATAGCGGAGAACGCAAAAGGGTCTAACCACTGTGCTAAAGGTTTTCTATCTCATTTTCTAAGCCCACACAAAAAACAATTTGAGAGCAGATATAACTAAGGTGTAATGCTTTCCTACCTCCGTTTATGTCTGTCTGATCCCGTGCTGAGGAGCCCTCCTCCTTTTTTTTTTAAAGGCCACAGATAAAGATTTTAAGTTTTCAGTTGTCCCATTGAAACAACTATTAAGAATACTGATGACATAAACACTGACAATTTTTTTTGTCTTGTACTGTCCAAAAAGGGTCGTTATCAAAGCCTTGGATCTACTGCCTGTCAATGTACCCTACCTTGTTTGGAAGATGTTAATATCTACTAAAAAGTAAAAGTGAAAACCTTCCCTCTTTTCAAGATTCGCTTGAGAGATGGAGTAACACGTCGATTATCTGTGGCAGTGGGGAAATGAAACTGTCACATCAATTACAAAAGCAGCTAAGTTGCCAGCAGGAAAAGCATTGATTCTCAGTGAGTTCAGATCTGTAATTTCAGATACCTTTGTCATCTTACTGAATGGGAAACTTTGAAAAGAAAATCACTTCTCCCATTCACAACGGTACCCATCATTGGAGTCTTTGAAAGGAGCTGATAAGATGGAGATTCAGTTTTGAGATGTTCTCAGCTGTTGTTAATTTTTTATTTCTAATTTAATTTTCATTTCTCTTGTTTGAGATATCAATCTATCAGCTTACCAGAGTCTCAGTGGGACTCCGTATAAGCAACACAGTCCTCTCCAAAGTTTGCATGTCACACCGGTAGCTCCAGGAATAGCTATACATTTCTACCAAAAGCTTAAATTCTGGCTATATTTTTCCTACCCTCCTACCACCTTTACTGTGATGATCAGATTTCTTTATGAAGTAGAGAATTAAAAAAAAAAAAACCTTGGGGAAATTTTAGATCTCTACAGACTAGATAAAACTCTCCTGTTAGCCCAAAGGGACTCAAGAAAATACTAAGAAGAAAAGCATGTGAGGTAAACAAAGTAAAAAAATATAAAAATAAAAAATAAAAACAAGCAAACTGATAGCTGGTTGTTTGTTTGTTTCCTTACTATTTTCATGTGCTTTGCCTGTTATAATTATCTGCCTCTGACAAACTCCTTGTCCATGTTCAATAACCAGCTCCCAGGGTTCCTGTGACATCAGGCCATGCTCAGGCTCGTACATATGTTGTTTAGTGATTTTACAGAAATAACTACACGTTCAATACCCATCACAGTTCCTCTGTCCTTTTCCATTCAGACAAGAAGACATTAACTCTGAATCTCCCTTCAGTCTTGAAGTACGTATGCTGTGAAAATGTCCAGTGGTTTTGACATTTTCTAAGAAGACCAAAAAGACCACTTTTCCTTCAGGATGGAAGGAACTCAGTTTCCTGATCCAGTCTGCATAACCAACAGCAATGTGAAAAATACAGACATTTCTGAGATGCTCTTAACTACTGTGCATTTTTATTTCTAATTGAATTTTCATTTCTCTTTTCATTGCCATCTAGGCCATTGAAATGTGGTAGTTATTTATTCAAGTGGGAGACCATTTTTTTTGTTCTCATAAAATGAGATATTTCTGGAGTTCAGAAAACATTGCCTAATTTGGATCTCAGAAACTCAAGGTTTTTGAATTATTCCTCTGATAAATTCAATTCTTACGTTGTTGTTAAGCCTGTATTTAAAAATAACTCTTCAAAGGACTATGCTTATCTATTTTCTAACTTTGGTTAGAAGATTAGCAGAGCCATGATGTACTTTATTATATTATAACATTATATATAAGTGCAACAAGTAAAATACGTTATGACAAGTATAACAATATGTTGCAACTGTGTAAAGGGGATTTCTCAGAGTAAGGTGACTCTTTCTGTTTGTATTAAAGCATATTTTAAATAGCCCACTTATGCGAGTAAGAAGGAAAGAGTCAGCTCAATAAGATGGTGACTTTGCACCACTGAATGCAGAGTCACTGGGATGGAAAAGGTGTCTGTACATCTCAGTTTTCAGAGAGGAGTCATGTATTACCACTATTTGCCACCTACCCCAGATGACCTTTCTGCCTTTTGTGCACAGGTCAAATGTTTCAGAGTTTGAGAGCTGACATAAGGAAGTGCAAGCGTGATGTATTGACAGTTTTGAGCTACCCAACTTGGTTTAGAGGGGGCAGTCTTTGATAAGGAGGAAAACAACTTCCCCTTATGCTATATCGGGTCAATAAGAAATACCATTAAGCTGAAGAGACATCACTTTTTGACCTTTATTTTTTACTTATTTATTTTTTTGCTTCTGTAACATATAATTACGGTTTTAACATTTCTTCCTTAAAAGCCTAGTTTTATGCAGAGACAAGGGGTTATTGATTTATCTGTAGAAAAATGCTGTTTTTAACATTTCACTTCACCAAGTATTTCATATCTAGCATGCTAGAGAGACATTTCAAAAAATCCATTAGTTGCTTCCTTTAACCTTAAAATCTCATGTACACCCATGTACTGGCAATGTGAGTCACTTTCACAGAGCAGGATGGAGAGTTTGTACACGTGAGTCAGCACACTAAGAGAGCCTCAGGCATCCATCAGGCTCTTGTAGATGTCAGAAACTGCTGCGTAATGGAACGATCTGTGTTCATAGGAGTACGGAACATGGATTTTCTAACTTTGTGTGACAGTGAAAGAGGTCATACAGGATGGTAACTAACTTTTATATTGTACTATTCTCAAGAAAACATCTTTTTCATCAATATCATCTCATCCTCTCTATGAACACACTTAACCCAAAATTTAGCCTACCTCAGAGTACTCAGGACTAGCGGACTTTAGAAGAAAGCAGATTCCATCTGCATTCAAGTAAAACTGGTGAGAGGTTATGTAGTGCATCTTGTGCTCTTGTTACCTGTCTACAAGCAGAGAAGAGTAGAGTACCTAAGAATAAACACATTGCCTAGTTATAGAGTCAAAGAATGCTTGTCTTTGTTCACTAAAATATACTATATTCAATTCTATATTAAATGAGAGAATAATTAGTGAATTTCATAATAGCTTTCTACAAGTTATCCATTATGAATGACTAATTTGCCCACACTATGGCCACTCTTTGATTCTGCGAAGAATGATTCTCTAATCTCAGATGTTTTTATAATAATAGTTCTAAAGTCATACCATGTTAGATTTAGGGAAACCTCCATCAGTGAACTTAACCCTTAGAAAGTTTTAATATCAAAGAAATAAAATCCAATCATTTCCCCAAAAGTGCACATAAAATCTAGAGATATCTCCCTTAAAAGATTCAGATTTAATAAAGATGTTATTTTTCATATTGCTGTATATCTACTCCCTAAAATATAATATATGCTTAAGAACTTTTATTGATTCGTTGTCTATTTTTCTTTTATTTATATATTCATATATTATTGATTTATTACAGTACTGGGGTTAAAGCTAAGAGTCTGTTTCCCTTGCTAAGCAAGTGCTCCATAGGGAGTTATACCCCCAGAATTAAATAACTTTTGTTTCATGAAATAAGCCACTTTTCTTCTATTGGTTTCCAGAGTAAACACATCTTTCATTTCAAGCATTGATCTAAAAGGAAAGGGGAGACTATTGAATGGTTCTGTAGGTGAGTTGAGGAGTGAAAAATGATCTCAGGGAAATGTGGGAGAGGGGCCCAAAACTGATTCTCTGTCCCAGGTGTTTGTGTCCTAGCTGGCTTTGTGATACCTTCCAGGGATGATGCTGATGGGCAAGGGTTTGATACTTAGTCTTTATTCTAGTGGCCTTAATAAGGGACAATTGCAAGTCAGAAGTTCTTTGTCACAGTGAAATAAAGTGACACTGAAGGGAAAGGTTGACATTTCCTTCCAACTTTACTTGTTTTCAACAGTGCCATTTATTGCTAGGTACAGTGGCACATGCCTGTAATCCCAGCGCTCAGGGAGGCAAAGACAGGCAGATCACTGTGAGTTTGAGGCCAACCTGGCCTACAAAGTGAGTTCAGGACAGCCAAAACTACACAGAGAAACCCTGTCTCACAAGAAAAAAAAAACAATTATTTCTTTACTTCAAAGTAGACATTTTGCTAGTTACTGTAATGCTGTTTTCCCCCCAATGGTTGAAAGATAACTTTTATTGAACTTTATCTCCTTCCTTTTCTATTTCCTCCTTTTGTTATTAAATCTTTCCCCAAGTGGAAAAAAAATCATTTTTTATATCTGCTACACAGAAAATAAATTCATTTAAAAGTTTTATTAAATTTATTTATGTATTTATTTTGCATCCTCATTGAAGCCGTCTCCTTCCTCTCCTGCTGGTCTTACCCTCCCTCCTTGCTCCCCCTTTCTCCCCTTCCCATTTCTTCAAGTGGAGTGGGGGTTGTCTCTGTCATAGTTATTAAGTCTTTTAATCTAGCACCACAAGACAACCAATATACCAAAGAAGGGGGAGTTAGAAGGATCTGACCTTGGAGCTCAGACAAGAACGCAGCCTCTGCATCTCTGGGTTGGAGTACTGACTGTGCAGCTGGAGAGTCAGTCGTTAGATCCCGAGAATGTGATTTGGTTTCAGAAATACCCAAGCATGGGCAGAGTGCAGCAGCTAACATGTCAGAAATTAAACTTCAGCATCAACTTACAACAGTTGCTGATCAGGAAAACAGAGCTCATCCAGAGGTTTGTAGAAGAAGGTTAAGACTATCTTGACACCAATGGGGCACAGGTAGTAGTAGCAGGCCAGAACACTGAGTCATCAAGGAGGTCGTTCATGTTTTGCATATTTGTCTTAATAACAAGTGTCAGAACTCCCTTCCTGCGTTAGAAACTCCCAAATTCCAAATTTCCATTTTCTCAGCTCTCAACACCTTGCAGTTTCAGCTTCAGTAGAGAGGGTGAAGATCCAGCCTGCCTCCATCTTAGGCTCAACAGCCATCTTACAGTAAAGACAAACGAGGTTCATTCCCGTTTATGATCAAACCTGTTTCTCAAGGATGGGGTTGTGCCCACCTGCAACCTTAACTGCAAACGGCTCTGTACTGCCTGTTCCAGGAATGACGGTTGTGTCTTTGTTTCAAAATCTTGTTTATAACCATCTTGTAACCTTATCTTGGTTTCAAAGACTTACATGACCACCTGTGACCACCTTGTTATAAATCGCTGTTGTTATGACTACCTTAGTATGCCCACATTACAATCATGCCTTTCTTTCAGGAGGTCATTAGGACTAACTTGTGATATTCCTGTAACCCTGTCTATTTTGCCTGCAAAATTCCCCATTTGGAAACCCCCTATCCCTGAGCTATAAAAGCCTTGCCTTCCTCACATCCAATGTGACTTTTTGAACCCGGACTTAAGGGGAGGCAGATTGTGTACATAAATCAAAAGCTCACTTTAATTAATTGTTTGCTTTAATTAATTTTGCCATGATAATTTGGGTCAGTGGTCATTCTCTTCCCATCTTTAGGATTAACAAGGGGTAATGAGATAGAAACTATACAGGCATCATCTAAGAGAATGAAAAGTATTTCATGAAGCCTAGAGATTTCCTAACAAGAGTTGTTTTATATAGTTAGAGATAGATATACATATATGTCCCATTACAGGCAACACTATAAAAAGAATTTTCCTGTGATTATATGCATTCATTTTTTTTTCAGGAAGACACACAGAAAATAAGATAAGTAAATAAAGTTGGAAGAAGAAGTCAAAACAGAAAGATGAATCCTTTTGATGGATGTACAAAGATAGCAAAGAAACATTTAAAAAATGACACAAATATCAACCACAACCAATCCCCAACCTACCAATTTCTAGTAATAAAAAACAAACAAACAAACAAACAAATCACAGAGAAACCCAAAATGTCTGATAGGGAACTCAGTCTTTGTAAAAAACAAACAGACAAAAAAAAAAAAAAAAAAAAAAAAGAAAAGAAAAAAGATGAAATGGAAGGACTTAAACAAACCAATACACAATTTTATACATACCAATGATGTAGTAGAATTTTCTGTGTGGGAGTTTACAGCTTTTGGTCTTGGGACTGCCTCCCCCCCCCCTTTCATCACTTCCCTTGGTGGGGAGGCCCGGAGGCACACAGAGGAAAAGGGAGTCGGCTATCCAAATGAGACCTGATAGGCTGTGCTCAGATGGTGGTGAAGGAGGTCCCCTTCTGTGAGAGGTCTAGGGGAGGGGAATAAGGAAGAAGAGGGAAGAGGTGGGGGATGGGAAAATACAAGTGAGGGGATAACAATTGAGAAGTAATCTGAATAAATTATAATAATAATAAGACTGTATATAAAAAAGAATTTAAGAGAAACAGAAAACAGAAAAAAGGCAACAGGAGAAATGAGGACAGCAAATTATAAACATGGTAAAGCAAGGTCTTACCTACTCTTTAGTTTCCTAAATTATGTCTGATTGCTGACACAAAAGTGTAGCATTCCCTATGCATCTACAAATGGACATAGAATACTGATGGGGGAAGGATCAAGGCGAGGAGGGCTTCGAAATCACTCAAAGTGATGATCCCTAGGTTTTGGAAGCCCTGTGCTTATGATAGAACAACTGAGGCACCAACTAGCTCTCAGCAGACAGTGATGGGAAATGGTACCTGTTGGAACCACAAGTCACTCATACAGATGTTACAGTTAAAGGAGTGATGCCAGAAATACTAGACCAGGAATGGTGTGAAAAACAAAGAGCTTGCCGTGGATATGAGACACGCAACAGGGTCTGATAAGAAACACCTGGGCTCTGAGACGCTAGGCTGGCTAGCTTCTACGAAACCATCCCTAACACCTTCCAAGACGCACATCCCAGCCACTACTGATCTGGTGCATACTGTTGCTTCAAAGGCAGCTAACTGTAACGGTTTAAGTGAAAGCCTCCACCCATTTCAGTAAGGAGTATCCCATAGAGAGGGGTCAAGTAAAAGTAACCACAGTTACTAATTAGTAACTGTGAGAATGAAGAGCTTAGTGTATTTAACAACCTCGAAACAGGAGGGGGCGGGGAAGGGGGGGGAGAGCTGTAATGCCTGCTAATTGGCTAACAACTAGCTGATGCCCAGGGTCAATAAATAAGAATACTAGAGTCAGAGGTGACAGAGGTGGACTTTAGCTAGCCCTAACTGGGTGGACAGCACGTGAACAGAGCATGATCCCCTCCCTCCTTGGGCCAGGGAGCCGCACATCAAAGCTGTGGAGTCTTGGTCACGGTAGCACAAAGAACAAGCCGATGTTACAATGGTCGCCTCAGTCTTTTTCTGGTTTCTGCCATAACCTTGTAAAACTTCCCACACAATGAAGTTCAGTAATTTCTCCCGTTTTTGTGTAATCTCTTCCTAAAGTTTACTCTTTGTTCGGCTTAATCCCATGAGTGTCCGTGTCTTTAATTTTCAGTGGAGTGTGAGAACGAAGTAGAAGTAGCTATCCTAGTTTGATCTTTGGTGACCTTGAGTATAAGGCATTCTAGGTCTTTAGATAAAGCATAGCTGCTCAAGAACAGTCCACTAGCACTCAAAACTTGGGTATCATATCACTAGGAAATACGCAGAAGAAGCTGATCTAAAAAATAAAAAATTTAAAATCACTTGTATTCATTAAGCAAAGAGACAAATGAATTAGGGAAAATAACAAACAAAAACCGAATAGCAATCTTAGCCCCTAATATACAAATATTTTATTTATATTTATTTATATTTAAGGACTCCGAAAATATCCAGGTATGGGGCACACACCTTTAATCCCAGCACTCAGGAGGCACGGGCAGGTGGTTCTATAAATTTGAAGGCAGCCTGGTCTACAGTGTGAGTTCTGGTACAATCAGAGCCACACAGAAAAAAAACCCCATTTTGAAAAAATAAACAAACAAAACAACAACAAAATAAAAACAAACAAAATAATAATAACAAAAGGCTGAGCAAATACACTCCTGTTTATCTTCCTAGAAAAATGGAGATTTAATCCTATATACACTCTAAACACTGTGCTTAAATGATTGCCATTTTATTTATAGTGGCCAAATATGAAAACATGTTGGAAATGTCTTCTCCTCCCTGCCAAAAAACAAAAAACAAAAAAACAAAAAAACAGACCTGAGGCTTCTGACCTCAGTAACACTAACTGACCACAAAGGGCAATAAGAACAGACTAATCATTTTATTAAGTTTTTCAATCAATCATTCATTAAGTGTTTTTATTTATTGCCTAATTATTGACTTTATCCAGTGTTAGCAAATGCCATATTTTATAGTTCTATAATTATGCCTATGCATAATTTATATGTATCAACAGAATTCTTCTAAAACAAACAAACATATTTCACCAATCAAGTCTGGTTACATTATTTACATAGAAAAGTCAAGGAGTATAATTTTGTGTAATTGTCTTTTTTCACTTTTTAAGTATTTTTATAATTTTTAGACGAATTCTGTACCTATCATTCATTGACATCACTTCTACCCACTCTTCTCTCTAACTCCTCTCTACCTCCCCACTCCAGCTCAGACTCATGTCCTCTTTTTCCATAGTAATTATTGTGTCTTACACACATATAAACACACATCGTGTACAACATTAATCACACAGATGTAAGGAGAAAGACTGTGAACTCAAATCATGTCAAAATCAATTAATTAAAGCAAGCTTTAAAAAAAAAATTTATTTGTGTATATATGAAGGAGAGAAACCTGTTCTTTAGGATCCCAAGTGTGGGACCGGAACGGTCTCTTGAGAGAACAGGTGATGTTAATTCACTAGAAGAGCAACCACCTCGTGCAGGAGCTTAATTGCAGCCAGCTGAAAAAGATCCCGTGAACAGACTCTGGGAGGATTGGAGACTTGGGATAGATTTGGCTGCCCTTCAAGATGCTCCTAGAGAAAACTGCTTGAGGGAAGGCTTCAGAGCTCCAGCTCCTGCTGAGGATCTGTGGTCTGGTTACCCCAGGTTCCAGTGGAAGAAATCCTGTGGCTCCTGACTGGAGAATCGTTCTTCAGAACTGATATCCTTAAGGTTTTGTTATTGTGTCCATTAATCCTCATTTCTTACTTAATTGGGTTATAATTGACGTAGGCTTGGTTACTAAATTGTTCATAAAATATATTGCTTAAGAAAATTGAATCTACATATATAGGCTGTCTCTCCTTTAAAATGGGGTTCAAGAGATCAGCATTGGACAAAGTTAAGATAAGGAGTCTTATAAATCAAGAGTAGGGAGATTCCAGTGGAGATTTGGCAGGAAATGGATGGGGTTACAGAACCAGAACATAAACATGAGAAGTTGGTTATAACCTGAAGCAAAGATATGTTTGCAGAATGATCGTTACAAGGTAGTCATAGCATCCTCCTGTAGCAAAGACATGGTGGTGAGGTGGTCACAGCAAAGTGGTCATAATAACCTTTTGAGACAAAGGCATAGTTGCTAGTTCCTGGAGCAGGCAGCACAGAACCATTTGTAGTTAAGGTTACAGGTGAGACATAGCCCACCTATCCTTGCGGAACAGATTTAATCATAAACACAAATGAATATAGTTTATCTTTACTGTAAGATGGCTCTCAAGCCTAAGATGGAGGCTGGCTAGCTTACCAAAACTTACTGGGTTCATTTACTGTTGCTTATAGGTACATGTGTTGAGAGCTAACCATTTGGTACTAAATAGCCTATCAGGGGTCTCCATCCTTAGGAAAACTGATTGTCTTTCACCATTTATCAAGTGCCTATAGTTCTTTATCTAAGGTAGGGACCTTGTAAAAATTTGCACATCCACATTGGCATGACAATTGGAATGGTTATTATGCAGCATTATTTGTATAAGCATATCTGAACAATGTTTTTAAAAATAATCTGAAATTATGTTTTCTTGTGAAAATAAGAGACCTATGTATATGATTGGGGTAATTTTATTTTATATTTTTACATTTTGATTTTTCCTTATTTTGCATTATTTTGACTCAATGCTTTAAAATATGAAATATATGATATATATCTTTTTGAACATGTTACACAAATATTTTATGCTTTTTAAATACCTTATTAACTAGCTTGATTTTAAAAAGAGGTTTCAAGAGAATTGAAAAAAGAAATTGCTAATGCCAAAGTTATGTCACAAAAATATCTTGGAATGTGACATAACTTTATTTAGTGATAAAAGAGGGGCGTGTGTAAAGAGTAAAGGGTAGGAGGAAAATTAAGAGATAGAGGAGGAAAGAAGAAGAGGTTGGAAGAAGACATAAAGACATCTCTTGCCTGAGAAAAAGGGAGTGAGGCTACACAGACTGTTAAAAAGCAATAAACCCCTAGAGTGTTGTTGATGTATGCGGCACGAGATGATGCTGGAAGAAGCTGACATGGAGATTCTTTACAAATAAGCGTGGAGTACATCACTGGGGGAAAATCAGATGAGAGTCAGTATTTTCCCCGAATGTCTTTCAGTCACTCTAAGAGCTGAATTGATGCATTGGGCACCTTGGAGATTAAATTTCCCCATAATAACTTGGGCTCCAGCCTTTTACTTTTGGAAGCAAACTTTAGGCTTAGTTCAGGCTCAACAAACCAAGAGTATGTAGCCTCATTCAAAAATCAACTAAAATAAGACAATGCCTTTAAACACAACAATTGTATCTTCTGCATAACTTCAATCACATATTTTTTCTTTTAACATATGGGCATGATATTGTTACAGCCATAGAACTATTTTTTGTTTTACTTGGTGAAAAGTGGCATTATAAGTCTGCACCCTCTCAGAAAGCAAGCACAGAATTTGTTAGTAAGGATGTGCATTGGGATCCCTCTCGTCATTTTAATACCGTCAAGAAACCTTTTGGAAAGATGTCTCCATGAGTGTGTCATCAAGTTAGAGGTGTCAGCATGGAGAGGAGTTAAAGTCATCTCCAGCACAAAGTAGAATGAGAAGAATCCTTTAGAACACACGCTAGCTACTACAAAAAGCTCAGTGAAACATTGGAAATAAAAAGAATTGTCCTTCCTCTGAATGAAACAATATGCCGTAGAGGATTACATATGGGAGAAAGGAATTCTAAATACTGTGCTTGGGAACCCATCAGAAAGACAGTGTTTGAGCTATTAACTACCAAGTACTGTGATGGAAGGATTACAGAAGCAGTAATTTATCATGTTTTTAGTCACTAAGGTGAACTGCATCATGCCCTGAGCAGAACGGAAGACGACTGGGATGGTGGGAGTTACACTTGCTTACCTCCTAGATTTTTCCAGCAGCCACACACAAATGCTTTCTGCCCTTTCTGGTCCCAAGCCCTCTGTCTAGGCTGTGTCTGGTTTTGCTGAAGGACTGGCATTTTGACAGACTTTTGAATAAGGCTATTTATTCGTGTATTACTGAGCCTAAACTAAGCCTAGAGTTTGTTTCCATAGATAAAGGGCTGGAGCCCAAACCGTTATGGGGCAAATTTGATCTCCAAGATGCCTCGTGCATCACTTCGGCTTTCAGAGTGATCCAAACACATTTGGGAAAAAATATGGACTCTCATCTGATTTTTTTCCCTCAGTGACTTCATACTCCGTACTTACCTGTAAGGATCTTTCTCTAGGGTGAACAGACCTAGTGAAAAGACCAGGATTCATTTCATTGCTACAATGTTACATAGCACACATCTCTTGCCAACCTCATTTCAGTGCAGGACAGACAGAAATTAAACAAATGGACAGAATGCTCCTTAATTTTTAAAATCCCAGGGAAAATGAAAACAAAGCCCTACCCAGGAAAAGAATATTATATGCTTCCTGAGACTACATGGGCTGTGTCTCACTGTATTGTTCCAACCCACAATCACCTGAGCAACAGGTAGTTAACAGTTATCAGAACAGACTGAAGAACTAGCCGAGGACTCCTGTGTATTTAAAGGACACCTTCCCTTCCCTCCTCCTCTTCACCCAGGCATGGCCCTTGCACTTTCAGGAGGAAATGTGGTCCTCTGCAGATGGATACACTGTGAAATGCTGCTGTCTGTCGGACTTTATTTAGAAGTAGGATCTGCTGGTCATTGGTTGTAATTTTCTGCTTACAGGGAGTCTGCTGAGATGTGCTCTCACTCTATCAATGAGAAATTCTAACAGGTATTATTTTCCTGTCAAACTTTTCATTCCTTCTGTGACTGCTAGGCAATTTTGAAGACTCAGCTGTTTTATCTCTTACTTCGCCCTGCCTCAGGTTCCATGCCTTGCCCGATGGCATTCCATGCTTGCTGTAAAGCGGGCGTTGTGACACTGCACCTCTGTGCTGTAGTCTGTATCTCTATCATTGAGCCTTCTCCTAGACCTTGGGATATTCCTGTGCTTCCCGCCTCAACCTGTGCCTCGTGGCATAACAGACTTCTTCCTAGCAGTGGCCCCATCTCTCTAAAATCTCAATGTCTTTATATTTTTCAACTTTACATTCATTTTATCCTAGGCTAGTGGCTGTATTTATTGGAAGCATGGGATCCAGAGCATTTGAGAATAAAAATACTTCTTATGTATGAACCTTTCACAAGGTCACTTGATGTATCTATCACAGACTACAGGAGTTCTAGGTCTAGCGTGTGAATTTTTTCATCTGGAGAAACCTCTCATGGTACTGTGCCTTGCATCTCAGTGGTCCCTCATGTCTCAGCATCTCGGTGGTCCCTCATGTCTCAGCATCTCAATGGTCCCTCATGTCTCAGCATCTCAGTGATCCCTCATGTCTCAGCATCTCAGTGATCCCTCATGTCTCAGCATCTCAGTGGTCC
>OU015744.1:113114859-113126971 GCA_907169655.1 Acomys percivali | reverse complement strand
AAAAATGAAAATTAATAAAACAGACATAACATTACTACATAAAGATAATATAGTATCATGTTATGATTTGAAATAGTTTTTTCTTTGCAATTTTTAATATATTTCTTTTTTACATATACATTTACATTATTACACATAAATACAATAAACTACATACAGCAAGAAGAACCATGAAAAATCAGGAATTATATAAATGTTACATTCATACGTTCATAGTGTTTTGGCTTTTTGTATTTGACAACCTTGAAGAAAACATATTTCCTCTCTTGGTGAGTCTAAATTTCTGAATGAAAATCAATATCTATCATATCTCATCTATTTCAACTTAAAGCATCTATCTAGACCTAAAAACATTTTAACCCCAAACAGCTAAGTTAAATTATGAAACTAAACTATCTGGTCTTCAACCCCATCAGAGACTAAAGAAGTTATAAAACTTAATTACATGAGTGAAAAGGAAGTGCAGGTTAGCAGCTTCCAAAACAAGAAAATGACAGAAACAGTTTGCTGCCTAAACAGTCACCCAAAATTCTTTATAACTTTGGAGCATCCTCTTCAGCCTTCTGGACCAATATATCTGACAGACATGTTTGTGAGATTGGAACTATTGAGGACTTGCTTACCCTGTCTTGGCAGTTTGGCTATCCACTCTGCCTGCATCCAAGCTTGCCCATTTTTGGGCAGAATTCTGTCTGTGGCAGAAATGAGGACAGTTTGCCCAGTGGCTTGTTTGCCACATTTGAAGCCATCTCTATAAGGCAACTCTTTACTGTTCATCATCTTCTTTGAGGTAGGCTGGGTGTTGCCAGAAGTTAACCTGTCTTGTTGTCCTAAATAATAGGAAAACATCTTTAAATGTCATATTTTGTAGGTCTCTGAGGTTTTTGAAGACCTTTTATAACTTTTTACCATTTATATCTATAGAATCATATCTATCTGTGAAACCTAGGATGTATATTCTTGTGATAAAAATAGACCAGTAATTGACATGACCATGATTTGATTAATTAACAATTAGTTTGTGTTACTTAATTATCCTAAACAGCCTACAATACCACTCTCAAGGTGTTGGAAGTAAACCTTGCATTATAATTGAGTTGTATTGGTATAATACCTCATATTAGAGCAGGAATATACATAATGTGTGTGCAGAATAATCTTAAACTTGAATTGTATACAATATATCAAAAATAAACTTATTTTGCATCAATATACAAAATTCTATACCAATTACTTCAAAATAACTTTATTTGTAGCAATTAATGCCTTAAGTTCAAGAGTAGATTCAATAATCTACTTTTCGTCCTATCATCCCTATATATTTCTATATTCCCCCTTCTTTGTTTTCAACCCCTATCTCCATACCTACAAAAGAAAGGTAAAGGAAAAGAGAGACATCCCTGAGTCTAACCGCTTTTTCTCTCTGAGTAAGACCAATAATAACTTATAACCAACTCCCAATGAAAATAAACATCTGTAGCCCAAGAGAGGAAAAGAAAGAAAAGAAAAGAAAGAAAAATTACCTACTCAAACCCCCTTTAGGAGAAATGAGGTATCATTCTCTCAAGGTTTCTTCCAGCTGATTTGGGGCAATTAATACCCTTGTTGGAGCCAAATAACATTGGGGAGAAACGGTTAAACAAGCCAGGAATAGCATTCATGGTTCAGTTTCTAAATGTTGAGAAATTCTAAGCCTAATAGGAGTCTTGTATGGGGCAGTCTGAAATGCTGGACCAATTGGGATTGGAAGCTTTCTTTGAAGCTGTCCTGTGCTGATGAGTTACAGAAACTGAGGCGCCTGGGGCTAGAACATGAAAGATGCAGGATGTCATGTCCAGCATGCTGAGAGGAATGAATCCTGTCAGGTCTGATCCAGCATCAGTATCTGGTTCTTCTGTTCTGAAAGTATATAATTTCTCACTAGCATTATACAGTCCTAATATTATAAATGTATGAGGTGTGTGGAATGCACAATTAAGGCTGGCTCTCTGCTCTCTGTATGAGCAGAAGAAAGACAACTGCAAATCTTCGTTCATGCCATATGAAGAATGGCATCTCATAATAAGTCACAGGGATTCTGTCACTAACAAGAAACATTGCCTAGGTATAGACTTTCATGTCTCAGCCAGTCTCAGAGCTATTCCTATGTAGTAAGATTAGCAATATAAGTTACCTGCTTGTTCTGCAGTTTGAATTCTTTACATCCCGATTGCAGCCCCCTCCCTCATCACCTCCCAATCCTATCCCCATCCACATCCCCCCTTCCTCCCTCCCCTAGTCCTCAGAAAGGGGAGCCCTTTTCTTCTAACATCTGTCCTCAGCCTATCAAGTCTCATTCGTTTCCTCTGTGGCCTGGCAAGGCCACCCTGCCATGGTGGAAGTGGTCAAAGTTGGGAG
Source organism: Acomys percivali (assembly GCA_907169655.1). Classification (NCBI taxonomy): domain Eukaryota; kingdom Metazoa; phylum Chordata; class Mammalia; order Rodentia; family Muridae; genus Acomys; species Acomys percivali. The sequence goes on along the minus strand of OU015744.1, from coordinate 113,124,574 downwards.
GCCAGAAACCATGTCAGAAGTAGTCCCTACTACCATATTGTGGGACCCACAAGGAGACTGTGCTGCCTATCTGCTACATCTGAGCAGGGGGTCTAGGTTCACACCATGCATGGTCCTTGGTTGGTGCATCAGTCTCTGTAGTGTAATGTGGTTATCCTGTATTAAGTGGCTAATATCTGCTGATGGGTGAGTACATACCATGTGTGTCTTCCTGGGTCTGGGTTACCTCACTCAATGACAGTGAAATTCAAAGCTAGGAAAACCCAGCTATCAGGATCATTAAAGAGTTATTTACATGAATGAAAAAATTAAGAAATTTATTAAGATGTAAAAAGACACAGTAGTGTCACACTTAATTGAATGTTTATTTAGAAGTCTCATAAAGATGACAACTTCTTAATATTAAATACTAGTTACTTTTAAAAAGACGTGGCATTTAAAATTCTATATGAAATTTAGGAATGGCAGTTAAGATTTAGATAACTACAATAAACCAAGAGCCCTTTAAAAAAGAAGGCTACACTGTAGCAGAGAACTTCTGTAAAAGTCTTTATTAAAAACTTAAAAATTCAATTAAGTAATCATATATAATCCAAGATCATAATAAAAATAGAATATGTGGCATATTTTTGCCTACCATCACAATAATGGCAAAATTGAAAAGGACATTTGAATGAGAAAAAAATCCCAGTTAAAAATTTGCTTCTTATTGCTATGATAAAGGCCACGACCAAAAGCAAGTTGGGGAAGAGGAGCAGCAGCTGTGTCTGAAATGGACTCTGTTGCCTGCTTTTTTATCACTTCCCCCTGACTGCCTTGCCAGGCCATGGAAGTAGATGAACTCAGTCCTGATGTGACTTGATAAGCTGGCATGGATGGATGGGTAAGAGGGCTCCACTTCTTGAATGAATAGGGGAGGCGGTAACAAAGGAGGGACAGTGGGGGTGGGAGAAGAGAGAGAGGGGAAGAAGACTGAGATGTAAAGTGAATAAATAAATAAATTACAAAAAAAGAAAAAGAATGAACCAAGAAAGAAAGAAAGAAAGAAAGAAAGAAAGAAAAAAAAGAGAAAAAGAAAAAAAGCAACTTGGGGGACTAAATGGTTTATTTATCTTACCAGCTGCAATCACTCATGAAGGGCAGCCAGAGGAGGAAATCAAGGCAGGAGACACAAACAGTGAATGAAGCAAAGGCCATCGGAGAATGCTGGTGACTGGCTTGCATCTCGACCTAACATCCAGCCCGTTCTTCACCTGCCAAGGACCATCTTTGTGGGGGTTTTGTGGCATCCTGTTGTGGGCTGGTCATTGCATTGACCCTGCAGGCCAATCTGGTCAGGGCATTTTCTCTTCTGAGGTGCCATTGTCCCAAGATGATGTTAATTTGACTCCAGTTGACAGTTGTAATCAGGACAGCTACTATATTTAAAGTTCTAAGGTTTGTGTAAGCTTCACATTTTCAGAATATATATATATATATATATATATATATTCATTTTGAGTTATCTATTTGATACTCTATACCAAAGAGTAAACATAGAATAAAGTATGATCATTTTTATACATAGATTTCTAAGCAAATCCATAACCTATATTTGATTTGAGGCAAAATTTTACTAAATTAAAAGGATGGAACATTAATGTGGTGAACAATACACACTTCAAACCTATATTCAATAGACTTGCTGAAGTAAGAGGAACAGAAAAATGTTAATAAAAGCTAGGCTAAAATAAAAACATTATTTTTCACTAACTAGGTGGCATTTTGTCTGGAAATCCTAGCCAATACAACAAGAAAGATGAGAAATGAGAAATTTCAGGTTGATAACATGAGGACGTATCACTATTTGCAAATTAAAAAAAAAAAAGCAGCCGAAACACTATTATAACTAGTGGAAAGGCTTATTATTTGTTCGATCATAACATGACAACACCAGAAGTTTCACCTTCTTCCTTGTTGGTGCTTGGAGCAGGGGACTAAGTTCTGTGAAACTGACCAATAATAGAAACAACAACAACAACAACAACAACAACAACAAAACACTTTGTAAAGGTTCCAGTACCAAACATTTGAGTAAATAATGATGTTTCTGAAACATTTCCTGTGATTTTACTATCATGTCCTACAGAGAAGCACTTGTTTACGTCATGCATTGCTTCCCCTTTAAACAGAGAAGGGACCTTATCTTTGAGAAAAGCAAAAGGGTTTTAAGGTTGCAAACTCTGGAAAGGATTGAGATTCATAGACTGGGAGTACATACATACGTAGGCTGTAGAATGTAAGCCCAACACAAGGAAGAGTTCATCTGGCCTTTTATTCCTATGGGTTTTTTCCAATAAAGTGTGGTTCCCAAAAAAAACCACTAGCTGGCAAAAGAGCAAACATAATAATAGCTGCTGTGGTTAAAATACATCTGACTCCTTTCAGATAAGACCTCCCAGAATGCTCCGTGAAGAAGCTGGTCAAGAGTAAGCCAAAAAGACATAGCTCCGTTTGACACACATATCCTGCCTCCAGCACAACACATAAGTTATGTGCTCTATGTGGACCTGTGTCTCGTTGAAAGACAGTTGGTCTCTACCAGTGACTGAACAAAACAGCCCCGTTATGCCTAGAGAAGTGAAAGTGACCAAGGAGAGGCTGGTCAGTATGCATCATGCTACATAAAAAGGGTGACCCAGGACTGGGCACAGAGAAAGGAGGCTTCAGTCTGGCTCTGAATTTGATTATCTGGAGCTGTCATTTGCCACAGAAGAAATCCCCTGGTCTCCCCGCAGTCACCTGATGCTATGGAGTAAAGTGGAAGAACCACCACAGACTGCTATTTAACTTTCCGTCAGTCTCAATGACAATGTCTAGAAAAAAAAATACATCAGAGCAGAGCATAATTCGATAAAATAAATAAAAAGACACCTGGCCTCATTTGCACTGTATCCCATTTAGCCACCAACTTCTTACACCACAATGATAGCATTTCAAATAAAGGTGTATTGTGTAAATCTAATTAGTAGAATGGCATTTTTTTAACCTGATGAATAAATTCTAAAATTAACCTGAAGAATGAATAGTTAAAAATTATGTTGACCGAGAAATAAGACACTGTGACATGATCACAGAACCATTATAAGCCCTTGGAAAAGAAAGTTAAGAAAAATGCCTATGAGTAGAACCCAGACTCCAGCACCCAGACTCCAGCAAGTAAATATTTGTTTTGATACCTCTTGGCATTGCTGACAATAATTTTGAAATGTCCTGATTTTAAAGAACAAAATGAGTTATGGATTACTGTTACTAAAGACTTGGCTATTAATTCTACCAAACAACATTTACACACAAAGTCTGAGTTAGAAAGTTATATTTTTTCATAAAGAGTAAATTATTAAAAAGACATAAATTGGTTTACATGTTCATCTACAACATAGAGCATTTGAAACATTTGTTTTCAGCATGTAACAATTAAACTGGTGATACATCAGCAGACACTTGCTTCTAGTAAGCTCAAGAAATATAGGGCTGGGAATATATTCTCAAACTTAAAAACTAGGAGTGAGCTACTTTTCTGCGTAAAACATGTAAATAAAGTCATCCTAAAAGATTAACTTTAAAACACATTGTAGAATATGAATGTGTTGGGACAATTATAATGCCATGATTTGGATGAAAAAATTCCCAAGAGAGGGTGGCTAAGAACAGAGGGCAGACCTCTTCAATATCAAACATGGAAAAAGCCTGCTGAGCAAATAGCCTAAGATTAATATAAGATTAGCATCCATGCAGCCTCAGAGGGGAGCACCTGCACTCTGCTGCAGACCCCTCTTTCAGGGTCACACCAAATTGTGCCTTTGCTAAAGAATCTATTAGCATTAAATACTAGCTAAGCGAAGGTTACAAACTCATGCATGAGCTAAAGAGCTTAGGCTCCAAAGGCCTTGTGGATGTACCTTTTCTATTCTGTATGCATTCAGAGGTATGAATATAAAAATCAGATTAAGCTAAAAAAGATTTTAAAAAAAGAAACGAAATTGATCCATGTATGTCTTTGAAACTTTAAAGATTATTTTAATTTTAACAAATTGTAGAAGACACTTATTTTCCTTAGGGTAATAGTACATACATACAAAATAAGCTCTTCATGTCCTTGGCCAGGGTGTCAAGATCCATAATGAGATCTAAGGAAGACACTTGTAACCTAAATTTGCATGAAATGTGAGAAAAGAAAAACCATAATCCTCAATTTACATTGAACTGGAGAATTAAAGCAAAGATTGTTTGAAAAAGGAGTTGTCAAAGCACAAATAGCCACACTCTTCTCAAGATAAAGAGGCTTTTCCTGTGAAGTCACAGGACTGATGGATCAGAGTGGCAGCTGTTGGGAACTTCTGGAGTGGGTGAACAGTAAGGGGAGCAGGAAGCAAATGTCCCTTGGAGCCTTAAAGTGAACAGAAAGAGGGATGAAAGCAGTGGAGAGTGGGGATCTCACAGGAAAATTTGAAGAATCACAGTAGATGACCCAGCAGCTCCTAAAATAACACTTCCGTGTACCTCTGAAGAGAGATCACTGGAACTAAGAACCTGACAAGTCACATCCTCCATGGGACTGTTTGCCGTTAGCAGCGAGAAGCCTGAAGCTTTAGAAAGAACAGAGTCTTTTATATATTTTGGATATTAGACCTTTGTCAGATGTAGGGTTGGTGAAGATCTTTTCCCAGTCTGTAGGCTGTCGCTTTGTTCTCTTGACAGTGTCTCCAGCCTTACAGAAGCTTCTCAGCCTCATGAGGTCCCATTTATTAATTGTTGACATTAAGGCTTGGGCTGTTGGTGTTCTGTTCAGGAAGTTGTCTCCTGTGCCAATATGCTCCAGGCTCTTCCCCGCTTTTTCTTCTAAGTGACTTGGTGTCTCTGGTTTTATGTTGAGGTCTTTAATCCACTTGGATTTGAGTTTTGTGCAAGGTGACAAATATGGGTCCAGTTGCATTTTTTTACACATAGACCTCCAGTTAGACCAGCACCATTTGTTGAAGATGCTATCCTTTTTCCATTGAATGGATTTGGCTTCTTTGTCAAAAATCAAGTGACCATATGTGTGTGGATTCATATCTGGGTCTTCGATTCGATTCCACTGATCAAACAGCCTGTTGCTGTGCCAGTACCATGCTGCTTTAATTACTATTGCTTTATAGTACAGTTTGAGATGAGGTATGGCAATTCCTCTGGAGCACCTTTTATTGTACAAGATTGTTTTAGCTATTCTGGGTTTTTGTTTTGGGACTCTAGATGAGAGAAGCATGGGAGAATAGCAAAGTAGAAGGATCCAGAGGGTCCTAGAAACCTACAAGTAGAACATTATGATAGGCAGATTTGGGCCAAGGGGTCCCGCTCAAACTAAGGCACCAGCTAAGGACAATACAGGCGGTAAACTTTAAACCCCTACCCAGATCTAGCCAATGGTCAGAACAGTCTCCACACTTGAGTGGAGAGTGGGATATGACTTTCTTATGTACTCTGGTGCCTCACATTTGACCATGTCCCCTGAGAGGAAGATCTGGTGGCACTCAGAGGAAGGACAGCAGGTTACAGAGAAGAGACTTGATACCCTATGAGCATATACAGGGGGAGGTAATCCCCCTCAGGAATAGTCATAGGGGAGGGGAATAACGGGAAAATGGGAGGGAGGGAAGAATGGGAGGATACAAGGGATGGGATAACCATTGAGATGTAACAAGAATAAATTAATTTAATAAAAAGACATATTAAGAAAAAAAAAAGAAAGAACAGTCACATGTCCTCCATATAAAGCTGCTTAAAAAAAAAAGAAAGTAAAGTACATGTTTCATTAATAAAAATTTCTTTATAGCATAAAAAAGTGATAAACTATGAAGTTAATACCCTCCCTTCACAATAGCACTGAGTCACTGCAGCAATGAAAAAAATAATCTGTAAAAAGCTTCACAATATAATAAAATAGCAAATGAAGTATGATTTTAGAAATTATCATCATCCTGAATTTACTTAATCCCAATGCTTACACATACAAAATTAATAATGCTAAACAAAATGCAAGTTCAGCATTACCAACAATAACCATTCTCAAATTGGTTTCTCAGAGGGCTTTTATGTTTGTTTCTACAGTATTAGTGATTATAATCTGTATTCTTTGTTTTACAGGCTCACTGGTGTAAAGAAATGTAACTGATTTTACTGTGTGGGATTTGTATCTTTCTACTTTAGTGACTTCTAAAATCTAACAGGGATTTTGGCAACCTCTAGAGTTTTATAAATATAAGTTCATGACATCTGTGATCACGACTGAAGCCACTTCCTTTTTTTTTAAACTTGGATATCTTCTGAGTAAATGTACTAATACTTCAGAAATCATACATCAATAGAAAAACTTGAATCAAGTCTTAGATGAAAAGGTGTCTGTTTTCTGCTTTTTTTTTTTTTCGGTGAACTTTGCATAAGTGGATTTTATTCACTGAAAAATTTCCTTCGGTAACTACTGGTTGAAAATTTGTATGACAGGCTATTGATATCCACAAATACTTTTTGTGCATCTATTCCAATGACCGTGCGGTTTTTATCATTCAATTGGTCGATATAGTCTATTGCTTTGATTGATTCTGCAGATGTAGTATGAAGGCTGTTGCTGGTTGTCAACTTGACCATATCTGAAATGAGCTACAGTCCAGAAATGGAGCACACTCCTATGTGCTCTGGATCTGGAGGTATGAAGACACGCCTTTAATCTGGGCCACACATTCTGCTGGAAGCCTATATAAAGGTAATGAAAGAAGAAAGGTTACATTCTTCTTTGCCTTCTCGCCCTCCCCTCGCTCTCACATTCATCCCTTCACTGGCGTGGCAGCCATTCATCTCTTCACTGGCGTGGCAGCCTACTTCTTCAAGATTCCAGCATATACAGAAGAGTAGCCAATGCATCCAGCTTTGTGGGACTGAGAAACTACTGGATTCTTGGACTTGCCATTCACAGCTAGCTATTGTTGGATTAGTTGGACTGCAGAACGTAAGTCATTGCAGTAATTATATGTATATATATATATATGTGAATATATATATGAATAAATAGATAGATATTTGTTCCATAAGTTCTGTGATTCTAGAGATCCCTGACTAATATAGTAGGCAAAGGTAAATATATATACAATAAATAATTCTTTTTTTAACTTTTCGATACATTTTAATGTCATTATTCTTTAAGAAATAATTACTACTATATCTGGTAGGTAAGTCAATTATCATTCTACTATTAAACTCAAAGACCAAACTATTAAAATAACTGTGGCTAAAATAATGTTAATAAATATATTACAAAAGTAGTTGTAAATTGTGACTTCGGTAAGTATAGTGTGAAGAAAAGAGCAGGTAAAGAGGAGAGAGTACGTGCAAATTTTTATTAGTATAAAATAGACTGCTGCAACTATGAATTATCTTACACAAGTCTATTGGTAAACACACACACACACACACACACACACACACACACGAGAGAGAGAGAGAGAGAGAGAGAGAGAGAGAGAGAGAGAGAGAAAGAGAGAGAGAGAGAGAGAGGAATGCACCAAAGCAGGACAGTAATCTTATTAATATCATCAGATATTACATCAAAAAATAAATTTAACAGAGTCAACTAAGCAAGGGTCATAGGGGCTCACAGAGACTGAAGCGTCAATCACAGAGCCTGCATGGGTCTGGCCTAGGCTCTCTGTCTAGGTTGCCTCTGATGTGGCTGTTTAGCTCAGGGGTTTTTTTTGGGAGGGGGAATGGGGTCAGGGATCTTCTAACAGTGGGAATGTCTCTGACTCTTTTACCTGCTTGTGGGATCCTTTTCCTCCCACTGGGTTTCATCATCCAGCCTTGGTATGAGGATTTATGTGTGGTGTGTGCCTGGTTTTATTGCATCTTGTTATGTGGTGTTCAGTCAATATCACTAGGAGGCCTGTTCTTTCCTGAAGGGAAATGGAGGAGCAGTGGATCTGGGGGAGAGGGGAGGTGGTGGAGAAACTGGGAGAAGAGGTGGGAGGGGAGGCTGTGGTTGGGGTGTATTGTATGAGAGAAAAATAAAGAAATAGAAAAAAATTAGATCTAAGCTAACATGCCCTTTGCTGTGGAACCAAAGCAGAATTTAATAGCGGGAAGAGAGTAAGTTGAAAGTGAAGGAAGGTATTTTCAGGTCTGACTTGTAATAGAAAGAAGAGAAAATTTGTGATTTAACATATAGGTGCAGGTATTAATGAAGATCTAGTTTTTAAACAAACATGAAAAAACAATTTTAAAAATTCACAAATAAATCTAAAGGTCTGTATACTTAAAACTATGAAATATAGATTAAAGCAGATAGGAATCAGTAGAAAGATACTTATGTACCACAAAAAACTTTACTTACCAGGAAAGTGGGTCAGAGGAGAGGACATCCTATTGAGACTTTAGGCGAGAGTAGCATAGAAGAATGGGGAAATAGTAGGACCCACAGGGTCCTGGAAACCTACAAGAAGAACTTTATGACAGGCAGATCTGGGTCCTGGGGTCCTCCTCAAACTAAGGCACCAGCCAAGGAGAATATAGGCAGTAAACTTTGAACCCCTTCCAAGACCTAGCGGACGAACAGGATATTCTCCACCATTGAGTGGAGAGTGAGATCTGACTCTCACACGAACTCTGGTGCCCCTTTCCTGACCACGTCCTCTGGATGGGGAGGCCTGGCAGCACTCAGAGGAGGGATAGCAAGTTACCAAGAAGAGACTCTATATTCTAAGAGCATATATAGGGGGAGGAGGTCTCCCTCAATCACAGACATAGGGGAGGGGAGAAGGGAGGAAGTGGGAGGGAGGGAAGAATGGGAGGAAACAAGGGAAGGGCTAACAATCAAGATGTAATATGAATAAATTAATAAAAAAAGAAAGATACTTTGTGCTTGTATACTAGAATAATCAATATAGCTAAAATATCTATGCTACTCAAGGTGATATATAGATGCATATCAAAATTTCAATGAATTTTTTAAGCAGTGACTTTATTAAAAAGCAATTTTGAGAGAAGAATCAAAATTACAGGTATCACATTTCTGGCCTTTCAGTTGTAGCATGAAAATAATTGTCATAAAACTAGATAAAAGTCAAACCAATATAATAAAGCACACAGCAAAGAAAAAAAAGTACTACATAATCAATTAATTGTGACCAAGCTTATCAGGAGGACTCAGTGTGAAAGGAACAGTTCTTTCAATAAATAGAACAGGAAAAACATACATCTACATAAAAAGAATAAAACTAGATCCTGATGAAATTTACTCAAGATAGATTAAGAACCTAAAAATAAAAAAATCAGAAAACCCAGGGATGAGGAGATGGCTCACTGAGTAAAGGACTTTCCTGGCAAGGCCAAGAACCTGAGTGAGACGCCGGCATCTGCCTAAACACTAGGTGCATGGCGGCATGTGTCTATAATCTCTATTTTGGCGAGACACAGACAGTAAGATCCCTGTAGTCTGCTGGACAGCCAGTTTAGAGGACCTGGTGACCTCCAGGTTCAATGAGAGAATTTGTCTCTAAAAATATGACAGATACAGATTAAGGAAGACACCTGCAACCAATCTTTGGCTTCTATACACACAGATACATATGCATTGGTGCTCTTGTGCCTGTGCGTGCGCTCACACACACACACACACACACACACACACACACACACACACACACAC
>OU015744.1:113078650-113114849 GCA_907169655.1 Acomys percivali | reverse complement strand
ACACACACACACACACACACACACACACACACACACACACACACACATGAACATATACACACACATATACAAAGCTATAGAACTCTGAGGAGAAATGCAGGGTGGGTGATGTCTTTGGAGGTGGACTCAGCAATGTTTTCAGCAAAAGTAAAAAAAAAAATGAGTTGGGCAATCAGGGCTAGATCACATTAAAACATGTATGCACAGCAAAGGAAACAATAGACAAATGGGAATCTGTCCTGTGAGATGGGAGAGACTCGGTGTGTGTCACATATCTGCTATGGGTTAGTGTCCAAACCACATGGGAGAATGTATAACTCAATAGAAAAACTGAAACAAGCAAAAAACTCTGGACAAATATTTTCCCAAAGAAGCTATAAAACAGTCAGCAATAAAATGAAAAGATGTTCCAGATTGCTTTTCCAGGGCATGACAATCAAAAACCACAATGAAGCATTACCACATTCCCATCTCTTAGCTATCACCTAAAAGTCCAGAAATGCTAAGGTCATGGAAAAGGCAAAGAAAAGGGGAACCCTAACACACCTTAGAAATGTATGTTTTGGAAATCATTGTGGAGAACATGATGGAGGCTCTGAAAATATAACTGCCAGTAATCCTTCTTCTGGGCATGCTCTCAGAGGAAAAGGACCAAAGTACCACACAGACACATCTGTATGTTGCTGTTCATTGCAGCATTGTGCCCAGCGGCTAATCTGTGGAAATGATACAAGCATCTGTTAACTGATTATCAAGGAAATTATAAATATATTTCTGTTTGTCTGTCTATCATCTATCTATCTATCTATCCATCCATCTTTCATCTATGTATCTATGTCTCCATCTATTTATCATCTATCTATCTATCAATCAATCAATCTATATATCTATCAATCATATATCATATTCAGCTCTGGAAATGGAGATGCTGCTAGTTGCAACAGAATGGATGGCCTTAGAGTACATAAGTCAAGGATATATATAGAAAGAAAAATACTACATGATCACACTTATATTGGCAACTGGCAATATAAACAAAATTCAAACATTGATTAGCAGGAGTAAAGGGATGGAAATGGAAAACGTTTAAATAGAGAGTGCTAACTTGCAGTTAGGTGGGGTAAACAAGCCCACGATGAATGCAATATATGACAAAAGGATTACATTTGGCAAGATTGTGCATTGAAAATTGGCTACGACACTGATTTTAGGTGTTCTTACCAGAAAAAAAAAGTTAACAATGAAATGTGACAGATATCGTAAGTTGATTCCCTATGGTCATTATTTCAGGATAGCTATATGAAAAAATTTGGCTGTACATCTTAAATTCATACAGACATAAGCTTTTGGAAACATCAGTCAATCACAGATTAAAAATCCACTTTATCACAAGGAAGTGATTCATTTTTCTTATACCCACTGTATATGTCATATTTGAGCAATTGTAGTTGGAAACAAACCAATGTAATTTATCAGTACACACTGACAAAGTCATGTGGCTCTTTACCCAGTGATTTCTACCTCAAGAAAACAGAAACGTGCTTATTAATCACTTGGTCAAATTCTGTATTGCTTCATTTTTTTTTATCTTTTATTTTTTCTACATATTATACTGGGAACATGCTAATACATTTGAAAACTAAAAAAAATTCTATTAAGTTTGCATGAAAACCATATTCCTTAATAGAACTGTTAGGAAAATAATTCAATGCAGTATGAGTGTAACTAAAAATTGGTGCAGTTGGCCAAGTTCTTGGGATAAATGATTAAACCTGTTTGAAGAGGTCTAGGACTATTTTGACAATTCAAGGAAGACTCAGTTTATGAGTGTTTCCATGAAAGGAGGAGAACTCTTCAAAGACAAAACATATAATAAAGCAGAAAAGCATGTTTCTCAATGTTTTTCCAAGTGTCCATCCTAACCTTTCAGTGCCATTGTTCACCATATGCATCTTTACTGGCACCATCATGTCACAGACTGAACTGTCAGGATTAATGCACATATGTAAATGCCATCTCTAGCTCCCTGAATCAAATGCCCTGGATATGTAGCACATAAACATACAAAAAATGTGAAAACTGAATTCTATAAAGACTAATTGAGAATATGTGTTTATAATGCTAAGGCTGAGAATATGTGTCTCAGATATGGGGCGCTCTACTTATAAGCAATACAGTAATGTCCTGGGGGCTAGTATAAAGATTGAATAGGAAAAATAGGCAGGGGAGGTGGTTGGTGGGTAACTGCTGGCTGTGCAAGCGTAAAGACTTGACCTATGCCAAAGCTATGTGAAGTAGCACATATCTGTAAAGCCAGAACGTGTGTGTGTGTGTGTGTGTGTGTGTGTGTGTGTGTGTGTGTGTGTGTGTATGCACATACAGGTGGGTCTCCGGAGCTCATTGGCCAGCCAGGCTATCCAAACTGATGCACCTCTCTAAAAGATCCCCTCTCAAAAAAGTAAGTTGGAGACTGATCAAGAAAGACATGTGATGTCAACCTCTAATATATGTCTCTAACATAGGACACGTATGTCCTACACATACACTTACTTGTATGCACGCATGTAAACACTCATGAAGTATATGTACAGCACACACACACACACACACACACACACACACAGTGATTTAATATAATATGAAAACATTACAGTTTTAACAAATGAATAATAGCCCGATCAGATTTTCTTTTCTGTGAAAGTACCCTGGTATTAGTGCGAATAATTGGATTTAGAGCAAGCCTCAGCAGAAAGGGGATTGGATTGTTTTGGTTTTCATAGCATAAGAGAAGGACAGTCATAGCAAAATTAATTACATACACTTGATAAATAATTGTGAGTGACTATGTCACTAAAGGGAAAGGAAATTATCCTGAATGACTGATTCTCCGCTTGCTTATCTCCGTGTACTAGTGTATCATAGTACATAGACACTCCTAAAGTAGAACTTGACACTTTCAGATGTTTCCTCATTTTCAAAAGACACATTTTCAAAGAATCAGAAGCCTGTAAAGGATCAATTCTTGTCACCATAATGGTGCTCACCAGGTTGAAAGAGGACCAACAGACATCGTTCAGGTGATTTCATCTTACATCTACTCTTCAGGGTCATTTTAGACATTTATTCCCCATTGCACCATCTCAGAGATGTTTTACAGCCCAAGAACAGACCAGAAAGATATTCCCTTACTGGATAAGACCATAAGCTGTTGGTCTACAAGGCTTGGAAGCCAGATGAGCACCTGGAGACAGCACTGCCCAGGGGATTTGAAGCCCTGACTGTTTCAGTTTGCATGGCTGTTACAAGGTTTGTGAGAAAGGAAATGGGAGTCATAACACAGAACATTTTAAATAAGCACTGTATGCCTTTTGTTTATATGTGCCTGGGTAAGCATGTGTGTCTTGTGTTACAGGAGGAGACAATCATTTAGTAAGTCTGTCTGGTAAAAACACAACAGGGGAATTTTTCTCGGGCTGACAGTGAGTGGTAGGAAGGAATTTCCCTTTGCCTGGAAGAAGTTCCATGACCAGTTTAATTTTCTTCCTATTTTGAATTTAAAATTACTTCACTTTTAGTGTTTAATTGGCAAACAGTGGTTATGTTGGGCGTGTTTTTAATGAAATGGCATGGGCCTGAGCTTTTAGAATGGCTGTGGTCCTACCTGTGACCAGGGATCAACAGATGTGTGTCCATAGGCTGATCTGAGCCCATGATAGCCTAAGAACGTTGACTATCGGGTAGTAATGACAGCAAATATATTAATTTCCCTATGGAGAGCCTAGAAGCTCCTAGAATTCCTAAAGGCTCTGTAGTCAGTCTACAATCAGTCTACAACCCCAACACACGAAGCATTCTTCTGTTATCTTCATTCTTCATAACTGCTGAAGAGTGGCAAACACAGGTTTATTCAAACACAGCTTTTTAATGGCATGTTACTTCTTGTTTCTAAGGCACAAATTGTATTTCCTTGCCATTTAAAAACATGAACAACTGGTGAAACCAGAGTGTTTCATACAACAATGGACTTGGTTAAACACTTTTCTTGGCTGCTGACAACTTGCTTATCTTATCAGCTTACAATATGGAAGGTTGATTGCAAGGTCTGGAATCTCGTCTAACAGCCTCTCTCTCTCTCTCTCTCTCTCTCTCTCTCTCTCTCTCTCTCTGTGTGTGTGTGTGTGTGTGTGTGTGTGTGTGTGTGTGTATGCACGTATGTAGGTATGTGTATGTTCCAGATATGTTTATATATGTTTAGTACTTAGGTCCTTACTTTGATGCTCATACTGTCTCCTTTTATGTCAGTGTAAGCTACTTACACAATTCATCAGCCACTGGCTGCTTCCAGTGCATACAACATATGGCCCAGTTTCCTCTGGATAGTTCCTGTGTACAACTTGGGTTTGGGGACTTCTAAGCATTCTGATTCTTGATAATACAGTATATTATGAGGAGAATAAGAGAGATGAGCAAGTGTGCTTAGCACATCGGAGTTGTCACTGCTTTTGGAGTTTTAGTAGAAGAAGGGGAAAGGCATCCTCAAAAATCATGAAGTCTATGTTTATAATAATATTTCCAATTAAAACTTAAGTTTTTGAAGATTTCTTTTTTTTTTTCAAAAAAGTATGCTTTTTCTCTTGAAACTATAAACCTTGACTCCAAAGAAGTCTCCAGTTTTATTAAATATATAGTGTAATAAAGCATCCTATACAATGCAGGTTAAGAATAACAACACTGTTTAGTAATAACTAATTGCAACTAGAGTACTTTTCAATACTTTCTCTGATTTCTTTAGAATTCTTAGATCCTTACGTTGTATACTGCCAAGGATTTATGGGCACAAACTGGTTCTGAAATTGATACTAGATGTTCTGTGTACTTATTTTACTGTCCAATAGTTCCTTGGGTTCTCAGCTACATTTTTTTCAATGTTCAAAAGTGCCTATTTCTTTTTCTTTAGCTTGTTTAAACTTATACAAAATATAACATGTTCCAAAGCAAAACTACAGGAGAAGGATCATTTACCTAAAATTTGTCTCGTATCCATTAACTTTTCGTTGCCTCCATTCTATTCTAGGTAATTATTTTACATATGCCATTTTTTCCCATGGCATATGGTTGTATTTGTTTATTCTTTTTTCTCAAGTCTCTCTCTCTCTTCACTTTATTCTCAGGTCTGAAAATATACACACAGACACTCTGCTCACACCTCACGTGTCAATTTCTCGGTCAGTCTCATTCATACAGCTGGTTTGCTTCCAGTTTCCTGCTGCAGTCAATGTTTCAAGCATATATATGCTTTCAAAAATAACCACCATAGGTTTTTAGATAAGTTTCCTTTCAGGCAAAGAGTGATGTGCTTGGTAGTTTGCTAAAGAGTCCCTTTTAAATGTTACATTTACTAAAATAATATGTACGGTTTTTCTTTTTTACAGAGAAAGAAAAGTAATATCTTTTAAAATAGTTTATTTGTGAAATTCAAGTTAAATCATACATGTGTTTTGGTGAAGGATACAAAAGCACAAAAGATTCAGTAATGTCTGTGTTCCCCAAAACATTTTTGCCTGAGGAAATATCGCAACACATTCTGCCAAAGAAGATTCTTAGCTCGTCGAGTATGGCAAAATAAAGAAACACAGAATTGCCTAGGTAATTTTTTTCTAGGAAAATGTATTTTTAATCCATCCAATACTAATTGTAACTTTGAGTTATCTTCCCTTCTTCATAATATTGCACCATGGAAGTATATGTGGAAAAGTAGATTACCCAGTGGGATGGTTGACTAAAATGTTCATAAGTCAGCAACTTGTCTCCTGGAGCCTAAAATTTAATCCAAACCTTTAAGTTCATAATGAAATAGGTTTTCCATTTCCATTAATGCTCATATATGGTAAACTTGCACAATCATATTGCCTTCTGTTATTTTAGTAACCACTATCTCCTGAAAATAGCACTAGCCACCCCAAGAACTTGAGTGAGTCATATTCACATTCATATCTGATACACTGAAAGGATCTAGTCTCTTAAACATTTGAACAGTAAATTAAAAAACTATAATTTCACATTTGGAAAGCAGCTTGTTAGGAGTAAACATACACAGGTTTGAAAAAAAAAGTAGCGTATAAGTGAAATCAGAGGAACAAATTACTAATGATTTGTTCCTTCAAGCATAAGGAAATGCTTAAGAACGTTGCTTCCAAAATCTGGGCCTTCTTCTGGGTATGAAACCACTTTTTGTCTTCCTTTTCTTGGGCTTCGCTGAGGCTAAAGACAACAAGATAACAAACAGTATCAAATGGCTTCAGTCTGCCACTCACTTTAAATCAACATTTCCAGTATTCTTCTGATTTCACCTCATTTCGTCTATCCTGTTTATAAAGTCAGGTTAGCTTCCCTGGATGGGGAGACCTGGTGGCACTCAGAGGAAGGATAGCAGGCTACCAAGAAGAGATTTGATACCCTATGAGCATATAAAGGGGGAGGAGGTCCCCCTCAGTCACAGTCATAGGGGAGGGGAGTAGGGGGAAAATGGGAGGGAGGAAAGAATGGGGGGATACAAGGGATGGGATAACCATTGAGATGTAATATGAATACATTAATAAAATATAAATAAATAAAGTCAGTTTAGCTCATTGTGCTCTCTATAGTGACTGTGTATCTCAGCTAGACAGTATATGACTTCTTTCTGGCCAACCAAGTCAGCACACCAGTACTATATGTGTAGGATTAGCCTAGAAGTAGCCGTTTGGCACTAGTGAAATGGATATAGAAAGCAGAACTTGCCTTTTGGATTATTCATTATCTTTGCTTGATGAGTGAATAAGAAAAAGTTTACTACCTTTAATGCAAGCACGGTCGCAATCATCCAGGTAATAAAAGTTATTTTCATTCCCGCCACAGCCAGTATAGGTGAAGGTCTCACAGGCTTTGTTTCTTGTATTAAAATAATAGCGTGTCACATTGGCAGAACACAGGCCTTCATCTTTTGGACTGGAGCAATAGGAAGGAACTTTATGAAAAAGAAAAAGAAATTAGAAATGGTGTAACACCAAACTAAGAGGTGCTGATAGTTAATGGAGTCACTGAAGAAACCCACATTGGCCTCATTCTGAATAACAATACTGAACCATTCAAAAAAGAGGTGTGTCTAAGTCCATGGGGAAGCTTACCTGCTTTATTTTGATCATTCTGTCTTTTATTAAATACAAATTTTAAATATATATATATATAATTATTCCCCCTCAGTCAACACTTCCCTTATCCCTCCTTCTCAATTTCATCTAAAACTGTGTCTTTTACCTTTTGGGTGTAAAAAGAAATTACACCTACAACTAGACATGCTAAGATGAACTTAGCTTCAAAGAACAGTACATGACATACTTTGACAAACTTTCTTGGGCTGGTACCAACAGCTAGAACATTTACATACAGTCAATACTTGTTTGTGTATGTTTACACAGGAAGGCAACAGAGCTCTACCAAAACATTTGATAAGGAAGATTTTATGAATCAAGTATTTTATTTAAATCTGTGTGTCTGCTTCATCTGGTGGAAATGGCTGAAGAAATGGGGGGAAAGAGGTAGAGAAATAATATTTTTGGTGTTATACGCAGAAATTTAACCAAAGTCTTAGCCCTACATATCCCACTACCTCATATACAAAGCTAGTTTTATGTCTTCTACACAGAGTTTGAAAATTACTTAATGCAAAATATTAGTGTGCCTGCTTTTTTCACTGTTACCCATCAGATGAGATTAGGTGTGGAAATTTCCATTTGAGAAGCAAGGTAGGTGTTTAAAAGTTTCCGATTTTCAAATCTCAGGTTTTCTAGTTAGAGATGATCAATTGGTGTTCCCCAGAAACAGGAGAAAAAGTAGCAACATTTTGTTAATGGCTTTGTCACAGTCCAGCCCGGAGAATTTTGCACATCCTTAACCTTCTGCTTGTACCCACACATGGAGAAATAAGGGCACCATGCTTCCAGGATAGTAGCTGTTAACATCAACATACTCTGGATTTGATTACACACACACACACACACACACACACACACACACACACACACACACACATACACACAGCACACACATGCGCGATACCACGTTATTGTGTACTCACCAGCATGTAAACAATTCATTTCATATCGAGTTCTTGATTTTCGCCTAAAAATCTTAATAGGAAACTTGGATGAAAACCACTTACTCTGATGTGGCTCACAGTACCCCTTACACGTATCTTCATCAGGGAACACATTGTGCGTCATGCTGCACAGTCCAGGCTTAAGGATCTCGCATGTCATGGTGCTCAGATCAAAGTAATACTGTGTATTAGGCTTATCACATGGTTGCGTTCTGAGTGCTAACCGACAAATTGGACGGACTTCTGGGGAAGGGAAAGGCAATAAAAGATGCTGTTCAAAGTAGTCTTCCTTGGCTACTATCAAGAAAACCACATACAAGTGCTGTGAGGTATTGGAGCAAGAAGAAGGAACAGTTGACAAGAGTGCAAACTGGTGTAGCCACTATGGTAGTCATCGGGAGAAGGCCCTCCAAAAGCTGAACCAGCACTATTGTATGACCCATTTCTATCACTCAGGTGTGTAGACATCCCTGAGCGTACACATCAAGAAATAACGTGCGTTTACATCTCTATTCATGTACTATTCACAATAGCTAAAGGACAGAGACACCCAAGCTGTCTAACAACAGATAGACCTTTAAATAAATGTGGCTGAATTTACAATGGAATATTTTTCAGATGAAACTAAAAAGTCATGATGTTTTTCGGGAAATGAGTGAAACTGGAGATCATCATGAAAAGTCAAGCAAGCCACACCGAGAAAGACAAATACCACACATTTTTCCTCTCACTTAAAGAATCTAGGTTGAAGTTGGTGTATGAAGAAAGTAGAAAGGCAGACAAATGAGGGAAGGAAGAAAGCTAGACGTGGCAAGAAGGGCAAAGAGGGTATTCAGTGTGCATGTGGTGTGACAGCTGAAGGTGTGACTATTGGGGGGCAGGGGAGAACTAACGGAAAGAGGCAAGGGGGAGGGTGAGAAAGGGGGTGGGGGGAGGAAACAGTACAATGGTATGTGTGTAGGAAGGAGCCTGGTGAAGCCCACTGTTTGATATGCTAACCTAAGAAATTAATAAGATGATAATAAAAATCAAAGCCACTTTCTTAGTAGTACTTTCAAAACTTTACCATAATTTCTGAAACTACTGGGGGACGGTAACCTTATTTCATGCTGGAATAATAAATTCCAAAAGTCTTTCTGTTCACCTGAAGGTGACCTTTTGATAGCGTGAGCAGGCTTGATTCAGCTAAGATATGGCTTTCAAGTCCCCTAGGAAGACTGTTCTCGGATTGTTTCTGTATAAAAGGGTATTCACACCAATACACATTTTTTCCTACCTACGTTTGTTGATGGTCCCATATCATCTTTAATAGAAATAATTATAAAATGACAAAGTAAAAGAGAGTTGACTGTTGTGAGGCTTGGCTGTCTCTAAGTCTACACCAACCCAAGAATCAGGTAAGGGAAAGAAAATTGCATAGTGAGTTAAATCACACTTCAAGGGTATTTCAAGTGATGGGTAATTGACAGGAGGCAGCGGTGGCCTCAAAGACCGTATTTCTGGGACTGATCAGGGATCAGTATATATGTATATATACATATATAAAAGAGCACTGATGTCCTCCACTTGCATTATTGATGGCCTGAGATTGGGGCATTCATCTTTCCTGAGGCCATACAGGCACGCAGGCGCAGTGGAATCCGGGCGTGAGACGAACTCTATTAGTGGTGTAGATTTGGAGTTACTTTGGAGAAACTTAAAAGCAATCAGGTGGAAGGTGGGCACAAATTCCCACCCCTAACTGAGGAGGTGATGCTGGGGCAAAGTTAGGTTTTGTTTGGTTGGTTGCTTTTTGTTGTAAAATGCAGCCCCAGATGGGGCGACCACTCTCTAGTGAAGGTCACACATCCAAGAGTATATGGACAACATAACCTCTACTCTGGGCTGGGGGTGAGTGTGGGGAGCACAAATTTGGATGGGTAAAAAAGGGGGCGAAGTGAAAATGATCCAAACACAGTAGCTGAAATTCTCAAAGAACTAATTACAAACGGGAGGCAGGGGGGCTGCGGGAGCAAACCTGTGAAACTTGTTAAGCAACTTGGAAACTTTAGGCTACAGTTACAGGACACAACTAGACCTGGAAAATCGGCTGAACCCTCCTCCCCTTCCTGAAGATGCTGATTGCGGCCAGTGGTCCGCGGAACACTTACTCTCAATACTTCCGCAAGTCTCTTCACAGAGTTCTTTAGTGTAGAAATTGTTGGCGTTGCCCATGCAGCCTCCGTAAATGAATTTGGTGCACTCCTGCTGGTTCCTATCATAGTAGAACCTGGGAAGGGCGGCCCGACAGAGTCCCGCTTCCATGGGCAAGAGGCAGGTCTCTAAGTTATTCCCTGTAAGAGGGTCAGAAGGAAAGCAACAGGGCAGAAGATCAGATTTGGAATCTGGCAGGGGCTGCAAAGTCTGGCCCAGAGATCACTATAGAAGTTTCTGAACAAACTAGGGCAGGGCATGATTTCCTCTTGGCGGCGGCAGGGACCTGGGGACAGCCTAGCGAGGAAGCGGGTCCCTGGGAGGCAGCAAAAAGGGGTTAAGTGGGATGCTAGTCCGATACCTTGGGCGGATACTAAAGCGAGACTGTGAGCGGAGACCACCAGGAGCAGCGGCAGGATCCACATCCGCAGGGGCGTCGCGGGGTCCATAGTGTCCCGTAGAGCTGCGCCTCCCTAGGTGCACCGAGGAAAGAGAGCGCTGGTCGCTGGCTCATGGGAGACCTGCCTTTAAGCTAACGACCTTCCCCGGACCCCCGACGGGGCGGAGCGCAAAACTGTGGCTGATTCACGCCTGGAGCAGTGGCCCATCCCGCCCCCGCGCGCGCACAGTGTGTACTAAGAGGAATTTCCCGGGAGTTGAGAAGTTGAGCCTGATTCCCAAACTTTTGCCTGCAGCCTGGGGGATGCGGGTGTAGTGCCGATGTCAGGAATGGGAAACTGGCTAGCCACAGGGAAATGACCTACTAAGGATTGCTCCATGCAACAGCTCGCACCTTCACCGCAAAGAGAATCTCAGAGCACAGAACATGAGGTCTAGGGGCCTGGGGGAAGGACAAATAGTTCTTAACCGACGCTGGTTCATCACCATGGACTCTGAAGCTGGAAATCTGTGTGTCTATGCGTGGATTCCAAAAGGATTCCCCACCCAGTAGAAGTTTGAACTCAGTGGAGGTTTTAAGAGTAGAGCTGGTAGAATGGCTTCCGGTAAGAAGTCACCACCCTAACCAAGAATCACAACATATTATTTTTTTCTTCTTTCCTTGGATCCTAGGCTGGCTTTGAATTCACCACACAGTCAAGGATGGCTTTGCAATGTCAGCCTCCACCTCCTTACTGCTGAAGAGTTGGAGAGTTTTCATCATTACGAAAGGTTCTTTTCTTTGGAAGCTCCTTCTGAGACACTAGCCATGTCAAGGCAAGGCAGCTCCTTTGATTTCTGTGCCCATTGATAAGTTTTGCTCATTCTTATATTTCATAGGCATGAGGCTTTTAAATGAAGTGCTCCTTCGGTTTGTAGTTTTGTTTGTTCTTCTAATTTTTTAAAAGTTTGTTTGGTTATTTATTTATTTATTTATTTATTTATTGCTTTTTCTAACAGGATCTAATGTCGGCCACGTTGAATTCCAATTGGCTCTGAGGCAAAGAATGAACATCAACAAATGCTTACTCCACCACCTCCTTAATGCTGACATTAGAAGCCCCCATGCCACTGTGGCTTATGGGTTGTGTGGATTTTTTCCCCTCAACTACTTTTTTTGTAATATATCTATGCTGTGTTATTAATAGTTCAATTGTTAAATCCAGCATACAAATGCCACAAAGTTTCTGGCTTGTATCTATGAATGAAAGTGCTTTGTGTGGAATGTGACTCTCACTATTCTTGCATAAAGAAGAACTAGAAACTGCCGCAGGAAATTGCAGGATGCTCACTACACTTTTACATCCTGACTGCAGTGAGGAACATAAGGGTCCAGAGAGATCTTCTTGGTGGATTTTGAAGCTTTCGTCAATCCCTTCCCACATATCCCTATCCCTAAGAAGCACAGCTAATAAAGCCCACAAATTCTTCTGATATATTAAATTATGGCCAACTTTTTTTTATATAACATCAAAGTCAACACTGAAATTTAAGGGGAACTTTTAAAGAACCCTCTTGATAAATGGTCCTGCCTTCTGCCCAGTTTCCTCTTGTTCAACAGACATTCTCTAATGAATGACTGTCCCTGATTTTTTTTTTCCCTGAAAATACTAGGAGTGTAAAGAAGATCTCTTTCAAACTTCTGGAAAATTCTAAAGAATTACAGCTCACTGGCTCAGAGTAGGTCAGTACTCTGGGGGTATTTTTGCGCATTTTAACTTGTCCTGTTTTCAATTTCCTTGCTGTCAAAGGATGGAGTCAGATCTGGTCTGCAAATGCTGCCAGTGCTACTAGACAGCAGTAGTTAAGAACAGTCAGAGCTCACAGAGGAAGCTTAACCACTTCTGGTGAGAGGGGAAACCCGGAGAAAGAAAGGGGCAGGACATTTGTCTCACTCCTTTACAGAAAGTGATACTTTCCAGGTGGCCAATTTCAAGTCAGGGCTGCAACTTCACCAAAGGTAAGAATTGCTTAGAGGTGACTATGATCCACGAGCCAGGGCCCCCATGAGCCAGCTAAGTGAATCACAGAGACAGCCAGCAGGCTCTGGAAGAGACTCACCTACTCCCACATTCTAGGGAAAACATCGGGATTAGTCCCTCTTGTTGCATTCCACATATTATCAGGAAAGGGGAATTTTAGAAGTAGGAATTTTCACTATTTATGTATTCCCTCTCTGAATACAATGGCATATATCATATATCTCCAAACTGGAGAGACATTAGAATCGAATACAGGCTGATTTTTTTTTTTAAGTTGAATGCTGTGTCAGGGAAATAGGCTTAGAACTACTAGAAGAGAGATCTGAACTTTATTACTCTCTGAGCCTCCAGAGTTTTTTCAGTGAGAAAGGTACAAAGCGGTGTCAAGGTGTGTGGGGCAGGTTAGGTGGAAAGTGTCTGAAGAACTTTTTAGCTCCCTGCTTGACTTCAGAGAGACCGTTCATGTCATACCTAGCCAGCTTCCCATCGGCAGCCTTGGCAGACTGCTTTACCATTGTTTGTTAGCCAGGGATCGGGGCGGTGGAGGGGGGGTGTGGGGGAGGGGGAAACAGCAATAGGGAATGACCTTGTGGGACTGACAGCTACAGTCTTCTGTCCTCCCTCTCAGAGGGTGGCGCTGCTTTGCATAGAAAGAGTCACACTGATTAGGCATTACTTTGCAGTGGTCCCCAGGGAATGCTCATCCTAGCCAAGCATACTCCATCAGTGGGGACCATCAGAGCAGCTCTCAAACAGCAAGTGGAGTTGGGACTTAGGACACCTCTTCTTTTTCTATAGTGTCGCATCCTTAGGCACATGTTAGGGATACTAGGGGTGTGCTAGTGCCACCCCTGTGCCAAAGCGGGTGCATTCTGAAGGATGCTGTGACCCTTGACCGAGGGAGAAAAGTTGAACAAATTGCAAGTTTGTGTCCATCAAGCCAGCTTGTCCGGGAGGAAGTCATGCCTAATAGTCGGAGAACACATAAGAAGGACATCTTCTGGGCTGGAGAGATGGCTCAGCAGTTTAGAGCACTGGCTGCTCTTCCAGAGGTCCAGAGTTTAATTCCCAGCAACCACATGGTGGCTCACAACCATTTATAATGAGATCTGGTGCCTTCTTCTGGCATGCAGGCACACATGGAGGTAAAATACTGTATAATTAGCAAATAAATCCTTAAAAAAGAAAAGGAAAAGGACATCTTCCAAAGTAAGGGAGATTTCAATTTCTGAGAGTGACTCTAACATTACAAAACTTGTACTTTGGGACATGTGGGAGGAGAAAAGTGACTTTCATAGCCATGTGTAATGTCATGTCTTTGTCCTTAAATCTCTATCTAGGCCAAAAGGTTTCCACAAGGAAAATGGTTCCTTTGTCCAGAGTCAACAGGAAGAGGAAAGCTGTGAGAGAACTAGGAAAATGTTTTCCTGAGTGACTCATTCTTACCGTAACAACTGACACTCATTGGTGGTTGTGGCTAAAGAGACACTCAAAATAGTCTAGAATCCTGTAAAATATATGTAATGCGGTTCTGATGTTTTCAGTAGCACAAGAAACCAGAAGTAGGTTGATTTTACAGAGGTATAAACTGAGACCTTGAGTCCTTAAGTGCCTGGTCATGTTTAGAGACAACCGTAGTTGTCTATAGAGCCAGAATTAAAAAGTCTCTGCCCTGTACTCATTCCAACTTCTAGGTCTGAGCTTAGTGTAGAACAGTAAGCACTGAATTTAAATACAGATCTCTATGGAGTCCTGAGCCCCTCTAGGCATACCTGACATTTCTCCTGATTCCTCTCACACCTACCTTGGCCATAACAAATGAGTCTGAAGGAAATCTGCATTGTATGCACATCCTACCATGCCTCACAGAATGCCCATACGTCTAGCAGTCCAACAGCTTTCCAGTTGGCAGAGAAATTAGAGAAAGAACTGAGACAAATGGTGTCTGTCCTTGTTAAGCACCTTGGAGAAGAGCACCATGTCTAGGTCACTAGTGGACGATTAGAATTAGTTGAACTATGTGACTCGGGCTACATTCTATAACTTCATTTCAAGGAGTTAGATTGGTAATGGTGTCGGCAGCAGAAAGGTCTTTCTATCTGTTAGTGAAAGCTGTCAAATGAAGATTGGAAGTAAGCCCAGCATTTACAGGAAGTGTTTACAGGTCCGCTAAGGAGGGTAGATAATCTCCTCTGAAAGATGGAAGGCAGGAAGGTTTTGTGAACTACAGCTCAGTCAATTCTACATTTTCCTAGTGAATGGGGTCACATGGAACATAGTTTCTCTACTGCATCCTCTGCGAGGCTGCAAGCCCATCTGAGAAGAAAGAGTAACAAGGATCCATACCAAATGATGTACATTCTCCATGACTAATGGGTATCAATCCTACTTTCTCTCCAGAGCAAGAGATAACAGAGTATATAATATGTCTCTGACTGTGGTCATTTTTTTTTTTTACAATCACTGAATAAAAACAATGTGGCTAAGTGTTTAAAATGTACCAAACTTTGTCTTATTTGTTTGAGATAAGGATATAGAAGAAACATGTCACAGATTCCATAGCATAACAGGGCACCGAGATGATAACTACATAAGCAAGCTCACTAGAGTACTTTTAATAAAATATTAAGAACATTAATATATTCCAGGTTTGCTCATTAGCAAGTTGATTTTTTTTGCCTGTTGCTGGTGTTTTATCTGGTGTTTTATCTGAAATGTCTTGGGGATTGGACTCAAATGTAAACCCAAAATTAATTTTTTCATTATAGTTTATATAGTAGCTAGAAGGTAACTTTATACAATATTTTAGTGTACTTGCATTTTTATCTGGAGTGTGTGAGAACTTTATAACTATGTCTTAGTTGAAATCACATAAAAGAGCTTTCAAGGCCGAGTGTTAAGTCATGTCAGCTTTTACTCTTTGGCCAGAGGAAATGAAACAGATTAATTAAAATGGAGCTGCCAGTTAACCAAGGACGAATATGGAAATGTGACATCAAGAAAAATAAGAGAGATGGTTCAACAACAAGGAGGAAGAATTTAATATTATCAAACACTGGTTTAAAAAAGTTTTAAAAAGACATAAATAGAAAAATAGTATTGCGTGACCTTAGTGACAGTTCTTTTGAGTGTCGCATGTACTGAGCCATCCTCTAAAATGTCATTGAAATATGTATGGAGGTTGCATTCAGGTATGGAATTTTCCACACTGGTGGAATCATATCAGTGCTTGGAAAGTTTCCTATTTGGGAGTATTTTGCATTTGGGATTTTAGGATTAGGGATGCTCAGGTAGGACATGTGCTATAGCCATAGTTCAGTACCAGGACAGTGCTAACTTGGATGTCTTTTACCCAACCATGAAGTTCACAATCCATTTGGAAGCAAACAGATAGCCACACAGTAAATATATTGCCATAATGCTCTTGAGGAACATCTGCCTACCCTGATAATCAGATTAGAGGATTGAAAGAGCTAATCAGTAAAGTCCTCATTTTCAGGGTTATATTTAGCACAAAGCAATAGACCTTGACCTTTCAAATGTAGACAACTTTTCTAGTAAAAAAATATTGTCACTTTTGTAATTTAGACAAAGTCTGTGTTGGCTATGCATTGACTGCAAATGTTGTATGCCTTATAAATATTCGTTTGCTTTAGTTTATGTGGGAAAGGTTTTATGTCTTACATTAAATTCAAGAGGTAATCTACCATCTGTGTGTCGGAGGAGACTGTAGGCACATCTGAAAGGAATCTGCAGCTCCTAGGGCTGCCAATGCATTTCTCTTATGATTATTAGATGACCCAGAACATCTGCATTAGGAAGAGTTGAGTACACCGGCGGCTTGTACTGTGTGTACTACACCAGCAGGGGATGGGTGAGATGTTCCTGCTGTTCGAACAAACCTCCTACCCCATCTTCCTTCCCCTTATAAAGGGAAAAACTATAGTTCTTTGTGTAGAGCTGAGGGCTCCTATCTTACTCTCAACATCTATGTAAGCATGCAGGTTGTTGCTCTACAGTTCAGCTCATGTTCCCCCAGGAAGGAGCATACCCATTGGCTATCCAATACCAAATGATCAGCCCAGAAAGCACACATACCAATCACATGATACAAAACAAACAGGCTGTCTTTATGTAGTTAGGAATATATATGCATATACATATATTTATGCAACAATGGTTAAGGGGAAAAATGAGGTCATGATTTGAAATGGAGCAATAAGGGCTATATGGGAGGTCTTGGAAGAATGAAAGAGAAATGGAAAGTGAGCTAATCTCATATCATAATCTATATCACAGATTACTATATTAGAATTTCAAAAATAAATACTTTAAAGGAAAAGCTATTCTTGCCCAATTTGAGATTGGTTCTTTGACTATTATTTGGAATCCTTTCCTCTCTTGCTCTTTCAAAAGCCTAGCTCCCTTGATTCTTATAAAAATCAATTCTAGACTTTTTATATCATTTAGCTAGCATCTTTTCCAGGTTTTAATAAAGTTAGTCTCTCTCTCTGTCTCTCTCTGTCTCTCTGTCTCTATCTCTCTCTGTCCCTCTCTGTCTCTCTCTGTCTCTCTGTCTCTATCTCTCTCTGTCTCTCTCTGTCTCTGTCTCTGTCTCTGTCTCTCTCTGTCTCTCTGTCTCTCTCAGTCTCTCTGTCTCTCTGTCTCTCTCTGTCTCTCTGTCTCTCTCTCTGTCTCTGTCTCTCTCTGTCTCTCTCTGTCTCTGTCTCTCTATCTCTCTCTGTCTCTCTGTCTCTCTGTCTCTCTCTGTCTCTGTCTCTCTCTGTCTCTCTCTGTCTCTGTCTCTCTGTCTCTCTCTGTCTCTCTCTGTCTCTCTGTCTTTCTGTCTCTCTTTCTCTCTCTGTCTCTCTCTGTCTCTGTCTCTCTGTGTCTCTCTGTCTGTCTCTCTGTCTCTCTCTCTCTCTCTCTCTCTCTCTCTCTCTCTCTCTCTCTCTGAAGCACTTGGTACCCAGACTGAATATTCATTTATCCTTTATGTCCTACTTCATTTCACTGCTCAAATTTTAAGCCAAATTTACCAAAAGTGTTCCTGGTTCTATCCGCCGCTACCTCCTCATCTCGTGCTTTCCCCTCCACATTTTTTCAAATAAAGTTCCATATTATGGAGAGACTAAATAGGAGCTGCTTTTATAAAAGACAATGGTTGTTGTCACATTGTCCAGGACTTCTTGGTACACATAACACCCCAAACAGTTGTAACCAACATTACCCAGGACTACATTTCTATTTCTATCTTTGTCTAACCTTTACATCACTGCTTGACAACTGTTAATCCTTTCTCATATTTGAAGTGGTTTTCTTGGTTTTCATATCATATTCTTCTGCCTCTCACCTCCTTAGTTACCTCCTACTTCTCAGGGGAGCCGTTCCTTTCCTCTTGGTAAGCAGTAAACGTGGTGAGATCCCTGCCAGCCGAGGCAGAGAGAACGCTTTACACTCTATGAACTGCGAACACGCATGCGCACACGGATGCCTACATCAACACGTGATCTTTATCCACCCTTGTATCATCAACATTGCCTACTTAGCAGCTTCACTTGGCTGTCCAGTAGAAGAAAATGTTAAGTGTCTTAAACTGATGTTTTATTCATGTATCTTCACTTTTTATTATTATGTATACAGTGCTCTGCCTGAATGTACACGTGAAGGCCAGAAGAGGGCATCAGCTCACGTTATAGACGGTTGTGAGTCACCATGTGGTTGCTGGGAATTGAACTCAGGACCTCTGGGAAAAAGCAGTCAGTGCTCTTAACCTCTGAGCCATCACACTTTTTTAAAAAATAAAAAAATGACACTTCTATGAAGCTGCTTAAGGCATGATCTCTAAGTGTGCTTCCATTTGGCTTTTCAGCAGGCACTTAGTGTTACCATTTCCTCACTGTATCCCGTCCTCTATGGCGCCCTCACATCCCCCCATCTTTAATCCCCATTTTACTCCTCCCCCTTTACCTCTTCTAAGACTGTATTCTATCGCCCTTTCCTTGGGTGACTCCCCCAGCCAGTCCCTGCTTTGCTACCCAATCTCTGAGGATCTTAGGGTTTATTTGGATACAGTCCATCAAAGTTGAGAGACTGTGATGGCAGCAGTGTAAGATGGTTGGTCCCATTTCCTCCACAGTCCAAGAGCAAAAAGAAAGAACTGCTAGGGCCAGGCTCCCTCGCTCTGCCCCGTAGTGTAGGCCCACAATTGGGTGGTGCTGCCCACACTCACAGTGGGTCTTCCAGGCTCAGTTAAAGCCTTCTGGAAACACTTTCATCGACCCACGCAAAGGCATATTTTTTTAGTGATTCTGAGTACAGTTCAGATTGATGGTGAAGATTAACCTCATACTCTTCAAGTAACCTGTATAGGTTAAGCCTATCAGCTCCCAAGAGACAACTGCCGAAGTACCTTATCCAAACGCTTGTTTCCCGGTCAACCCCACAGAAGAGAGTATAGACCGTGTCACAAGATGCCACTACTTCAAAATAAAACCAAATGCCTTCAGGGATTTCTCTTGTATTTCATACCATGATTTTTGTTTGTTTGTTTGTTTGTTTTTTCAAGACAGGGTTTCTCACTGTAGCCTTGGCTGTCCTGGACTCACTTTGTAGACCAGGCTGACCTTGAGCTCACAGAGATCCGCCTACCTCTGCCTCCCAAGTACTGGGATTAAAGGCGTGCACCACCACGCCCAGCTATATCATTTTTTTTTTGTTTTGTTTTGTTTTTAAAAACAAGACCCAACCTGACCCAAGCACTATCTCCCTTACTAACCTCAGCCCATCACATATCCTCATTTGATCTGTACTCACATTATATAGTGTTTTCTATTTTCCCAGTTTTGCAAGTTCATTCCAACTCCAAGGACTGTGCAAGCTGTTCCCTCAGCATAGCCTTTGCCTGCATCTCTTGAGCATTACCCCTGTGCCTCCTCAAGCAGAGAGCACAGCCAGATAGGAAAGATGGCTGAATTTTATTTTATTGTGTTAACATCAAACACTCATAGGGATGCTTGGCCATGATAATTACGGGATGGGGTGTAGGAGGAGGTCATCGGGTGCTATATTTGTTTCAGCTTAGAAAGAAAACAGAGTACACACACACATACACCACACACCACACACAATACACACAACACACATACAACACACACAGCACACACACCAATACAACACACATACAACACACACACAACACACAACATACACACCACACACACACAACACATACACACGTGCACACACACATACATACACACACACACCACACATGCCTGGAAGGTGGTAAAGGCAGGAACCATTTTAGCTAATGTCATCTCATTATTTACTTGAGAAAGCAAACTCACTCTTTTTATTCATTTTATCTCATCTCCCTACTAAAGTGTGAGCCGCAGTTTAGTGTTTTGTTTTCTCCTCATTTCAGGTGTTCTCATCCCTCCTCCTGGCTTGTCTCTAAGCTCCTCTTCTGTCAGTGCTTTCAGCCACCACACAGCACAGACTTAATATTCCCTTCTCATTCCTGTCCTTGATCTCAGAGTAAAATCTCTCCTTTCTGTTGGTGAGGCCCAAATCCTC
Source organism: Acomys percivali (assembly GCA_907169655.1). NCBI lineage: Eukaryota > Metazoa > Chordata > Mammalia > Rodentia > Muridae > Acomys > Acomys percivali. Next base: position 113,094,521 of record OU015744.1, on the reverse strand, counting down.
AAGTTTATCTGACTTTCTTCTTCTTCTTTTTTTTTTCTTTTTTTTTCCCTCATCCATGTTCCTTTAGCAACAGGTCCGACAACACACCCCATTGAGTCTATTTTGAAAGTTTACCTGGAATCTCTCCTCCCGCCCTGGTTTCCCCTCCTGTCTGGGTTCAGTCATCACTCTTCCAAACCTCAGTTACTGCGCTTGTCTCTTTTCTGTCTTTACCTTGCAACCTGATTCTGCCAAGATGCTAGTAACCCTGCTAATATATGACGTGTAATGGCACCCCAATACCGAAAATTTCCCCATGTTTCCCAATTCACTCAGGGTAAGATAAGCCTTGGGAGTAGCTCACAAGACAGAAGTGTGTGCTGCCTCCACATGCTACCCTCTCCTGTGCTCACGCGCTGCACTTTGTCACTCCCTTTGTGCTGTCTTTGGCTTGACCTTGGATGCTCTTCTTCCCTTAGATGCCCAGATTGGTGCAAAATGACTACTCTCACCTAACAGGAGTAAGAGTTTATTCTGGAGCCAAATATGAATAGCCATGGTCCAGGGACACAGATTCAGGTTACCTCAAGACCATTTTCCAAGGTGACAACACGGTTTGTGAAGTTTTTAGAGTAACAGAACCAGAGTCATAAATCAAGGCACCTTTCAAACGCGTTTGTAGAAGCATCAGCTGGGGGAGGGGGGAGAGAAATCTGATCTGTTAGTCTCAGATGTCCGATGGCGCTGGTGGAGCTGATAGCCTGTTTAAATGATGATTTCCAAGATGCTTCATACCTTAGTCATACAGGTGTTACAACTGACAGGGAGGTGGGCAAGGGACTGTTATTAAGGGAGCTAGAGATAGCTCAAGATAATTGTGTCAACTCTAGACCTGCAACATTCCAACCTCCCAGCAGTCACAGCAGCCATAATTAGTCAATAATCCTTGCAGGAAGCTCAGGGTTCCAGGAAGCATCATGGCTGCACGATGTTCCCCACGATGGCCAGACATCACACTTTGTTCATTGTTCCCTCTCCCTTTTTCAGGAAGGCTCAATCCTTGGATCTGATGTAGATAAGGATACGTAGCAGGCAGTAAAGCAGACTTTAGAAGAGAAGAAGAGCCTCCTGGATTGAATAAAGAAATGTATGAGCCACCACTATCCAGGTTCTTTTTGTTTTATTTTATTCTTTTTTATAACATGAGGCACATAATAGGAGTCATTTGTCTAAAATTAAAATTACTAAGAATATGGTCCAGCCTAACAAAGTGAGGGTAATAGATGAGAGAGATGTGATTTAACCAATCAAGTTATATTGTCTTAAAACTTACTATATAGTCACCCTATATCTATAATTATTTGTGCCCTATTTGCAATGTTTAAACATATTCTTATCTCTTATGGTATTTATTCCAGTTGATTTTATATCTATACTCTATATGGAGTATCTGTTTCTATGCTTAGGAAAGGCTGGCCTCTGATATCCAATTAGTTTATAATTGTTATCTGTGGACGCTAACTTGATTTATTATATTTGTATTGTACCAGACTCTTAGTATGAAAAAGAAAATGGAAAAATTACAGAAGAAATTAAATAACAATACAGGTAAAATTTAACAAGATTTTGTTATATTAAATAATACTAATAATGGTGGTATAAACAAGAGATTAAACCTGTTAAAAACCAAAATTCCATAGACAGTGTAGACATTATAATACATTTTTCTTTTAATTCTTAATAAAAAAGAAAATCAGACTCCAGAAGGAGTTATCATGCTATTATCTACTTTCTTTTTTTATTAGTAAAATGTGAATACTGCTTAATTAATTTTTAAAATCCTGGTCAAGATATAGAGTATCTTAAATCCTCAATCAAGAAATTAACTTTCCAGGTGAAGAACATTAAGAGTATTGTTATCATTAGAAATTGGTGTCTTGGCTGAAGAGATGGTTCAATGCACTTAAGAGCCTTTTCTGCTCTTCCAGAGGAACTGAATTCAGTCCCCAGAACCAATGTGAGGAGTCCAAAGCCTTCTGTAACCCCAGCTGCAGGAGATCCAATGCCTGCTGCCTCCCACAGCACCAGGACCTGCACATACCCACATACAGGCTCACATACTTACATATAGTTAAAAATAACAACACACACACACACACACACACACACACACACACACACACACACACTGTGACAGGGTTAAAACAGTGCACAGGTTCCTCCATCTTGAATTCTTGCTGAAGCCATTCTAGGTTTAACTAGAATGATCTCATTGAAGAAGAATCCCATGGAAAATTACCAAGCTCTATTGAAGGATCTGAAGGTCAGGATGTCCTAGCTGACTGACCTTGGCTTCTGATAAACTGCCAGTTTATAGAGAAGCCCCCTTCGGCTAACAGCTTATCTTATCTTCTGTTAAAACTGCTTGGTTCAATGTGCTTGCTTTAGTAGATCCCCCTGCAGCTGCCCAGTGAGATGCTAAGCTGTCCTTTCTGTCTTTAAAAACCCAGTGTTGTGGACCTTCAGCACCACACCTGGGTCCCCAGCACTTGGGAGTGGTCCTGCTGGCTGGAATAGACTCTCAACTGGCTATACATTGTGCCTGCTGATCATCACCCCACCCCCAGGTGTTTCTCCATAAACCTTTCTAAGAACGGATCAGTTCTCAGGAAGACTTGATTGTCTTAATCAGAGAATTAGGCATCAGTTTCTTTGAATTTTGACCCTAAAAATGTAATAACCCTTGATTCTAATCAACTTAGTTGTAACCACATTCACTCTTTTAAAACTTTCTACAGTATTTTACAGTATACTATTCCTTTTAGTTTTAATCTATTTTCACATTGGAATAATATTTACTGTGTAAGTTCTTTCTCATCTAATAGTATTTTTCTTTTCTTTTTTCTTTATTTTTACTTTTATCTGCATTTACTGTATTTTTAATTTATTCTCAAGCCATCAGTTTTTATTTCTTCAGTTTCTTCTGGGATATCTATTTCTTCTGTGCCACTTCTTCTTCTAGCTTTGGGACAATCTGCTCCTTTTCAGTGAGGATCATCTCTATGTGGCAGGAGGAGCTGCTGTGCGCGTTAATCCGGCCCTGGGCTCTGTAAATTTGTAGCACATCTTAGGTGCCTTGTTCACCTGGATGTGTTCAATGGCTGGAGAATCTACATCTAAACCCTTAAGTCCAGCATTACTCTCTGCATTTTTTTCAGCATGTGCAGCAAAAATCCAGCCTCTCTTGTTTGGCCTGGGCGCACCTCTGGACTCCACCATTACGCTGATGAAATAGCACACTTAAAGTGATATCTTTCACATACTTGGTGGCTTTCCAGATATGCATACCCTTGATGGCCTGGGCAGTTTCCGGGTGTCCTTAAAGTGAACACAAAGATTTGAACCTCATGATGTGCATGATTTTTGTAGGGTTTTCTGGGTCAAGCGAGTGGCGAACCACCTTTCCAGGTCACCTCAGGCCGCTTACAAGAAGAACCATTTTTCTTTTCTTAAACTCCCTTTTCAACAAAAAATATTTCTCACACCTTTATATCTCTTTTTTATTTAATAAAATCACTTTGTCTTGTCATTATTTCATTATTTTTACAAAATTTAGATAGAATGTATTTTTAAGATAATATAATCCTGTACATTATCTAAAGCACAAAAACATTATATATATTATATATGGTATCTTAGATATCTAACATTTGTAACACAGCTGAAATATGTTAAAAGTTTTGTGTGTTTTCTAATTAATTAATCCTTAGTTACAGATTTAAGTCACATAGCAGGCACTTTGAAATTACTTTTGTTGTAGATATCATTTTTCATTTGAACTTATGAAACATCTAAAGTAGAATAAAGTTTGACATTTCTGCCTAAATTGTTTGTAACATCAGATGAGAGAAATTATCTATCAGGGAAGGTTGTATCCTGGAGCAGGACAATTATCTTAAAACAAACAAACAAACAAACAAACAAACAAAAAAACCCAGACCATTTCTCCAAACAGTAGGGACATTTGGAGTGAGTTTGCAGAACCAGAATTGAGACAGGGATTAAGCAGATGGCATCTTTGCTGTAACTGCCCAATTATGAATATCTTCCTTTCTGTGATTTTTATTTATACGTAAACACTCATGATCATACTGTAAAATAGGAAGTACTCTCATTGATGAGGTACCCTATCTTTTGTTGGTCTCCATACTGTCTCTCTAATTTGCATATTGAGTTAGGTACCCTGCTGAAGTTGGGGTTCTCCCCTCAAAACTCCATTTACATTAGTAAGGGAAAAGAATTGGGATTAATTTAGCAAATTTGAATTCACATGAACACTTACTAACTGATTTCTTGCCATATAGACAACATAAAATTCTAAGCATGTGCAGACACAGTTCTACATCCAGGACGATTATAAACCCAGGATTTTTGTCTCTTTTAGGTTTGTAGCTCACCAACTTAATAGCACCAGTTACGAATCCCAAATATGTACTTTTTAGAACAGGGAAGAAAATGCGCATGTTAAAGACAGAAAGCATAGGTTGATCCTTACATCTTGAAGACACAGTCTAACATGATAATTGATAAGCCCCAAAACTCAAGTAGATGCCCAACAAAGGCATAAGCAACCTAGTTACACCCAGATAGGTAATATCTTTTCCCTATCTGAGAGCTGAAAAGCAGACCACAGGCACCTACTGAGGGACAGATGGATGTGTCTTCCTCAATTGTGAGTCACTGCTATTTATTTTTAACATAGTGGTGTTAAATTATATTTCCCATGTTTCCTTGTGTGTCTAATATGAAAGAAAGAAAGAAAGAAGAAATGAAAAGAAGTATAGGTTTCAAATTACACCATCAACCTTTCTAGTGTCAATCTGGGATATAATTCCCTTTCTAGATCTGGCAGCATTAGCCTGTATTAGGCAACACCCAGCTGTGGTTATCACAAATGCTCAATGGTTAATTTTCTCTGTGAGCACCCCGAAGGGCCTTTGTACCAGAAATTATTCTTCCTATCGAAAAGCCAGGGAACATATGCAGAATTCATGACCTGAATAAGGCATTAAAGCTCATCTAGTGTAAAGTCTGAAGATATAGGTAGCACATCAAAACACTTATTATTTTAAAAATCGTAAACTAACAGGTGGAATTTAAATTCATTTATTTGGACCTTAAAAATTATAGAATGTCTCTTCCTCAGTCATTATCAAGTGAGTGTCTAGAATTAAGGAGGAAGATAAGAACCTCACAAGAGGAAGGCTGGTCCTTCCTGCAGCACCGAGGGGACAGTCATGACAGTTCATCTTAATCGAGGTTGTAGGGCTCTGAAAAGGAAAGGGCAGCAGAAAGGCCAATTTGACTTAGCTTGCTAGTTTTACAGAAAGTAGAGGAGATGAGCAGGTAAAAAAAGGGGCAGAAGACCTCTAAGATTTTAACTTAGAAACCGATTCAACTTGGAAAAAATAAATATAAGGAAGAAAATTCAAAGGTGGGTAAGTAGAAAAGTGGGGAGTGGATCTGGGAGGAATCTGATGATGTAAATATGAGAAAAATGCATGGAATGAAATTCTCAAAGAATTAATAATATATACTTTTTAAAGATTTTAAGCTGAGGGAATGTATAGAAATAACCACTTTTATTGTGTTTTGAGTACAGAACGTGTTCTGTTACAAGTAGCTATCCACTGGGTCTTTGCTGATTACTTCAGAGGTAAGAGATTGGCTTAGGACATCTGAGGGGTCAACCCTTATGATGCTGTCCCCTGGAAAATGCATGTATTGTTTTATTTGACCCAAGGACATGGTATACATAAATCCAGAAAATTTGTATCTTCAATATCCATGTACTTAACACAAGCTAAATGGAGTTTCAGCAGAAAAACAGAAGCAGAGGAACCCAAGGCATTATGTTAGTTGTTTTGTATGGCATGTCAGCCTAAGGACACTCTTGCAGCCTCACTCATAACATATCAAGATAGACATTAGTGAACAGAAACATCACTGCTAAAGGGACAGAAATAGCACCATACTACCATCCTTAGTAACTTGGAGACTTTCCTTAGAGTCTCTATTAATGCCAAATCAAAACCCTTGCTTTGGCACTGAAAAATTTTAGGGCTAGTGGTATAATAATTATATTTTAATACAGGCTTAAACATCAGGGTTAAGAGAAAGTTACTCAAGGAGAATATAAAATATACTCAAGAGTAGTGGGTTTTTTTTTTTTTTTTTTTGCTTTGTTTTGTTTTTAAGACAGTAGCTTTTCACTTGGGAGACAGAGGCAGGTGGATTGCTGTGAGTTCGAGGCCAGCCTGCTCTACAAAGCAAATCCAGGACAGCAAAGGCTATACAGGGAAACCTTGTCTCGAAAAAAAAAAAAAAAAAGAAAGGAAGGAAGGAAGGAAGCAAGGAAGGAAGAAAGAAAGTAGCTTTTGATTGGGAAATTCTTAATGTAAAATGGTATCTCTTTTTTTCTCCTCAGTTTTTATTCTAAAATAGGCCATAATGTGTTTATGTGAAACTGATTTTTGTTCTTTTAGAAAAGGAAGAAAGAATGTTCAGAGAGATAAATTAAGGATTTATTTAGAATTCATCTCTAGTTTTGATATAACCTCTAAATATTAACTTTTAACTTTAAAAAATTTTAAGTTTAGAGGTGGTAGTTTTTAGAGCTCCTACTAACTTATAAGTTACCTATTTCATCACTTTTTGTAATTTTGAATTTTAATTAAAATATTTGTCTATGAATGATTTTTTATGTTATTATCTAGTACGTTTAGTTAAACGCAGACACACACACACACACACACACACACACACACACACACACACACACACAACTACTTTAGAGATAGGGGATATCCACCATTCAGGTAAATGTAAAGCCAAGTTATTTTTAATCTGTTTTTAAAAAAAATACATGTCCTGGATTGTGGCAGGGGGAGGGGGCCACACACCTTTAATTCCAGCACTCAGGTGGCTGAGGCAGGGCGATTTCTGAGTTTGAAGCCAACCTGGTCTATAGAGCAAGGTCCAGGACAGGCAGGGTTACACAGAGCTGAAGAAACAAACAAAACTAAACACAAAACCAAACCCAAACCAAACAACAACCAAAACAACCTAAAACATATAGATTAAATTAATATATGTCTCATATATGGAACTAGTTGTGCTAAATCTGTCTTTCTTCAGGCATAGACTCCCTCTCTTAAATCAAATATGGAGGAGCATGCGCAGTGAAGCGACTGATGTTGGTGATTTAATGTACTGAAAGGCCAGAAGCGTGTCTTTAGAGGCTGAAAAGCAAACAAACAACGGAACAGGAATCACCGAACACCAACGTACTTGTAAAGCTAACAAATGGAATGGGTATTTTAAGTAAAGTTCTTTTATTTATTTGTTTGCTTGTTTGTTTGTTTTTCGAGATAGGGTTTCTCTGTGTAGCCTTGGCTGTCTTAGACTCACTTTGTAGACCAGGCTGGCCTCGAACTCACAGCGAACCGCTTGTCTCTGCCTCCCAAGTGCTGGGATTAAAGGCGTTAAAACAAACCCAAAATAAAAATCTGGCCAGGAAACAATCCTAAACAGTCACCTCAGAATAAACAGCGCATGAAGCTTAAACCAAACCAAGGGAAGGCCAAGTCCCAGAGAGAAGCAAAATTCACTCAAAGATGACTATTGCTATAGTAACAGAACAAAAGGGGTCACCACTCACGACCACTTTTCACACACATCTGACATCAGCAGGCAGACAGCTTGCAGCTGAGCAGAAGTATCTCGGGGGCATGCTTTGGATGCTTGTCTGATGAGAGTTTGCCTTCTGATTGGCTAGAGATAGTGGTCTATTCCGTCAGCACATTGCAAAAGGCTTCACCTGTTAGTCACAATGTTACCAGGTCAAACTGCAAGGTGAGCAAAGGTAGCTGTTACTGCTGCTTGAGAGAAAACCCAAGGTACATTATAACTAGGCTCTGGGTCTGTAACATCCCAGCCCGGCAACAACCATTAAATCACTAATGAGTCATATGCTATGCAGAGGCTACAGTCAAAGTACTCGGGGTTTGGTTTTGTTTGGTTGGTTTTGTTTTACTTGTTTGTTTCAGTTTGGGTTTGTTGTTTGTTTGGTCTGGTTTGGTTTGGCTTGGCTTGTTCAGGAACTTTCTTCACACCTGTCTGCTTCTCCTCGTTTTGTCCCTCGGGCCATCCCTCAGAACATCATCTGACCACCTTTTAATAATTTAATAATTTCTGACTCTTCCTCTTACTTTTTTCTGGTTTATTGGTTATTCCACCCAAATATGTATAATTTACTTTTGAATATTGTTATTCATCTACCTTGGTAGAATGTAAGTCTCTAGAAGGTGAAGTAATTTTTTTTTGTCTTTTTACTCTGATTTATACATATTCAGAAGATAATAGGACTTCAGTACATGTTTGTACTTACTATTGCAGAACAAGAAATGCTCTTATCGTTTTACAGCCCCAAATAGAGTGTTATGATGAGAAATAATAGAGAAAAGTTTATGTCCATATGATTTTAAGTTTATTGGGCATGATTCATTTCTGAAAAATTATGTCACACCTAGTGTTTCTAAAGCAAGTAATAACTAGAGTGTTTGCAATATTGTACTCCATGAAGAACAAAGGCCTTTTAAGACAGAACTTGAATGATTCCTCCCTCATCTAATTCTTCACAACTTCAATATTTTATTTATCTGGCATTTTTGTTTAAAGCACACTTAATGTCTAATACTTGGGGAAAAGGGCAGAAAGCAAGCAACCTATGAGCCTTACACTAGCCCACATTAATTCTAGCAGAAACTAGATGGAAATTCTGACAGGTAGTGGTGGAAATTTAGTCCACACTTGCATAGTTTTATCCTCCCAAAGTGTTTTCTAAAGAAATAGTTTTAAGAACCGCCCCCCATATAGGGTGTAGGTAAGGAAACAGTGGCCTTTGTGTGTCCAGCACACAGCAAATACGTTTATTTGCTTCAATAATACAATTTTATTTTAGAATTCTCAATGTATTAAGATACAAGCATAGAAAATATTTTATAGAACCTGCATGCCAACTGCTAGCTTAATGCCTATTTCCCAACATGCTCCTTCTCTATGGTTTCCCTTTAGAAAGATGGCAACATTGTTGGCCATATTTGGTTAGTGAAAGTTTAGCTTGACATTGAAGAAGAAGAAAAGTGAAGTTAATCAGTGTTTGCTTCTCTCTTCTGAGATTTATGAGCACAAATTTTGTCTAACTCACACTCTTTTTTGTATAAGAAATATTTCATAGTGCCCATTTAAGGCCATCAATATGGTACTGGGGTTGTATCTATGGAATACAAAAATAGTATAAATTATAAAGAGAAGATGACTTTCATATACACTATGGAATACTACTCAGCTATTAAAAACAAGGAATTCCCGAAATTTGTGGACAAATGGATTGAGCTAGAGATGATCATAATGAGTGAGTTAACCCAGAAGCAGAAAGACTCAAATGGTATATACTCACTTATATCTGCATACTAGCCCAATGGGCATGTCCCATGAAAGCCTTCCCTTACCAGGAAACTGGGACCGAGGGGAGGACATCCTATTGGGACTCTAGATGAGAGAACAATGGGAGAATAGCAATGTAGAAGGATCCAGTGTGTCCTAGGAACCTACAAGTAGAACATTATGATAGGCAGATTTGGGTCATGGGGTCCCACTCAAACTAAGGCCCTAGCCAAGGACAATACAGGCGGTAAAATTTAAACCCCTACCCTGATCTAGCCCATGGACAGGACAGTCTCCACACTTGAGTGGAGAGAGGGATTTGACTTTCTCAAGTACTCTGGTGCCTCACATTTGACTATGTCCCCTGGCGAGGGAGACCTAGTGGCACTCAGAGGAAGGACAGCAGGTCACTGAGAAGAGACTTGATACCCTATGAGCATATACAGAGGGAGGTAATCTCTCTGAGGAACAGTCATAGGGGAGGGGAATAAGGGGGAAATGGGAGGGAAGGGAGAATGGGAGGATACAAGGGATGGGATAACCATAGAGATGTAACAAGAATAAATTAATTAAAATAAATAAATAAATAAATAAACAAAAACAAAACAAAACTCTTTATTGAGATGTTGTAGTGTGACGTGGTTCACATGCTTCTAATGTGCAACAACACTGAAGTCACAGTGCTGAGTATAATTCTTATGGCTGTAATGGGCAATAGGATTTTCTACAAGAGTAAAAATCTCTTGTGCCATGGTCTTATTTTTCTTGAAAATATATTTTGTACTGTAAGACTTAGTATATTTAATACCCATGACATATTTTTATAGTTGTAAAATGAAGTTAAGCTCAGGGTTGAAACAACTATACATATGTTCTTGTTTATGTTAATGTTTGTCATTTTATTAACAGTCAGTCTGCAAGTTGAGTAGTTCATCTTATGTATCAGGGTCAGAAAAACTGGTGAAACCCAACAGCCAGCTTGACTAGTTTCAAAGAATTTCTCCCCTAAGGGGCACAATTTTTTCCACTGAGAAACCAATCTTCACACGGGATACAGCGCTTGAGCTTCTCATTTGCTTCTGTCTGCTTTGCCTTTGCATCTCGCAGCCTCTGATGGCACAGGGTGGAAGATGAGGAAGAAGAGCAACCATCTTCTTAACTGGGGTCTTTTACATAATTTCATTGGGCTTTGTGTGGATAGGTGCCATAGCCTGAATGCTTAGACTATGAGGGACAAGGAAGGATTTAATGCTGTTTGTTACCAATTTTCAACTACATTTTTATGTAATTCTTGGGTATAAACAAATAACTCACTCCTTTATATTGATTTGAAGTGTGTGGGGGAAGAATCCACCTTAAACCAGAGGGCAAATATTCATAGTGGAAGCCCAGATTGACAGCCTATCATTGTGTGATTGTGAGCATTTGAACTCTGGACAAGCATGTGTCATTGTAAGCTGGTCAGCGAACAAAGTAGAAAAATTGTATCACTATATCTTTGGTATACCTATATTCATTATATTTATTTTTAGATTTTTTTACTCTGTTTATTTACTTGGGGATGGGTGTGTGTGAGCATGTGTATGGAGATTCTCTCTAACATTTTGGGATTGAAGCCATAGTGTCAGGCTTAGTGGCAAACAACTTTACCCACTGAACCTTCTCTCCAGCTGTATCTGGACTCCTTGAATCCTCAATTTCTATTTGATTCTAAACATTTGAAGTCCCCTCCCCATACATGAAACCTGTTTCTTGTGTGTCTCAGTGTCCTTGAGGAAGTTGAAAAGTGTTATGATCCCCACTTTGTGTACAGGAAGTAGGGAAGTCTGTTTGAGTAGACCTAGGGCCTTCAATTTGCAAGCTCTCTAGAATTCCCTAAGATCATTCTCTGAAATAAAATATGTTAATGTTAAACATAGAGTTGAGAAATCACTTATTAATAAAGGATGCTGGATAATTGTCCTGTTTTTCTGTTGTAGGTAAGTATGACACAGGGTAGTGACTAAATCAGTTGATTTCATTCTAGCAAACAGTGTGCAAAGTAATAGGCGGTTGTGAGTACATGTAGCTTCCAACAGGTACTAGACATCCTAGAAGCAGAAGCCAGATGCAGATTCCCGCTCAGGTTGTTGATTTATCAAGGGTAAGCTCCCTGGGGAACCTCTAATGGAGCTGGGAAAATAGAACAGGCAGAAGAAGTTTATGAAAAGAAGTCTAGCCTCATCCTGAAATTCCCAGAGCTCTAGAAGTGGGTCAGGTACAACCGAAAGTTCAGCCAAGACAAGGGTGTCATGTTGTTATGACATCATTAGCTAGTTATCTGCTGTATCCTCTGGGGACAAGAATATAGTCTTCCAGGCAGGACCAGGCAAAGTGTTTTCTACAGCCAAGGACCAACTTGTGACAAAGGACTGTCCATAATAGCCAATAACCACAGGTATTAATGGATGAATGCTTCTCCCTAGGAAAAGAGGTCTGGGTGGGACTACAGAAGTATATAAATGGCACCAAAGGAGCCAAAATATATGTTCATAGCATATTTAAGAGTGTGTATAGAGACATCTATCAGATGACGCCACATACAAAAGTACAATTTGAAAAAACTGGAGGTGCATAACTAGCATGTGGTGAAGGCTTCTTCTATATTTCAAGTTATTACCTAATCCTCATTTATATTTCCAGGCAGGTAAGTCACGATATTAGTAATTGGTCAAAGTCATACCATTAGCAAGTACCAGAGGATGGTCATTTGCTTTTAGTAAGACACCAGAAGTTCCTGGAGGCCAGAAAGTCAATTGTTAGACCTATCCCAGATCCACTAATTTAAAATTCTTTTCATATTTATCTTAATAAAAGGTGGCCTATCCTGTGTAAGGATTAAGAGATACCTGTGATAACAATACATACTGATATGTTTCTGAAACATGCTGCGGTGTTAGAGCCAGTATGGAGAAATGTGTGTGAAGAGCAGTATCTACAGGGAAAAGTCATTGGAACATTTGTGATATTTTACAGACACTATGAGAGGAGTGAGAGGGAAAGCGAGAATAAACATGAGAATGGGTTCTCACCTGCCAAACATCAGACAGAAATTATTATTTATTGTGGCATTATTTCCTTCATTTAAAATTTACTATAATTTATTCAGAGTACACCCTGAATGTTATCTCCTCACCTGTATCTTCCTGTTCTCATCCTTCCTCCCTCTTCTGCCCTCCCCTTGACCTCTGACCCAAGAGGACTTCCTCCCCCACCATATGACCACAACCTATCAGGTCTCATCTGGATAGCCTGCTTCCCCTTCTTCTGTGTGCCACCAGGCATCCCCACCAAGGGAAAGTGATCAAATCAGGGGCACCAGAGATCATGTCAGAGGCAGTCCCCATTCTCCCTACAATTGTGGAGAATGAGCTGTTCATTGTCTAGATCTGAACGGCGGGGGGGGTCTATGTTTACTGAATACATTGTCCTTGGTTGGTGCAACAGTTTGAGCAGGGCCCCGTGGGTCCAGATCCACCAGCCTTGATGGTCTTCTGAGCCCTCTGGGTCATTCCACACTCCCCACCCGCCGCCGCCCCCTCCTTCCATACTACTCTCACCACTCTACCGGAGTCCAGCAGCGAGTCCCAGCATCTGCGATCCCTCACTGGGTGGAGTCTCTCAGAGGACATCTATGTTGGGCTAATATCCACATATAAGTGAGTATAGACCAGTTGCCTCGTTTCTTAAAAAGCCGAGTGAGAAAAGCAAACCCCATTAGGCCCCATTAGTTGCTCTGTTCTGTGTCTGTCTGTGTTGCACATGCAAATTTTTTTCACTAAAAAATACATATGTTATCTCTTTCTCAGGACACACAGGACATCTTAAGACTAGGAAGCATATACTATTTCCGCACATGTTTTGGAAGTGAAAATGACAGATAAATGCAGAGAAATGTGTTAGTTGTTATGATGTTGTTTAGCTGAGTGGTTTCCTATAAATGCACAATGTTATATTGTCTGAAATAGCGTGTGATCTGAACATATCCAAGTTTCACAACAATATTCTCATATGATAAATGGAATTATAGATGCAAAACAGAAAAGGAGAGAAACAGGGGAAAGACACAATGCTATTTGAATATAATAAGCCTTTAAAGCAATTTCATGTGCGTACCAACAGCCATCAAGCCGTCTTTTCCATTATCCATGAGTCTAAACAAGAGAAAGACTGCTAGAAGTTTCCATTCTTTTTGCAAAAATTACGTTGGTAGATCAGAATCAATGTGCTCCCTTTAGCAGGTTATAACTGCTCAGCAGCACTTGTCCGATGCACTGCAGCAGTTACCTCTAAATCCTACATATTGCTGAACAGCGCTTCTGAATTGTATAGTAGCTTATTTCTGAACAGGTTTATTTACTATATCTCAGCTTCATTGGTTCACATTTTAGTTCATTCTCTGTGATACATTTATAATGGTACTCTTTATTAATAGGTCTCTTTTAATACCAGATTAAATACTCCAGCAACTTGAGGATTAACGGACAGTCCTCAAAATGACCTCTGACTGAGTTAAATGGCATCGATTACTTGGCGGATGGCTTTGACACTAGAGATGAGAATTGAGAACCAAGAAAGTAAGACTTCAAAAGGACAGAAGAAAGGGTGGTGTGTGGGGGGAGCTAAGTGTTTTATACGATATGCCCACTAAACAGTCCCCTCCCCTCACATCCACTGGCAGGTGTTGGAAGAGAAATACTTAGTTTAATCATATTAAGGAAGATTATGAAGAAGCTTTAAAATCCCAAGCCTAGCAAGCAGGGAGAGCAGTGTTCAGAGAAGAGCAGCGCTCAGAGCAGAGTCCATGAGAAGCTCGTTCTCATAGGCAATTTAAAAGAAAACGAAAAACAGCTTGCCTGGTCCGTGCAGATCAGAGGGATGGGCCGCTTGTGGGTGAGTTGTGTCTAGTTCTGTAGTCCAGATGTGTACGCTAACACTCTACCTTTACTTCAGACAGAAGATGCCAGTCATCAACATCGAGGACCTGACAGAAAAAGACAAGCTGAAGATGGAAGTTGACCAGCTCAAGAAAGAAGTGACACTGGAAAGAATGATGGTGAGTAGGTGTCCTCCTGAACTCATGGGAAGAGGCAGCATGGGAAAACTAAGCTCCTGATGCATCTAGTATATACCGGAACAGCTCAATGTCCTTATAAGTAAAATATCTGTTTAAAATACATATAATCAGAATCGAAGAAAGGTAATAATTAAACTTATGACTTAGACTATAAGTTTAGGTTCAAGGTGTTGGAGAGCTATGTTTCCTGATGCATGTGCAGATCTCTGCCTGTTTTTGTATGATCACCGAGCTAAGAAATCTTTTATGTTTACGGAAAGAACAAGAAGAAGAAAATAGAGGATCATATGAGACAGACATGATATTTTACCTAAGCGTTCAAATGAAGCAAGACATTGAGACATTTTGGGCTTGTTCTTGTGAGTTGATAATATTCTCTTCATTTTATGCAATATTTTGATGTCATTGTTGCATTTTAATGTATGACCTCATATTCTCCAGCTTGCCCTGGTCAGTAGCGAAGAAGTACTTTCTATTCTTCTTTTGTAAATAAAGATGATTTTAGCCAAAAGAACTCACTGGCTTCTCCTAAAAACATCCAATAGCTCTTGAGAATAGTGACCCAGAGTCTCTGCATTAAGTGGAATAGAAAAGAAAAGGAACAGGAAACTCTTACCAAACTGAGCAAATCTTGAGAAATGTAGATACCTGTTTTAAGTAGTTTCATTTTAGTAAAGTTAGCAGAACAAAACTTCTCCGTAAGTGATAACAGCATATCATGTATGTGATATGATATGTGATATATATATATGTATATATACATATTTATGAGAACAGAGTGAAAGGAGGTTTATATTCTTCCCATGCATTGCTCAAACCATGTTCCTAAAAAATACATTTAAGATGTTAATTCTTTTACAGTTGCCTCCAACTGTCCTATTACCCATCTTATAGAAACAAAACTTGTTTGGGTATAAAGATAGACTAAAATCTGTAGTCATCCCAATACAGAGCACACTGAAGACAGGCTAAAGTCTTTATTTTGTGCGCAAGATCCTGAGTGTCTTTTGGTTGGCAAGTTGGTTGTTTTCAGGTTTATTAGTCACCTTGGAGTTTTTATTTGGGGTAAAATGACATATACCACCACCACCATTTCCCACTACTCAAAATAATCTTGCTTTTGGAATCTTAAGTAACAATATTATACTGTAAAGCTTACTGTTTCCTCTGTCCTGTGTTGTCTTCCTTCTCATGTTTTCTTTCTTTCTTTTCTCCTCCCACCTCCTCCAGTATAGATTTTTTTTCTGTAAAGTTACACACACACACCTC
>OU015744.1:113059394-113070305 GCA_907169655.1 Acomys percivali | reverse complement strand
ACACACACACACACACACACACACACACACACACACACACACACACACACACACAGTAAAGGAACAAAAGTAAAATTTTTGTTTCCAGCCCAGCAGCTCCCTTGGGCGTGGCAAAGGTCCTGTGCCAGGCCTGCCCAGAGCTGCGACCTGGTCCTGCAGGGTCTGCTGCTTGCCCAGAGCAGCCAAGGAGGATGTCTTAAACTTAACCCTCCGCAAGCTGCCTGGGGATACAGGACTGCTGGGGCCGGGAGAAGCCGCCTTGAAGTTGCTTGGACTCTGGGAAAGGCCATCGGGAGCAGGCTTGGGCAG
This sequence comes from Acomys percivali, assembly GCA_907169655.1. Taxonomy (NCBI): domain Eukaryota; kingdom Metazoa; phylum Chordata; class Mammalia; order Rodentia; family Muridae; genus Acomys; species Acomys percivali. The sequence goes on along the minus strand of OU015744.1, from coordinate 113,069,996 downwards.
GAAGCCGAGCCCCTGGGGAGCAGGGAGCTGCGGTTCCCTAGCCAGTCACGTCCTGCGCGCGCGGAGGGGGGGGGGGGGATTTTGGGGGAGGCGTCCCCTTTCTGGGCGCTTCCAGTGGCTCTCTTGCGCAAGTGACTTCTGAGTCCAGTTCTGGGGCTGACTTCTGGGCCCAGGTCTGAGGCAGAGATGCCAGCGCTTCACATCGAGGATCTGCCAGAAAAGGAAAAGCTGAAGATGGAAGTCGAGCAACTTCGCAAAGAAGTGAAGTTGCAGAGACAACAGGTAAGGCAGCTGGCTCTCCCAGAACTCCCTCTCAGAAATGGGCCAAGGTCAGGATTTCCTGATTAAAGAGTTCGGCGTTTTCTTCTGGCAGCTTCTCTTTAAGGGGGCTCTGGTGGACGGAGGCTGGCAGCTGCTAATGATGCGGGGGAAATCCACAAGAGGCTAAAGGAGCCAGGAGCTAGTAAGGAATATACAGCCAAATGTCATCAAGATGGGAGATGTTCCAAACATGGGAGACAAATAAATACCGAAAAGGACATCTGGCTTCCATTCTGGAAAGGGGATTGTATGAGAGAATTTTTGTAAAACCGCACTTTAAAATCCCCCAACCGCTTTAGCTTTGATTTTGCGAAGACCCTGACTCCAGAGGGACTTGAGAGCAAAGTGCCTGAATTTCTGTGATTTATTTAAAAATTTTATGCTATTTCCAATTTGTCTTGTAAATTGCAAATGGTTAACATAGTGTTTGTTAAATTTAGTTATAAATGTGTAATTTATACTGAAGGGCATATGGTTGCAAACTAAAAGAAATTACCGTTTGGGTGTGGCAGTACATGCCTGCAATTCCCAAGCACTTAGGATGTGGAGGCAGCGGGGTCAAGAGTTCCAGGCCAGCCTAACCAGTCAATGAAAAAATATCCAGGAGTCTCCGTTGAAACTCCATGGAAGGCTTGGAATTTTTACTTCAATTTCTCACTGGCAGTAGGAGCCCTCACTATATTAACTTCTCTTCAGGCAATGCATAGTTCAGAAAAAGGGTTTTGGACAGCGTGTCCACTTTGAAGAAAATCATTCTTTTCTCCACAGCAAGAAAAATTTGAACTGATTTTATTTTTAAAAATTTGGGTCTGCTAAGGTTCAAACTTGGGGCATTGTGTACGTGGTCATCACCTCTGAGCCACACCCTGGGCTCTTTGATTTTTACCTTCTGTTTACATTTTATATTTAAAAATGTTTTGAAGAAATGGAAATGAAGCCAATAAAAAAAAAATGAGTCTCAGTACTCCTCAGCGATTACTGGAAGATGCTGGAAGTTTTTGAGTTTCACTTTTTATGTATTTTCCCCTCAGACTTAGCCCGTTGCTTCATACAAATTCACATGGTTCCTAGATTTTGCCATGGGACATCTTTCTTGTAACTTAAAGAAATCTAGTGATTAGAAGACTACAGCAGTTGTCCAGACCATGGGACAGCCTTGTTTCTTTTTCTTTCTTTTTTTTTTCCAATTTTTTATTAATTTATTTTTGTTACATCTCAATGGTTATCCCATCCCTTGTATCCTCCCATTCTTCCCTCCCTCCCATTTTCCCTTTATTCCCCTCCCCTATGACTGTGACTGAAGGGGATTTCCTCCCCCTGTATATGCTCATAGGGTATCAAGTCTCTTCTCAGTAACCTGCTGTCCTTCCTCTGAGTGCCACCAGGTCTCCCCCTCCAGGGGACATGGTCAAATGTGAGGCACCAGAGTTCGTGTATGACTTTCAGCCTTGTTTCTTGAGAAGGATGTTTTGGCTGATGACAAAGTGTCAGTCTGAGGACAGCATCATGAGTGCTGAAGCCACACTTTGCCTTTTCAAAGTTGGGATGTTGAAATGTTTAGCATCACTGTGTAGCACTTACAGGGTAGGGGAAAGGACATGTTTCATCTTCAAGTTTCAATTTAGACACCAGGCAGCATCCTGATGTCAGCATAAAAATCAAGCATCACTTACTTACAGTTTCTCTCTGTCAGCCACCCCACCCCTGGAACACACCCTACATCCCAAGCTGTCCGAATCAGAAAACTCTAGGTGTCTTCTAGGAAGACAGAAAGACTCACGTTGAGTCTTCCTGGACACAAACAGGGCCATCTAACTGACCACAGTTCTCAAACATTGTATTTTCAGTATCAAGTGTAGAGGATTGTATTCGTGCTGAGTAAGTATGGTGGCCCTTACATTCCATTTATCCCCTCACTTGAAAGAAGAAAAACCCTTCATTCCCCGAAAGGATAAGCAGTTCCTCACTTAAAACCGCAGGGAACCACAAGGCAGGTACTTTCAGGAGTGTTTCTCCTGGTGCCCTCCGAATTATCCTGCCAATCTTTGGCTAACACCTGAGGCATGTGCTCTGCTCAGGCCAAAGAGACAAGTTCACAAGTTACTCTAGCTCCAGTGAGTAATTATTGGTCATATGGATCCTCTTCATCAGAGAAGGAGGAAGTATCCACTTTCAGAGATTGCAGACATTTTCAGAAATCTGGCAAAAGAGCCTCTGCAAGAACAGTGGGGACCCTGAGCTTATCCAGATGTTTCACTAGAAACACATGCTCCCTTTACCAGCTCTGAGAATTCCTTTAAGACATACACACTATAGATGCCAGCAACAGTTAGATTCTTGGAAGTCTCATGTATTATCACATCAATCCCTGTAATAGTTTGACCTAGTTTTGAACTTTGGACCAGTAAGTTCTACACACTGCCATGCAAACAGTGCTTTACAGTATGGGGAGGAAATATTGAAATAATGAGATTTCTGCTTATTTTTGAATCTCATTATTTTTTAATTACTAGTTTATGTTTAATGATTGTCCATGATGTGATAACACTGTGGTATGTACACTTACTTATAAATAATTATGCATATTTGGAGACATATATGTAACCATATTTAGTGAGACTCACTCAACGACTCAAACAAACCATTGTTAATAGTACTTCAAACTTCTAACTCACAAATCAGACCTTTTTGAAGACACTCAGTTTTGCTTTTCACTTCTCATTTATTATCTTTTTTAAAAAATGTAAATCTGCATACTTGTCTCCTAAGGATAGAATTTTTTATAAAAGAAAGAAAAAAGAAAAGAAAAGAAAAGAAAAATCTATTCAATCTTTCCCATGAGAAGACAAGTTTAAGCTGATTTCCTGCCAAGCCTCTAGGAAAGCTTTTATTATAATCTTTTTTCTTTTTGTTTTTACTTGTAAGAGGAGGTCTGAGGTAAGACTCAGAGTGAGACATGTGGACAAGTCTAGCATTTCCCATCAGCCTTTGCCACTACTTCCATGAGTACTAGTATCAGTGCAACTGTGTGGAGGGCTGGAATATGGTATGCAGCCCTCTGTAAGAGCTGTGGTATGACACAACCCTTAACATCTGGGACTACCTAACATCTGCCTGTTATCCAGAGAATTTGAACATGATAGATTTGTTGTATTTGTATTTTAGGGAGTAAAGAAATCCCTGAACAAGTATGAATAAAAAATTTCATGGATGAACAATGACTTTCAAAATATTTCTTGAATATTGCTTTTCTCATAGAGTATATGACATATAAAAATAGAATAAATTTTTAGATTATAGGTAGAATTTTTAAAAAGACATTATTTTAAAATATATATATAAGAACCTCACAAAAGCCAGTGGGAAAGTTCAATATCCTTGACCTAATTTATTTCTTTTGGTTTCCCTCTTTTTCTGTGCTCCAGGTGTCCAAATGCTCTGAGGAAATAAAGAACTACATAGAAGAGCGTTCTGGGGAGGATCCCTTGGTGAAGGGAATCCCAGAAGACAAGAACCCCTTTAAAGAAAAGGGCAGCTGCGTCATTTCCTAATTAACTCTAAGGGAAACTCTATTCCCAGTTGGGGCAGGTTTTTCTTTTTGTTTGTTTATTTGTTTGTTTAATTTCCCCTCACATGAAGTCAAAGTACATGTTAAAGAGGGGGAGGGAGAATGAAATTGAGAAAGATGGTTGTAAACACTCTCTGAGCGGTTTATGTACAAAACATGTCTGCTTCTCACCTTTGCTCTGACGACGCACACTTTCATGCAGTCATGGGATGAAAGCAGAACTGTCTCCTTTCAATATACCTCTTGCTGCCTCCAATAAAGTTTTGTCTTGGGAAAATTAGTGGTGGTGACTTAAAAGACAGCACTTTTTTTTTTTTCATTATCTGTTGAGTTTCCTTCTGTAACTCTTCTACTGTTTGGGGCTTAGTATCATAAGATTAGGAATGTGTTTTGACATGTTTTCCAGTCCAGCTCTCCTCGATTCATGTGTTTACTGTGCCAACATTCTGACTTCTGGAATGTGTTTGATGTAACTTTAACTATTAGGGACGGGAGCCCTTAGAATTCCTAATGACATTAACAGGAGTCAGGCTGTGAGCCAGGAACCCTACCAAACCAAGTCTACTTTAGCACTTCCCTGGTCTGGATCATTTAGATCTGGTTCAAAGTGTCCCTGTAGCAGTGTCCTTGGGAAAGAGACAGGACTGTGAATTGGAAAAAAAAAATCCTTCTCCTAGTCATGCTTAGCTGGCCACCACTGACTGGTATCTGAGATTTTTTAATATTTTCCCCCCTCCTCTGCCAGCCCATTGCAGGCCCAGTTAAGCATGGTTCTTTTTTTTTTTTTTTTTTTTTTTTTTTTTTTTTTTTTTTTTTTTTTTAAATCTTCCCTAAAAGCAACACTGACTTTTGACTAATTTAAAACATGAGTTGGGTGTTTCCTGGTCAGTTTGTGGAAACTTCCTGCACTGAATTCATTCTACTTCACTGCTGTGTACTGCATGCATCTTCCTCCAGCCCCACTTTCCACAGTGAGCTGAGCTTCTGTAGTTTTAGGCAGGATGGAGGACAGCCCAGATACAATTCCTGCTGAAATCCCTGCAAAAGCACCTGTGCCTAAGGCCTCACTGGAAGAGGCCTTTCTTCCTCTTGAAAAATCTTTTTCATTTCTCCCTGTCTCTTGTCTGGGCATCGCAACAGACTTGGAACAAAGGTAAAACAAAACTTACACAATTAAGTTCTACTTCAACTAGGTATAGTTACTAACTCACTCTATGGTATTACATGTGGCACTCAAAGCCAATACTTCTCCTCCAGGGTATCATTTCTCTGGGTTAGAGGTCTCTAGGTTGCTCTCCTAAGGCAAACCAGAGAACCCATGCCTACAGCAGCTTCTTCAGCGGTCAGCCTCCTCACTTTCATAGTCTGGTTCTTCCCCTGTCGACAAGGGAACAGGATACTCAGGCCTTTGAAAAAGCAAGTATATCAGACTTAACGCAGGGATCGTTTCCTGCCATTTTCCAAGTGATGACATCAGTTGGAGTTAGTGAGAGCCGAGGGATAATTTTAGCTCAAAGCACCAGCACCATGTACCTTAGAGGGTGTGGGGGGGCGGGGTTAGGAGTATTGAGGAAATATTTCTTCCAAGCACCATGGAACAACAGATAACTGGGGTGTATTTCTGCTATTTATCACTTAACATTTTTTTTTCATGAAATAGAGCAATACTTTATTTTTAAACTTGTATCTTCTAAGAGAAATCATTTATTTTATTTTACTATTTTAACAGTTTTTTCTTTTTGTTATTTTTCTTTTTTAAATATACATTTATATTACTACACATAAATACAATAAACCACCAATAGCAAGAAGAACCATCAAACAATCAGGAATTATAAAAATGTCACTACATTTAATGTGACATGTGATTTTAGTTCTTGGTGCTTATTAAGTTTTATTCTATTAAGCTGGCTTATTTCTTATAGTTGTCTATCAGGTTTTCTCTTTTTTTTTTTTTTTTTTTTGCATAAGGAAGCAAAGTGTATTCTGGTTACTCATACTAAATAATTACAGAGGTTAAAACAGAACCTTCGTTTCCTTACTGCTTGAGAGCAGTGTATACCAAGCAGTATATACAAGGTATGCCAATACATACCTGTTTTCCCATCCATACATCCAGCCACATCCTATACTTTATTTCTAATGTCTCTTTCAATCATACAACAAATTATTCAGTCAACTTCTGTTTTCTCAATAAATAACCAAGCTTGTAGGTGTTTTTACTAAATTTGTTTTTGCTCTGTTTCAGCATTGTAACCTAGCCAATGCAGAGAAGCATAATATCTTGTGTTTCAAGTGATAAATGATAACTTGCAATGGGAAAATATGAAAAAATACTTATTTGAATATATTATAGAAGAACATTTAGCAAGTAAGAATTTATTAAATAGAATTTAAATCATGCGTTCAGTTCCTTTCAACTATACAATTGTGTAATCAATCAGCATTAAACCACAAATGGTTCCCATGCTTTATGCACTGTCTTAAAATCCATGGACTCAAGACAATTTATCAATTTCTCCTCTTATGGATCAAAATTTTGGTGTTAAGGCTAACAATTAAGTGCATGTTGCTAGCCTCAAATATTTTCTTCTACATGTCTTCTAAAAGTTTTGTGCTATAAATGTGAGTCATTTTGAGTCAGTTTCCATGTAAATTGCACTGTTCCAATAGAGGTTTCACCTATCTATGGATTTCTGAGTGGATAACTCCCTGCTCCAACACCCTTTATTGAAAAGCCTATCAATCCTTCTCTAAATGGCTTTTGTATTTTTCAAAATTCACTGGTAATATCTCTGTGTTCATTTCTAACTCATTTGTTTTTGTCAATACTGTGTTTTCTTCCTTTGCACGGCAGCAGCAGGGAGAGAGAAGCCTCACATTATCACTCGTTCTTAAATTTTGAACAAAGATATTGGAAAAAAACATAGATTATTGGCTATAGGTAAAATCCTTACCAAATGAACACACATAGTTTGCCAGAATATAAAATGGTGTATTCCTCAATCTCAGGACCTGAGGGGACAGAAGCAACAGGGTTAGGGGCTTAAAGCTTTTGCTACATACAGAGTACAAGTCCAATGAGGCCATCTTTACCTTGCAACTGAAAGAAAGAGTAAATAGATAGATAGATAGATAGATAGATAGATAGATAGATGATAGATAGATAGTGTGTGTGTGTGTGTCTGTGTGTCTGTTTGTGTATGTGAGAGAGAGAGACAGAGAGAGACAGAGAGAGAGAGAGAGAGAGACAGAGACAGAGACAGAGACAGAGACAGAGAGAATGCATTGTTCTTTGTTCTAGAATCTGACAACCAAAACCAAACCACTTGGGAAAATAGCACAGGAACAACAGGATCCTTTCATACAAACTAAAATGTTCTTAAAATTATTAGCATAAGAATTCCAGCAAACCTGTAATTTTATTGTGATAAGATAATCAGCTAATGTCAATTACAGTGGGATTCAAATGTTAGAATTGCATCATAAGAATTGTAAAGGATGCCAGGTGGTAGTGGCACAGGCCTTTAATCCCAGTACTCAGAGGCAGAGGCAGGTCAATCATTGGGAGTTAGAGGCCAGTTTGATCTACTGAGTGTTCAGGACAACCAGAACTATACAGAAAAACCTTACTTCAAAAATCAAAAACACTCAGAGGAAGGATAGCAGGCTACCAAGAAGAGACTTGATCCCTTATGAGCATATACAGGGGAAGGAGGTCCCCCTCAGTCAGAGTCATAGGGGAGGGGAGTAGGGGGAAAATGGGAGGGAGGGAGGAATGAGAGGATACAAGGGATGAAATAACAATTGAGATATAATACGAATAAATTAATAAAATATATTAAAAACACAACAAAACAACAATAAAAACAAAAAAAAGGAACAACAACAACAAAAAAAAACCCAAAAAACAAAAAAATTGTAAAGCAAACATCATGATAAAGTTTTAACATCAATTATAAAGTTTCTTATAGTTTTAAAAAAAAAGATGAAATGGGGGGAGAGACAATTTTACCTAAGTAGTAAAAGTTATATGAAAGTCCTTAGTAGACATTATAACGTGTCACCCTTGTTGGGTAGGTCTCAACAGGAGTCAGGGATGACAGCATGGAAGGAGTGGGCTTAAAGATAGGCCTTCCTCATGCTGTACTGCCAAAGATAAATTAAAAAACAAATTTACAAAACAATAACAAAGGACTAAATTGGTATAATCAAAGCAGTAGAAACAGAAAGAAAAGTGTAGAACTGACTAATCAGTAAGAGAAAAGCATAGTAAATGAAAGTTTCCAGAAATTTGCCAAAGATAGAAATCACAAATTAAAGAAGTTGGTTACACTAGGATGTGTCATAATCAAATAGCTTAAAACTAAGAAGACAATACTTTTTTTAAAAGGAGACAATACTTTTTAAGAATATTCATATTTATTTTATGTGTGTGAGTGTTTTGCCTGCATGACCTTTTGTGCACCATGTGAATGCTTGAGTGTCCAAGGAACCAGAAAGAAGCTTTGGATCCCCAAGAGGAAAAGATGGTTTTAAGCCTCTATATTGGTGTTAGAAACTGAACCTGGATCCTCTGTAAGACCAGAAAGTGCTCTTAACCATGGAACCATCTCACCGGCCCCCATGAAAAAGTATTTGTAAAACCACAGGTAAGAAAAAAAAAAAAAAAAAAAAAAAAAAAAAAAAAAAAAAAAAAAAAAAACCACAGGTAAGTACTACATTTTGTATTAAGGAAGAAAATCTTGAATCAAATAAACTTATCTTTAGAAACAACTGAGGCCAGAATGAAGATATAATCTTTTCAATGCTAAATTATAAAAAAAAAAAATACTGATAACATTAAGGCCAAAACCTGTGAAATCATCCTTCAGGTTTCTTCCAGTTGATTTAGGACAAATAATATCTTTGTAGGGGCCCAAATAAAATGGGGGAGAATGGTTAAACAAGCTAGGAATAGTATTTGTGGTCCACTTTCTAAATGTTGAGAAATTGCAGGCTTAATAGAAGTCCTGCATGTGATGTCTGAAATGTTGGACCAGCTGGGAATGGAAGCTTTCTTCGAAGCTGTCTTGGGCGCTGTCCTATTCTGATGGAAAATGGAACTGCTGTACTGTCTTTTCCAGTGTGTTGCCCAGATTAGTCCATTGGCACCAGATCTGACCTCCAGTGACTTAAGTTAACTTGACATGCTTTTAGATTTTTTTTTTTTTTTTTTGAAGTTTGTGCAATTTGTGGGCTGGTAGCCACTACAATTTTAACCTATTACCTTTAACTTTTCTCTTCCTTTTCATACTGGGTAGGCCTTTCTGTTTGTTTGTTTGTTTGTTTGTTTGTTTGTTTTAATTTGTTCACTTTACATCACGATTGTAGCCCCTCCCTATTCATCTCTTCCTGGTCACACCCTCTCTCCTTTCCTCTCCTCTCCCTCCCTCCCCTAGTCCTCAGAAAGGGGGAGCCCTCCTCCCCCATTTTCTGACCTCAGCTTATCAAGTTTCATCTGGACTGCCTGCATCCTCTCTCTCTCTGTGCTCTGGGAAGGCTGCCCTACCAGGGGGAAGTGGCCAATGACTGGGCACCAGAGTCCAGGTCAGAGGTAACCTCTACTACCCATACCATGAGACTACAAGAAACTATGTTGTATAAAATAGGTTAAGTCAGAAAGTAGTTTGGGGTATTTTGAATGATGAGCATGTTACCTTATCCATATAAGTGATTTTTTTTTCTCAGAATTTTAATAATTTTATTACACTGAATCTTTCATTTAGTTCTTGAAAGTATTTTGTGGGATATGATGCATAATTTGCTTAGTCATGTAGAATTAGAAGCAGCAACCTATTCTTTAGACACTTTGCAACATCGTTTTCCTTGCAGGAGCCAATGCAGTTGAGGCATGAACAGAACTGTAAGATAATTGACCTTCTGCTCTGTCTTCCAGCATAGTTAAAACCGCTTACTACAGCCTAGAAAAGCTTGACCTTGATGTTTGCTGTAATGTTTTAAAGGACTTCATTTTAGTCCTCTTGGTTGGTCGGCTCATTGGGTTTCTGTAATCACAGTCTAATACAATTATAGTAATTTTAGCTGTGCCAATTGTATGAATTTGGCTTTCATAAAAAATCACAACTCTAAATTACTTTGACAGTGATGAATTCTAATTATACATCAAATAGCTTTTGCTCACTTATTGAGTAATATAATCTCTCATGTTAACACCAGAAGTTATCTGACGAAAGCTACATGAATTATGTAGATTGCCTATAGTGATTTTTCTTGACAATGGCCAATTATTAAGGGGTATTTAGCCACCTCTAGGGAGCTGTTTACAAGTGCCACAAAATCTCTTCTGCAAAAACTTGAATTTGCTTCATCAAAGTAACTATGGGTTTCAGTGTGGCTCACTTCAGCCTAGTCCTATAGCAGTCTGAGACAGACAGATGCTAAATGATAGATTTTACAGTCTTCATTTGGGAATGAATGCGTCTAATGCCCTGGACTGAAATGTTAAGCCCTATAAAACACCCATAGATTAATGCTCATAGCTATTTATCAGTAAGCAGTATCAAATTTCTTCAGAAGTAATCAGACTACATGTAAGTATATATCAGTGATTTCATAGCAATGACAAAACACTTAAACTTTCACAGATCTAATACTGTGTAGGAAAAGAAGAAGAAGAAGAAGAAGAAGAAGAAGAAGAAGAAGAAGAAGAA
>OU015744.1:113042618-113059384 GCA_907169655.1 Acomys percivali | reverse complement strand
AGAAGAAGAAGAAGAAGAAGAAGAAGAAGAAGAAGAAGAAGAAGAAGGAGTTTGGTCTTGTTTCATTGAGTATTTTCAAATAGCACAAAACTTACATGTATCTCAATCCAAGAAGAGAGAAATATTTAAATTTATATTCAACACTGTAAATATACTGAGAAAATTCTGATATCTGCTATAGTTCAATGCCTGCTTGAGAAATGTTTAAGATCCACTCTTGCTTAAATGCTTCCTTTGGTGATGGGGTTTTGTACTGATGCAGAGCTTCCTATCAGGGATGGCTTGCTCTCTAATTACCACTATCCAGACCTGATTTTCTGTGTTCCTCTTTTCATAAATGTAAAAAAGAATGCTAATTTCTGCCGCACGCGCACACACACACACACATTTGGAATAAGATTGCAAATGTGAGCCAATGAATTTATATGTTTCAGTATTTAGGTGTTTCAGCATGGTAGCGTAATGGTTAATCTTAACTGTCAAATTAATGAGGTTTAGAATTACTATGGAAACAGATTTGTGGGGATCTGTGTGAAGATTGTCCAACATAATGTTACAAGAAGACCCACCCTGGGTGTTGGCTGGAGCATTCCCTGAGGTAGCATCCCAGACTGAATAAAAAGGAGAAGGGGAACTAGTGAACATCATGGCCCTCTGCTTCCTGACTACGAAGGCATGTGATCAGCGTGTAGCTGCCACAGCTCTCTGACACGATGCACTACCGCTCCTGGACCTGGAAGACAAAACAAACCCTTCCTTTTTAAAGTTGCTATTGTCATAGAACTAGACAAGTAACCAACATAAGTGAAGAATAAAGTTTAAAAAATAAAACTTAAAGCCATTCACTTAAATTTCATTTAACAAATGAATAATGAGTGAAAGGTCTATAAATATAACACTTTGTCATCGAGTTCATGAAGCATTGTTCACATGCTCTCAGAACAGACAGTTGCAACAAATGACAGTGACATTTATCAAATACTAAACTAATTTTATTGTAGATTGTGCTTGGGAGGAATAATAAATAAATTATTAGACTAGGACATTCTTGACTTTTTCTGGTAATAGTTCATGAAAGAGACAGTAAGTTGCTTAAGCAAAGGAGAAAAATGTGTATTAAACTAAAAAGAAATGTTAATTTATTGAATATAGATTGGCAAACTAAGAAGCCATTTCATCCAATTTATATAAAAACAGAAAGAATCACTTACTTAATTGAGTGTGCCACCGCTAATTGTACATTTTTGAAGTAAATTTTTAGCTACTGTGGGTAAAAGACTATTTCAACTGTGACTTAAAACAGGATACTTAGTATTGCTTACAATCACACCAGTAGCTTCTCTGGCTCTGCCTCTGTTGGTCTTGGCTGGTTTTACTGGGACATCTGTATTAAGCTATTGGATGAGGTGGAGATTGCTGATTATTGGATATTGGCTAGAAGTTGACTGAGGCAAGGCAGGTGACTAGGTCAGATGACATTTATGTTCCCACAGGCTTCCCTGGGCTTCTAAGACTGAGAGATCAGAAGGTAAAATGTAGCTAAGACGTAGGAAAAGAACTGGACACCATCACTTACCCTGTACTTAGTTCTCCAATGCAACACATTAGAATACATCAGATTCCAGGAGAATGAAAAGAGATGCTCCTTCTAGAGAGGGAAAGCTGCAGAGACACATGATAAGAGGCACAGACATGAGGGGTGGTAGCAAACTAAAGCCATTTTGCTGTCAGTCTGCCTAAAGGCCAAGGGTTACAGGTGCACTCCTGGTCTGTGCAAGCCAATCAAAATAAACCCAGGGAATGTGTGGGACAAAAAACTGTATCTGGATGATTCATGAGGTTTGATGATGAAAAGAAAACACGGGTACAAGATCAGGACAGTAAAATGAATACAACGAAATATATGGAAAAGGAGGGCTTCACCGGTGGTGTGAGAGAAGGCACAATACAAATTCGAGTTTTAGAACTTATCAATCCTCATACCTCATGTGGTGTTGTAAGTGTGCTTTGTCAGAAATGTAGGCATTCATATGTTGCCTTTCCAAAATGTCAGAATTTATTGAATAAGGTTAAATTCACAAGCTATATTGGCTTGCTTGGGTGAAATTTGCCAAGGATTTCCAGATTTCCCTTGATAGCTGGCAGTTGGCAAACACGGCTTCTCTTATTCCAGTCTTAACGACTAATACTGACTGTCAGAGCGCAACATCACACAGAAATATCAATATATGTATATTTGTAAGTTACATCATTTTCATAACAGGCTTTTAAAGGCCATATAGAGGTAAAGGGGTTTAAAGAGGCTTACACTGAAAACAGAGGCAAGAGGCGGATGAAGACATACAATCTCCGCATGGATTAGATATAGAATAAACTGCAGGATCAGAATTGAGCCTGGTCTCAGGGGTGAATCAAGCTATGTAAAGGAGGTGCAGGATCATGGAGGCAGCAGAGGTAAAGTTTAGAATCTAACCCTAATGGACAAATGGGTGGCCTGCAATTTGAATAGGCCACATCGTTAACGTGGAACAAACAGAGCTGAGTCTTTTGGGACAGTCAGGAGTTCTGTGCCTGTCTGTCCCTTGGCATATACACTGAGTTACATAAGATGACAAAAGACTGTAGCCACCACAGTGTTAGGTTTCTTCCTCTTTGTAGAGTTCAGATCATTCTTTCCCCGGTGGGATGTGTTTTAGGAATTCTTGTACCTGATTTTCATGCTATGATTTTAATACATCCACTGGTCCATGTAGAAATAGATACATTTATAGTATGACACTTTTAACTTTTAGGAACAAGTTATTTGTCAAGTCTATGCCTCGTGGGTGATGCTGGACAGGTGTTGTGTATCTGTGAAAATGCCTCTGCTCTGTCAAAACGCTGATTGTAAAATGGAGTTGCTGTAGTTCTCTGTGCATGGTTGAGGCACCATGAGATTTCTCTTTATCGTGTTAACATGTCTATTAGTGTGGTCCTTGTTCAGGTCTTGTTTGTAACAATAAGGAAAGAAATAGGAGATCATGAATTTGAAAGAGAGAAAGGGGAGAAAATACAAGGGAAAGATTAAGGGAAGAGAAAATGATATAATTATATTTAAATTCCAAACTAAGAAATGTCTTTCACCTAGTGAAAGACACTGCACTGTTCTGTACAGTATAAAGAACTAAGAGTAGGGTACATCTTGATACCAACATGTGACAAAACAGAATTAAACCTGTTATCAGAGTTTAACGGCAAACATCCTGACTCAAGCAGCACCTACAGGCTAAATATGGCCACGTACGCCCAGTATGGCAAGCACAACAGTAAGTACTGGTGAAATTAGAGAAAAGAAGTTTAATCAATGTGCATCTTGAAAAGATAAAGCAATAAAAAGGACTAAGTGGCATCAAGTCCATTTGAGTTATAAACATTAGCAATAAGTTTAAGAGGAAGACTTGGGACAATGAGCAAAAGATAAAAATAATAATTCAGTCCTTGTCAAGTATGCTTGCTGTCTCAGTTCTGGTTTTGAGAGCTGGTCAACCAGAAGACATTACTGCTGGGAAAGATAAATTGACTTTGCTCATTCAAAGTGCAGCCTCTCCTCCTGGACAATTGTCCTTGGCTAGGTGTGGTCTGTCCTGTGTTGTGCTACTGCTCCTGAAATGGCTGCAAGTAAAGGATTGTGACTGTAGAACTTTGGGTGCTTTGTATGTGTGTTGGGGGGTAGCAATTCTGGAGGAAGACATTGTAGAGTTGACAGTATGATGTCTTGGTTACTCTCATCATTTTATCTTCTACCACAAAAAGAAATGATATAGGCTAAGTATCAACAGTTTCTGGGTGGTCATTTCTTGAATGATTACTCATATATGTGGGGGTAAGCAGGTGACTGCAAAGTAAAGTAAACAAATACAAATTGATGGTTTAGATACAAAGCTTTACTCTGCTTTTTGTTATCTTATGGGCCCAACTGAGGAGTCAGTGCTTTGTAGCAAATTAGTTTATAAGTGCTTATTATGTGTATATGAGAAAATGAGTGGCCTCTTGAAAATCAACTTTACATGATTGTTAGGCTTATTAATTTCGAGGAAGCAGAAAACTAGAGGATCTGATTATGTCCCTCTGGCATGTTCTAAAGTTGAAGGGAAATAAATCCTGTCTTGTGGTCATCTCTTCATGCAGAGGGATTCATCTTTAATAGGATGTCCCAAGGAAGTCCCAAACCTCTATTTCTGTCCCCACCACTAGTCACATGACTAATGGTCATGGTAAGCTAATCTTACCAATAGTTCAGAAGCCAATATGCCATGCTCCTCTGTCTTCATTTCTCACTAGTCCGACCTCTGTGGCAGCCTGAATTGCTTTCTATGTGTTTCTTCACACACAGTAGGAGAGAGGTTCCCACTGAATTCGAGGTGACCATATTTGTACTCTCCATTTTCTGTATTTGCTCATATATGAATTCTTCCACTTTGATGCAGATTTGGACTCCAAGGAGGTCTTGTTAGTATGTTCCAACAAAAAGACTTGGCTTATGTCTGTCCAGAAATAACATTTGCTCTCGTTAAACTCAAACTTAATGTTCACCAACTATTTCACGGTCCTTGTGGCTGAAAGGCTATCTCAAAAAGAAAGGTACTTCCTAATATAGTTACAAGTTTGGAGACACACATCTTGGGCTTAAAGCATCACAGTTTAGGCATCTCCATTGACTTGGAAGCTGACTTAGGAAATGTACACTTCATGTACACTGTGACACTTTGCTTCTGAGAAAGAAGGCTGTTCACCTTTTCCCTGGGATAGAACAGGTGGAAGCTAGTGCTTAGATGTTTCTTGGACTCTGCCCCAGGCACCACTTTGCTTGGCAACTTCTTTTTGGTATTCTTTAGTTTTAATAAACTGTAGCTGCAAGTCTATGAACTTTCACTGTGTTGTGAGTCCTGTGAATTTGGAACTCTAAGAGTGCCTTCAGAGAATGCTGAACTTGTAATTGGCATCAGAAGCAAAGTCAGTCTTGCAGACTGTGTACACTCAAACTTCTAAAATAAAGGAGGAAACCAGGAGATGGTGACCTTTATAAAGGTCACGCAGCAAATTAATGGCAAAGCCACAATGAGAAACAGGGCTTGTCTTCTCCATGTTTAAAGGTTTCTTCCTGCGTCTGTGGCTCTTTATTCTGCTTCCCAACATTTGCCCAGTGGATCCCACTGAGTGCCCAGAGCCCAGTCCACATTAACTTACTCTAGCCTCACAAAGTCCTTATACAATTTGTGCAAGGATTATCCTCCTTTAATGATGACAAAACTGATGCCAGACAAACTTAAGTCAACTTTCCTGGGTATGGGTTTAAAATGACGGAGCAAGGATCCATATTCAGGGTTTTGATTCAACATGGAGTCTTCTATAATTCACCATTTGTGTTGTTTCCTCATCTTTCTGCTCCTCTTTTGTATCTTGTCTTCACCTGTCCTGCTTTGTCTTAGTCTCATTCCTCATTTCCATCATCACTTTAAATATTACTCAAATTGATTAGAATAATCTATATGTCCTGTATTTCCTAAGAACTGAGTTAAGGCCCAGTCTCTGTGAATGGACAGTTGGTTGGGATTTTCTTACATAGAATTTATTATGTGTTCTTTATAAGCATGACTCGTTGCACAGAAAGCATGGATATTTTGGCTAGCGATATTTGGAATACTAAGTCTGGAAGTAAGAAAACAATGAAAAAAGTCAGTACAAATATAATTTCAATAAGTATCATTTATCATTGACTTCAATCTGAAATCAAAGGGTAGATTTGACTATAGAATTCTTTATATTGTTTAAATTTTCTATATGAAACCTCTCTTTTGCTTGAAAATACTTATTTTCCTTTTTAAAAGTCTTGATTATGTGTTAGACATAAAGATATTGACATTTAATGGGGTTGGGGGGAACAACACGTTTCCTTGCTACTCATTTGCTTTATCTAGAAATAGCAGGATTCTCAGGGATGAATAAGCCATAAGCAATAGGGAATGTATAATAATGTGATTTTTACTTGTTATATTTTTATCTCATTGCAAAGTCACATTCATCTGACACCAAGAAGAAAGTACAATAAGAGTAAGGTTCCTTTCAGTTTGTTTCTGCTTTAGGATTGAAAAAAATTAAACCTTAGAGTTCATGCTTTCTCACATCATAAATCTATTTGGTACTTCAAAATTCAAATGCAGTTCTTTTCTTCTGACACAATGTCCCAGTGTTTCAGTAAGATCCTCAGTGGGCATGCTGTTCTTCAAATGTATTTTTTCTTAAATCCAGACTCCTTGACTGTACTATCCTTGGATAGATGTGAGTTTGAGGAGTCAGCTGACTTTCTGAAATACAATGTATAATATATTGTGTATATACTCACTCCCAAAATGCACTCATAAGACAATCTACCTTTTATATACTACACCACCACCACCACCACCACTAATAATAATAATAATAATAATAATAATAATAATAATAGTGGTATGAATCTTCTACCTTAAGAAGAAGTGTGCCTGTGGCCTTTTCTAGTTGGCCAGGTATTGATTGCTATGGGCCATTAGTTTGGATAGTTACTGTTTCACTGTTAATCTTTGTTGTCAACTTAATGAACGCTAGGGTCATTTAAGAGATGAGCTTCCAGGCACACTGCTCAGAGATTATCATGGCTAGGTTAATAGAAGTGGGTAGACCAATCTGCTGTAGGTGGCACCATCTCCTGGGCTTGAATCTGGGACTGTAGAAAGAAAGAGCTAGCTAAGCACAGGCATCAACCACTCTGCTTCTGGTCTGCGGAAGACCAGCTGCTTAGGTCCCTGTCTCTGTGACTTCCTTGTCATAATGGACTGTGCCCTTGACCTGAGCAGCAGAATAATTCTTCACTTTTTTAAAAAATTCACTTTTCTTTTTTTAATATAGTTTATTAATTTATTCATATTACATCTCAGTTGTTATCCTATTCCTTGTATCCTCCTATTCCTCCCTCCCTCCGATTTTCTCCTTACTCCCTTCCCCTATGACTGTGACTGAGGGGGACCTCTTCCCCCTGTATATGCTCATAGGGTATCAAGTCTCTTCTTGGTAGCCTGTTATCCTTCCTCTGAGCGCCACTAGGCCTCCCCATTCAGGGGATGTGGTCAAATATGGGGCAAATGGATTGAACTAGAAATGATCATAATGAGTAAGTTAACCCAGAAGCAGAAAGAGTCAAATGGTGTATACTCACTTATATCTGGACACTAGCCCAAGGGGCATGTCCCATGAAAGTCTTCACTTACCCGGAAAGTGGGAGAGAGGGGAGAACATCCTATAGTGACTCTAAATTCACTTTTCATCATGGTCTTGTCCCTATCCATCCTAACTCTCAGTTCCACCCTCCCTCCTTCTCCCCCACCCTATTCCTCAAAAAAAAAAAAAAAGGGGAGGAAGCCCTTTCCCTATCCCTCAAAAAAGGGAGACCGCTCCTTCCCATCCATCCCAGCTCAAGTCACATCTGGACTGGGTGTGTCCTCTTCCCCTGTGGCCTGGCAGGGCAGTCCTTCAGGGTGACATGATCAAAAAGCAGCTAACTGAGTCCATGTCAGAGACAGTACCTGCTCCCTTTACTAGAGGATCCACATGAAGTCTGAGCTGTCCATTGGCCCTGTGTAGGGGGGTGGCTAGGTCCTGTCAAATTGGTGTTTCAGTCTCCACGGGCCCTTTTGGCTCTGATTAGTTGGCTCTGTTGATCTTCTTATGAAGCTCCTGTCACTTCCAGGTTCTTTTCTCCTTCCCCCAACTTTTGCACAAGACTCCCCATGCACCGCCCAATGTTTGGCTGTGAGTCTCGGCATCTGTTTCGATCTGCTGCTGTGTAGAGCTACTCGGAGAACAACTCTACTAGGCTCCTGTCTGCAAGCCTAGTGTCAGGGGTTGGGCTTCTCCCATGGGGTAGGCCTTAGTTTGGGCCAGGCGTTGGTTGGATATTCTCTCAATCTCTGCACTGTCTGCTGTACTTTATCCCTGCACATCTTGTAGGCCGGGAAAATTTTGGTTTGAAGTTTTTGTGAGTGGGTTGGTTTTCCCCTCCCTCTACTAGGAGTCTCGTCTTGTTGGGTAGTTCCCTCTTCAGACTCTATGGCTCCTGCTACTAGGAGTATTTGCTAGAACTGCCCTCATATCCTCTCAGGAGCCTACTCTGACTTAGGTCTTCCCTCTCCCCACCCACACTTCCTCTTTTCTCTACAGGCTTTTTGGCCTACAGCCCCCGTTCTCCCCAGGCCTAATCTCTACCCTCATGCCTCTCTGGATTCCCTCTCCTACCTTGTTCCCTCTCTTCAACCATTATTACCTCTGTCTATTCTATTTCCCATTCTGAGTGAGATTTAAGCATCCTCCCTTGGATCCTCCTTGTTACTTATATTCTTTGGGTCTGTGATTGTAGTATATTTATCCTGAATTATATGGCTAATATCCACTTATATGTGAGTACATACCATGTGTTTCTTTCTAGTTCTGGGTTATCTCAGTTGAGATGATGTTTTCTAGTTCTATCCATTTGTCTGGAAATTTTATAATTTCTTTCTTTTTGATAGCTGAGTAGTCTTCCATTATGTAAATGTACCACAGTTTCTTTATCCATTCTTCAGTTGAGGGACAACTAGGTTGTTTGCAGATCCTGGCACATATATATATATATGCCCTTTGTCAGATATAGGGTTGGTGAAGATCATTTCCCAATCTGTAGACTGTCCTTTTGTTTTATTGATAGTGTCCTTGGCCTTACAAAGACTTTTCAGTATCGAAGGGTCTCATTTTTTAATTTTTCATCTTAGAGCCTGAGCTGTTGGTGTTCTGTTCAGAAATTTGTCTCCTGTGCCAATGAGTTCAAGGCTCTTCCCCACTTTTTCTTCTAATAAAAGAGAAGTTCTTCACTCTTAAATTGCTTTTGTTGGGTATTATATTTCAGGCACTGGAAGAGAAACCAAAGCAGCTGTGCTCAGGACTAGAGAGGATTTGAAATCCATAGCTTAGTGTTTTCTCCACAGTGCCTAAATCTCTGTCTCATTCTTCAGTGACCAGTCTGACCCTCTTCTCAACCATTTCTTTCCACCAAAATTTCCTGTCACAATAACCAGAGTCTGTTGCTTCTCCACACACTTCACTTTGAGCTGAGCTGTTGAGTTTTGGCCTTCCCCTGTGAACACTGCCCACCCCTGCTTCTTTACTGAGCATTCCCATGCTTAGCTCAGAGATTTCAGCTCCTCCTGGATACCTATCCCAGGTCAACTTGAAAGTCTAAGGGTGTTGCTGGGACCCAGGCCCAGGACCCTTGGGGCAGTGGTGAGCTGACACAGACTCAACCGCACAGACTCTGGGAGTCAGGGAAGAGGCAAAAGCAGACTAATTTATTGTGGAAACAGGACATTCCTTTATTCCCGCCGCTCCCCGCCCCCGCCCCCATTGTCTCATTGGCCCCCAAACTTTGAGTTGCTGCTGTGGCTCCTCCTCCTTGGTTCCTATCTTGAGATCACCAGTCTCTGGGCAGTCAGACTTTGGGCATGCCTGGGCATGTCCAGGCAGGTCTCAGGCGGACTTCCCATGAAGGCTCTCTCCTATGCATGTGTGTGCCAGGCAGGCCTTATTCCTGCTTAGGGCAGATCTCTTGCCTCCTACATACAGGGACAATCCTTTTACAATTTAACCTTTAATTTTTATATCTTATTAACTCAAGTAAATAAGTAACTACCGTACTAGCTGTGTCCTTCTCATTATTCCACCATGGTGTATTACCAGAAAGCATCACAATGCTAGTATTTTTAGAGTTGATCAAAAGATGGCAAAAAATGACTAACTTTTGAATGTGACATCTGGGCTGCCATAAATAAAGATTGTAGTTACATTGTAATATGACTGAGAGGGAAATCTGAAGTGGATTCTGTGATATGGATAATGTTTTGGCATTGGGTGGGTAGGTCCTTGAGAATATAGTTGTAAAAATCTTTTATGCTTAATGTTGTAATATTTATGTATTTAATGTCTTTTGAAAATATTTTGACCTCTCTTCTCCATTTTTAGTTATTTAAGAGCCCTTTGAGGTTTTAAATTTGATTTCCCTGGTTAATGGTGCAGTCAGTATCCTTTCTAGCATTTTAACCATGTGAATTCCCCAAAGCCAGTTTGTACTGTGTGTCCTATGGTCCATGATAGAATCTTCTTTAAAACTGCGGGAGGAAGGGCACTAAGGAGTTTGGGAGATTGCATGATAGGGGATTGTGGGAATACAAGGTGTCACCCAGGGTGGGAGGTCATTGCCTTGTCCCATTCCCATGCCATCTCTGTAGACTGATTAATGATGCATTTCTCTCTTATTCCAAGCCTGACAATTGTCAGGGGCCTGACCCCTTGTGCTCCTGGATGATTTATTTAAAGCATGACTTTTCTTTATCAATCATCAGAGCCAAAAGGTCAAAGGGATTGCAGGCCTAGACCCTGACCCCTTTCCAGAGGGATCAGCACCTTGGGCGGAATATTGAGTATGACGATAACCTCATCTTGCTTTATGATAAATTATTAACACAAATATCAAAATGGAATTAGTGTTCTTTTATTCCTCTGTACAGATGCACTTGGTTTCTTTCCTCTTCCCTTCCTGTCTAGCACTGCCAACACTGGCCTGTCTGAAACTTCTTAGATTAAGCGTGCTAATTCTAAGTCTCCATTTTTTCCTTTCTCTTATATAAGTTTTGTCTGTATTCCACTTTCGTTTTTCCACTTCTCCAAGTCTCTCCCCATTTTTTTGATTTTTTTTTTTTTTTGTACTATACCGTCCCCATGAGGTGATCAAGCCATTTTAACATAATACTTACATCATACTGATGTCATTCACAGTGTCATTCAGGTCTTACGGGATTGACATTCCTAGTTCCCTTCTTGTTCAGAACTTTATTCACATAAACCCTCTACCAACTTACATCTTACCTCTCATGTCTGTTCTGTGGTTCATCCTTGATTTCCCAATACTGTTTGCACAAGGAGTTTCTATATGTCACAGATAGTTTCCCTGATTTTGATGAAAAGGAGCTTATAAGACAAAAGAGTATATAAATCAGATTGAATATGAGATGTCTCCATCTATGGTAGTCTTGTCTTCCAAGCCCTGCTATCCACTCCTGATACGAGTTTCTCTTCCCATCCTCTATTTTGTACTGTTTCACCTCCCAATTAGGGCTCATTTCTAATGTAAATCAATTAGCTGAAGTAACTTTTTGACTTCTCTGTTCATCTAAATCTATGAAGCCATTTTTTTTGAGACAACGCTTCCTTAATATGAACTTCTTAGCCTTTCGTATATACTTCTACCATTGTTTTTAATAATAATTTATTTTCTTCAATAAACCATCTTTATTTTTTCTTAAATCTTTCAGTGCTACAAATATATCTCCCCAAGAAGCATGAATAAGACAGACTGTTAGGAAATCTAATATTATATATTTACCTAGAATGAATATCTGCATTCAAATATATATATATATATATATATATATATATATATATTGCCTTCTTTTAAGATAATTTGTGTCTCTTCTTTACTTTCACAGTTCACTGAAACTCCACTACTCAGCTACTAAAAACAAAGTCATCATGCAATTTTAGGCAAATATATGGAATTAGAAAAGGTCATCCTGAGTGAGGTAACAAACCCAGAATGACACACCTGATATATGCTCACTTACAAAAGGATATTAGCCATAATGTACAGGATAGCTATGTTACAATCCATAGACCCAAAGAAGTCAAGGAGGGCCCAAGGGAGGATGCGTGAGTCTCACACAGAAGAGGAACTAAAGCAGTGCTCTGAAGTGGATGGAGGGAGGGAACCGGCTGTAAGAGGCGGTGGAGAGGGTGATGGGGTGGAGATCAGGTGTGGAGAGGGGAGAGGACTGGGAGAGAGAATAATTGATGAGGGGGCATCTCTGGGAGAGGGGAGGGTCCTGAGAGTCTATGGGGGTGACCTTGGCTGAGACTCCTAGCTGCAGGGGGTAAAAAGCCTGAAGTTACTAACTCCTGTAGCCAGATGGGACTTCCAGTAGTGGGGACACCAACCCACCCATAAAACCTTCGACCTAAAATTTGTCTTGTCTAAAAGAAGTGTAGGAACTAAGATGGAGCAAATATTGAGGGAATGGCAAATCAACGACTGGCCCAACTTGAGGCCCACTCCATGGGAGAGAGTCAACCCCTGACACTATTAATGATGCTCTGCTTTGCTTGCAGACAGGTGCCTAGCATAACTGTCTTCTGAGAGGTGTCATCCAGCAGCTGATGGAAATGGATGCAGAGACCCACAGCCAGACAACAGGAGGAGCTTGGGTAGTTTTGTGGAAGAGTGGGAGGAAGGATAAAGGGATCTGGAGAGGTCAAGAACACCAAACAGTACAAGAAGACCTCCAGAGTAAACTAACATGGATCAATGGGGACACCATCAACCAAAGAGGAAGCATGAGCTGGACCTAGACCTCTTACACGTGTGTAGCAGATGAGCAGCTTGGTCAACATGTGACTCCCGTAACAATGGGAGTAGGGACTGTCTCTGACTCTGTTGCCTGCCTTTGGATCCCTTTCCCCTAGCTAGGCTGTCTTGCCTGGCCTCAGTGGGAAAGGATGCACTTAACCCTACTGTGACTTGACGGTGCAGGGTGGAGAGAGGGGAATTGTGGGAGGACTGTATAAGAGTAGGACTGAGAAGAGAGGAGGAAGAGGCATGGGATCAGACCATAAAGTGATTTTTAAAATGAACATATATTTTTAAAAACATTTAAAAAAGCCTTATAAGTGATATATTAATTGTTTTTCTCTAGAACTCTATACCACTAAGACTGCTTTACCTCGGCCTTGTTTCCCAAGGCCATCTCAGCTTTGCATCCTGGAGTTTTTCTCTGGATACTGCTTCTTCTTCATCAGCAAGTCCTTGACGCCAATTCCCTTCTGATTGCTGCCATTTGTTCTATGGCATTAAGTGGCACACTTCTTGGCTGGCAGCCTTTGTTGCATCCTATCCTCATCTTTGCTTCTTTTGAGATCAGTTCATGGCTAAGAAATGGTCTCTGACACATTTTGCAACAGCTCTTCCACAGAGTCTATTTGTTATGTCCCATGTCTCCTGCTTCTCCATATGCCTACTCTCCATTCTATAAGTTAAAATATACTGAATGTGAATCAGGAATGCTAAATTGTCAATGATAGCAAGATGATTAAGAACACATCTACTTCCTCTGACCTCACAGTCCGGTGGAAAAGATCTCTAGATAGGTGAGTGACAGAACTGAAAGGAAGTCTTCACTGGTTCTGGATAGTGGTGTGCTAGTTCCCTTTTCCTCCAATATATTTTGCAATGTCTTATGCTATTATAGTAAATATATGTATATATAGTATATATATATGTATATAGTATATGTACATATATAGTATATATGTGTACCTGTCTTTGAGGGAATATTCCCTTGTGATTGCTTCCTGTAAATGTGATATGTTTCACGCTTCTATTTTCTTTTCATACTCCTTAGAACATTGCCTGCGTCGTTCATTGAGTTTTCTCATTACTAACAAGTCTTTGAATCTGGTCTTTGAAATCTTAGGATCTGTTTCCATTCTCTCTACCAACTTCCTCCCTCTGACTCTCAATCTGCCAAGTTCAGTACACTCTCTCACCAGTTGGTTTGGAATTCTTTCCAGGGTCTTATAGTGTATGCCATGGCCCCTGATACTTCTGCTTCTATTTTAAGGGATATCTCCAACCATCCAGTAATACACTTCCTTTTTAAAAAACACATAATAGGCTTATCTTTTTCCCACATAGTGGGGCTGCATGGTTAACACAAAACAGTTTGAACCTACTATGTTAGAATTTTCTCTATTGTTATTCTGTGCATGCCTGTCTTGGGGGAATGATGGGGGTGGGGCTGCTGATCAATAGCCAAGGAAGTTAATCAAAGCTTCTAAGCCTGCCAACAATACTGTCCAGTTAGTCAGAACCCCTGTCTTCTTTCCTTTCATCATTACTTGTCCTGGTGGTCCTGAGGCCAGAATACAGACCAATTCAGGGCATGGTGAGCACTTGCAGATTAATCTAATATGAAACTTACTTAGAAGCTTTGATAGTTATTTGTCAACCAGACACGTTAAGGTTATCTGAGAAGGAGAAACCTCAACTGAGAACACAACGTTAGATCCAGACGGTTCAGGAGCCCCACAAGGACATCATCAAGGCTGGCAGATCTGGACCCAGGGGGACCTGCACAAACTGTTGTACCAACCAAGGACAATGTATGCAGTAAACCTAGACCCCTGGTCTGATCTAGCCAATGGACAGCTCATTCCCCTCCCCATAGGGAGAGAGGGGACTGCCTCTGACATGAACTCTGGTGCCCCCAACCATCAGATTGTCCTTGAAGCACGTCTGTGGGGTATTTTCATGACTAACAACTGATGTGGGAGAGTCCAGCCTACTATGGGCAGTGACACTCCTAGGTATATGGTCCTGGGTTGTATGAAAAACGAAGCTTAGCAAGCCATGAGGACAAATCCAGTATCGACTTCTGAATGACCTCTGCTTCAGTTTCTGCCTCTACATCCCCACGGTGCGAGACTCTAAGCTATAAGCTAAAATAAACCCTTTCTGCCCCAAGTTGTTGCTGGCTGTGTTGTTTAGCACAGCAATACAAAAGCACACTGGGACAGCAGCTATGATTTCTTGATACGCTGTTCTTAAGTTCACTTTTTTCTCTTTAATCCTTCTAATAAATTAACATTGTTTTTTTTGGAAGAGAAGCATTTAAATTCTAATCTGTAGAGATACTATATGATTTTAGAAACAAAGAAATTAAACAAGACTACTGCACTGTCTAGCCTTTGTGTGTGTGTGTGTGTGTGTGTTGGGGGCAGGGATGATTAAACCTGTGTTAGACTGGTGCCCCTCACTTCCTGTCTTCTTTTGTTTTTTTTGTTTGGATTGCATGCTTTGCTGTGTTCTGAAGTGCTATGCTCTGCATTAGGAAGCCTGTGGGTGGTAGGCTGTTCATGACTGTGGCAGCGAAGGCTCCATCATGCTGTTGACTGCTTTGGCTTAGACAGTAGGAAACATCTGGTCCTTTTCTGATATTTATCAAGACAAGACCATGTTTCCTTTAAAAACAGTTTAACATGAACAATACATTACGCAATAGCAGAGGAATTTTATAGCGCATATAGAAAACAATAATGTGATTCTTAAAGATAGAAATTACTTTGGAAAATGTTCATTAGAAAGTTACTTACATTCTTAAAACATCCATGTGTCTATTTATAGTATGTTTACTAAGATTACAGGCCACCTGATTTTTGTTTTATTTTACTTTTGTCATACAGCCAACTTCTCTCTCCAGTGAATATTTATGCTCTGAAGCAAAGGTAGAAGCCAACTGTCTCCCAGCCACACACCCTGCCATCTTTATAGGTGACTGATGCTGGTCCTATTGATGAGGCTGAACATCTGAAGGATGTTCTCTGTGTTGCCCTTGTGTGCTCTGCCTCTGCTGTACAGGTTCCTTTATGTAGAGAGATATTCTCACTCTCCTTCCACTCCACCATTATATTCCATTTTAACTTACTTGAAAATAACATTAAAATCTAGAGAGCATTAAAATCTAGACTGGGAGAATAGCAATGTAGAAGGATCCAGTGGGTCCTAGAAACCTACAAGTAGAACATTATGATAGGCAGATTTGGGTCAAGGGGTCCTGCTCAAACTAAGGCACTAGCCAAGGACAATACAGGCGGTAAAGTTTAAACCCCTACCCTGATCTAGCCCATGGACAGGACAGTCTCCACACTTGAGTGGAGAGAGGGATTTGACTTTCTCATGTACTCTGGTGCCTCACATTTGACTATGTCCCCTGGCGGGGGAGACCTAGTGGCACTCAGAGGAAGGACGGCACGTCACCGAGAAGAGACTTGATACCCTATGAGCATATACAGGGGAAGGTAATCCCTCTGAGGAACAGTCATAGGGGAGGGGAATAAGGGGAAAATGGGAGGGAGGGGAGAATGGGAGAATACAAGGGATGGGATAACCATAGAGATGTAATGAGAATAAATTAATAAAAATAAAAATAAACTGAAAAAAAAATAAAGTTCAAGTGTATTCACAAGCCAGACTCAAATGAACTTGGGTAAAAAGACTTTGAAACCTAAAAAGAGATTAATGAATAGAATCTGCTTTTTCTACTTCAAAACTCAACTCCCATCAGTCCCAGTCTTTCAGATAAACAGTTTTTAAGGAGGATAGTTCTTTCAGGCTTTTCCACTGTCATATAAGCCTGTGATGGATGTCTAGACGCTGCCTTGCTTCCAACCTGTATATCAGAAAATTGAACTCAATAAGTTATAGTTATGGTTTCAGAGTTAGCAAATATATCAACCCCTTATGCTTGGACCAAAGTAAGACATTACTAATCAATCTTGAGGTTCTCTCCTGCTGTGCTAGAAGGGTTTTATAATCCTTCCCAATGGCCCTGCAGATTTCCTATTGATTGAGTTGATATGACATTAAATCTATTTGCTTTCCCAGGTTTAGGCTTTTCTGAATATAACAGATAGAACAATCACTCGGGTAAAGCAAAACATTAGTCACTTTCTAAAAGGAAAGCTGAAAACCTACTTTGTGTAATACATGACTCCTTGAGGAGGGCATGCCTGCGTGTGTGTGTGTGTGTGTGTGTGTGTGTGTGTGTGTGTGTGTGTGTGTG
>OU015744.1:113025447-113040707 GCA_907169655.1 Acomys percivali | reverse complement strand
AGAAGAAGAAGAAGAAGAAGAAGAAGAAGAAGAAGAAGAAGAAGAAGAAGAAGAAGAAGAAGAAGAAGAAGAAGAAGAAGTTGTTCTTGTTGTTGCTGAAGGATGCCTTGGAAGATGCCTAAGGGATGTACAAAAGAGACAAGAATGACAGCTAAAGTCATAGGATGCTAAGAGAAGGATGCAGGAAGAGAGATGCTATAAGTGTAAGAGAGACTGTGCGTAAAAACATCAAGAAGTTGTGCTCAAGTGTAGGAAGAAAGTCAGGGAAAAGTTGATGTAGTGCAGTGTCAAGAAGGAAGGTTTTATAGAAAGAAATTAAATGACAGAAAAAGGAGAAGCCACCAGTAGTCCCAAGTATTCCTGAGTGTGACATGGTTGCCACTGTGACCTTGGTGAGTGTTCTTTTGTTTGTGGGCTGAAGTTTCAATACAGATCAGCACATTGGTTGGAGATTAGAACTGAAAGGATAGAGATGAATAAATATGGAAGAAGCTTTTGGCAGTTTGCCAGGGCTGCAGAAGCCATCTTCTTCTTTAGACAGCTTCAAGGCTGTTGAAAGCATTCATGTTCAATGGAGAAAGAAGTAAAACCATCCTTATGTAATGTTCTCCAATAGACAGTAGAGGAGGAGGTGAAAAAATACAGCTGAGAGCTTTGACCATAGCAAGGAGAAGGACCACACATTCTGTTTGGAAAGTAGAGCATAGAGGTTGGTGAGAAGAGAGGGAGAGTGTGTTTGGTGATGACATAATACACACATGTAGAGATTTAAATGTCAAGTACTGACAACAGGGAAGAATGAAAAATAGGAAATGCAGAGTAACATGAAACTCTAAAGCCATAACTTTACAGTGAATATTCCAAAAAAAAAATCGTGAAGAATTTGAAAACGATTGTTGGCATGCTGGACTAGCAAACAAGCAAGGAGAAAAACCGATAATGAACTTATTTATGACTAGTGTTCCAAAAGACTTGGGTGATCAAAGTATAGGAATATACATATATTTAGAATGTTGCTAAAGCACTCACTATTGGAATGTTTGGTTTGTTAAAAGTAAAATGAAAATAACAAAACAAAGAAAAGGAAGTGGGGGAGGATCTGTAAATGGAAGGCACATCCTGGGAGACTCAAGGTTGGTCTCAACACTACCCTCCCTACCCGAGAAGACAGCCCTCTCCATCTGGACCCACTTTCCAAAATTATTGGAGGTGTAGACCATCCAAATGTCATCTACCACACACTGCCATGTTTCTACACGAAACCGTAGTTTCCTCAGCTGGTTTGGTAACTCAGTACGCATGTTCGTATGCACAGCCTTGCTTATTCTAGGCATTAAGAAAAGCTCAGAAAGCATTTGTTAAATGAATAAAATAAAACAGGAAGGACAGACAGATTAAAAACAAGGACACTTAAGGACAGTGCACTAGTTTTCCTTCTGAACACAGATTGTCCAAACTACGTCTTGCTGAGTCCATTTCCTTTTCTTGTTATGTTTAAAAGTTAGTGGAAGGTGTTTTGGTCTTTTATTGATCAAAAGATTGAAACATTAGATTAGGCCACGCAAACTAGCAAAACAAATGTGTTAGCTGCTCATTAAGCATGCATTTGTTCCTTCTTTTTTATTCACAACATGAGGTAGAAAATTGTGAAAATTTTCAGCAATTATGATTCAATTCAGCAGGCCAGTCTGCAAATGAGTCACCCGCTTGTCTGGGCACTGAGAGGCCATTATTCATGTGGCTGTGCCCTGTGGCTCTGCCTGCAGCTGACCATGAATGGTAGCAAACGTCTGATTTTCCAATCCCGTTTTAATTTCCTGCTTTAAGAAGAAAACAATTTAAAGTAATGGGGTAAACCGCATTGAACATCAGCGCCGATGGTGGCTTTGCAAGTTAACTGTTATTCCTATTACAGTAATAATTAGTACTTTAATAATTAGTAATTGCTATCATCCACTAGGATATGATTTTTTTTTCATTCTACCTCTGAATCTATAAAGAACCAGCAAGGTATTAATGCCTTCCAGTCAGGTAAGCCTCTCAGAGTTTGGACTTTAGCAATCCTTCTGCAGTTTACGGAACTTTGTGATGAGTCAAGCACATGGTGAAATGTTGAGGAGTAAAAGAAGTAAGCAACCATGAACTAGGTCTTGAAGTGTTGCTTCAAGGGCTGCACCAAATCAATATGTGTTGTTTTGTAAGTGAATTGAGTGAGTTTTTCACACGAGAGGCTAATGGCATAATGGAGCAAAGGAACATCATCATGTCCTGTGAGCAAAAATTGAGTTCCTTCTTTTTTGTCCTCTTTGAGAACCAGTCATCATAAAAATCATCCTCACTCATCAGTCGCCGTCTTCCTCCTCCTCCCCATCCTTACTGTGATCCACTCAGGTACTTCAGATCATGGCTGACACCAACAGATGATGTTATATATCCCCTTACCTATACAGAAATTAAAAATATATCGCAATATACTTTTTAAAAATTCTTTGAAAACATTGTACACTGTATCTTGGTATCTTGGTCAAGTTTATTCTCCCTCCTTTCCACAATTTCTCCTAGATCCTCTCCGTCTTCTCTAACCAACCATCAACTTCATGTCTTCCTTTAGAAGGGACTATTCCAAGCAGCTCTCCTGGTCCTTTGATTCTTGGAAAATTATATATATTTTTTTGTTTACTTAGAAAGTACTCTGTAAAGGCCTTGTAACAAATATATTTTGATATGTAATCCCGAAGGAACAAAAATTTCCCATTGCTCTCTTTTTCTCCTTGGATTTGTTTTGAGAGAGAGTCTTGTTTTTCAGCTTGGCTTTCCAGCAGCTATGTAGCCCAGGCTGGCCTCCAAGTCCTGCATTAACAAACAGGTGGACAGCATCACACTTGTCCCTCTCTTCTTCTTCTTCTTACCTTCTTCCTTATTGGTTTTCTCAAATTGGGTTTAAATGGCGTGATGTAATAAAGAGAGAAGTCGTTTGAATTCCAAGTGCTCCATTTTAAACCCTGTATATACTGCTTCTTCTCCTGATTCCAGAAGGAATAGACATCATCTTGTTTAATTCTTCTCAGATTTGGTTTCCTCATCTGTAATGAGTGATGGCTATCAAGCATGATAACTCATTCCGTATTTGTGTCTTTGAAATCTGCAGTGCAAGTTTAAGGCTTGCCAGCAAGTAAGTAATTGGCAAGGCTGGAAAACCTGCACTTCAAGGGCAGCATTAAGCAAACGATATTGAGTTGGGTCAAGGCTTGTACAATGCTCAACCCTTGCAGGACTAGAACTAGTTCATCTTTCTTCATCCTGCTGCTCAGCAGCAGAACACTCTGCATTGGCTAATCTCCCTCACATGCAGTCTGCTCATCTGAATGGGGCGTATCAGTGTCACACCACAACATGGTGGTGAAGGCCAGTGAATTGTGATGTACAATGACAGCTTTTCTTTTTCCTTCTGTTGAGAAGCCTGGAGCTCAGAGAACTAAAATAAGGGTCCTTTTTTTTTTTTTTTTTAAAGCATTTTAAGACAACTTCATAAGAGAGAAAAGTAAGCTGGCTTTTCAGAATTCCAAAGAGAAGTTGACATCACAATTATGTTAGTGGAATTTTGAGTTTTAAGGTCTGCAGTGGAGAACATCCCTGGACCACAAAAGTACAAGTGGGCCTGCTGACTCTGTGTGACCTAACATGCCACCTGATGTTACACAGGGATAGCAAGTGTCCTCTAGATAGTCACACAAATAAGGAAACATAGGAGGCATGAGCAGATCATTACACAAACACTTATTCTCTCTCTTTCACAGATCACAGAACCACACACGAACTTACTTTTGCCATAAATCATTTTAAGTCTCAAAAGAAAATAGGAAGACATTTTTGATGTTTTAGATAGGAGTAAAATAATGATTGCTCTAAACGTAATTTTATAATCCCCTTATACATTTTCCCTAAATACCAAAGTACCCAAATATCTCCAAGTTCTGAAATCAAACATAAAGAAATTTTTATTTAAAAAATGGTAATAGGCTAGAAAAATCACTCAATAGTTAAAAACACCACCATTCATGCCTGGTTTACCTGAGAATAATGAGATAACTGACGTCACAATTTTTTTCAAATTTCCACATAAATGACTTGGCATAAATGATCACAAATGACCACACCACACCACACCACACCACACCACACCACCACTCCAGACCACTCTACTATGCACAACGCCACACCACCACACCACCCTACTACTACTAATATTACTACTACTACTACTACTACTACTACTACACACACACACACACACACACACACACACACACACACATCATCCTCATCTGCATCCACATCCAGGACGCAGAGAAGGTGGTCACACTGCAAACATGGAGGAAGCAGAGAAGCTGGTCACACTCCATCTGCATTGAGGATGCTGAGAATGACGAATGGTGTGCTTAGCTCTCACTCTCTTTTTCTTTCTTCCTTCCTTTCTTTCTTTATTTTATTTATTTTTATTTAATTAATTTATTCTTGTTACATCTCAATGATTATCCCATCCCTTGTATCCTCCCATTCTTCCCTCCCTCCCATTTTCCCCTTAATCCTCTCCCCTTGACTGTTCCTGAGAGGGATTACCTCCCCCTGTATATGCTCATAGGGTATCAAGTCTCTTCTCAGTGACCTGCTGTCCTTCCTCTGAGTGCCACCAGGTCTCCCCCTCCGGGGGACATGGTCAAATGTGAGGCCCAGAGTACGTGAGAAAGTCATATCCCTCTCTCCATTCAAGTGTGGAGACTGTTCTGACCATTGGCTAGATCTGGGTAGGGGTTTAAAGTTTACTGCCTGTATTGTCCTTGGCTGGTGCCTTAGTTTGAGTGGGACCCCTGTGCCCAAATCTGCCTATCATAATGTTCTACTTGTAAGTTTCTAGGACCCACTGGATCCTTCTACTTTGCTATTCTCCCATGGTTTTCTCATCTAGAGTCCCAATAGGGTGTCCTCCCCTCTGTCCCAGTTTCCTGGTAAGTGAAGTTTTTCGTGGGACATGCCCATTGGGCTAGTATGCAGATATAAGTGAGTATATACCATTTGAGTCTTTCTGCTTCTGGGTTAACTCACTCATTATGATCATTTCTAGCTCAATCCATTTATCCACAAATTTCAGGAATTCCTTGTTTTTAATAGCTGAGTAGTATTCCATAGTGTATATGTACCACAGTTTCTTTATCCATTCTTCTACTGAGGGACATTTAGGCTGTTTCCATGATCTGGCTATTATGAATAAGGCTGCTATAAACATGGTTGAGCAAATTTTCTTGTTGTGTGCTGGAGCATCTCCTGGGTATATTCCAAGGAGTGGAATAGCTGGGTCTTGAGGAAGCCCTATTCCCAGTTTTCTGAGATAGCACCAGATAGATTTCCAAAGTGGCTGTACTAGTTTGCATTCCCACCAGCAATGAAGGAGTGTTCCTCTCTCTCCACATCCTTGCCAGCATGTGGTGTTGCTTGAGTTTTTGATCTTAGCCATTCTGATGGGTGTAAGATGGAATCTCAGAGTTGTTTTGATTTGCATTTCCCTGATGACTAAGGAGGTTGAGCATTTCTTTAAGTGTTTCTCAGCCATTTGTTATTCCTCTGCTGAGAATTCTCTGTTTAGTTCCAAGCCCCATTTCTCAATTGGGTTATTTGGTTTGGTGGTATTTAATTTCTTCTCACTCTCTTTTTCATTCTTACAGGACCCCGGCTTAGGGAATGGCATCATCCACAGTGAAGGTGGATCTTCCCACCTCAATTAACCTATCCAGAGAACCCTTTACAAGCATGGTCAGAAGCCGGTCCCTGAGGTAATTCTAGGTTTCCCAATTTAACAATCAATACTGACCATTATTGGGACATCTTGTGCCAGGAACAATGTGAGACGGGAAAAGAACAATATTAGGGTTGCGTATAGAATTAAGACTACAAACAGAGGAAGGACTAATGCCATTAAGCCAGACCTGATGGCTGTTCTATACAAATGAAGCAAACACTAAGGTATGGCCTGGGAAAAAGCTTTAATTTTAGACAGAGAAGGAAGAGGCAAATTCTTTATGAGGCAAGCATCCTTCAAAATGTACAGAAATACTACATCAGGCAAGCTTTTC
This sequence comes from Acomys percivali, assembly GCA_907169655.1. Classification (NCBI taxonomy): domain Eukaryota; kingdom Metazoa; phylum Chordata; class Mammalia; order Rodentia; family Muridae; genus Acomys; species Acomys percivali. The sequence continues at coordinate 113,034,579 of OU015744.1, read as the reverse complement.
TGCATTTTTTGCATATAGGAATGGTCAGGTTTTGAAACAGGGAACAGTACTCATGACACAGTACTTAAATCTAGCTCAGAACTTTGCACTGATCACCAGGAACTCTGTGTACATCTGGAAGGGCAGAGTCAACTGGAGCAGCGGACAACAGAATGCTGCTGATCAACATTGCATGAGAGGTCCAAACGCCTTCTGTTTGAATACATCTATGAATTTGAGCATAAGCTAGCCCACACAACTTCAATCCCCTGCAAAGCATCACTGCTCATCATATGAAACGCAAGGAAATGAACCAGAAATTATGTATCAGCCAGTTACATGCTGAGTCTTTTCCATTTTCCCATCTGCCTTTATTGCTTCTCTGTAGACTTGAGACCCTTACATTGGACCTCATCCTGTTGTAAAGTCATCTTTGTTTTCATGAAATGCTTGCTTACTTTCCTTTTGTTTCTTGCAGATTATTTCCATCTCATCTATCACAAAAGCAAAATAATCCTTGCTAGAACACCCCCATTACAGGTCCATTAGTGTTTAGGGAGGCGGCCCAGAAGAGGGGCTCTCTTTGACTCAGGTGTTTTCTAAAAGGTACTTCCTCAAGGATGAGCAGAACAGACAACATTACTCTTTTTTGACTCTGTCCCTGGTAATTCTTTCACAAAAGCACAAGGGAGCCTGCAGTCCTAGCACCAGGGAGGCTGATGCAGGGAGAACTGGTGCCCAAGGCTATCCTTCCTTGCACAGTGAATTTGAGGCCAGCCTAGGCTACATGAGACTGTCTCAAAAAGTTAAACATGCTAAACAACACCACCAACAAAGAACATGAGTGAAAGTTGTCAGAAGCATATAGTATGATTTAAACATACCAGGTACTGTATTTTAATGCGAGGTGACTATGGAAGGATGCTACATAAACAAACAAACAAACAAACAAAAAACCCAGAATGTTGCCTCATACCTATACTGGCTAGCTTTGTGTGTCAGCATGATACAAGCTGCAGTCATCAGAGCAAAAAGAGCCTCAACTGAGGGATTATCTTTATGAGATCCAACTGAAAGGCATTTTCTCAATTAGCGATCAACGGGGGAGGGCCCAGCCTATTGTGGGTGGTTCCATCCCTGGACTGATGGTCCTGGCTTCTATAAGACAGCAGGCTGAGCAAGCCATGTAAAAGCAAGTTAGTAAGCAGCATCCATCCCTTGCTCTGTGCAGTTTCTGCCTCCGGATTCCACCCCTGACTGTCCAGTGATGAACTGTGATCTGGAAGTGTAAACTGAATACAACCTTTTTGCCCCAACTTAATCTTTGGTTGTGGTGTTTTTGTTGCAGGTATAGAAACTCTAATGTAGACAATACACAACATAGATTCCTCGAGACTGGGATTGGTGGAGCTACGGTGGAGAACAGGGCACTCTACAGTGTAGATAGAATGCATGTAGAAGGTGTTTTCCTGGTGCTCAACCGAACTGAAATAATTTTATCCTTAAGGTCTCCTTGCCAAAGAAAAACAAGAAATATTCTGTTTGGGATGCAAATACATCTCTAAGGTGCTGTTCTTACTGCTAAAGTTTTAGTGCATTTTAACCTTTTGTTTAGTTATAGACTTAACTCCAAAATTTGCATATGTAGTTTGAAAGACTTTCAGCGTTCCTCTGAATTTTACTGATCGTTTGCCACCTCATAATTTCCTTGTGACTCACATTTTTGGTTCTTAATTCAAATGAGCTTTGCCAGTGTTCCCAGCTTCCTGATAGAATAATTATGTATTCCGCATCTTAGTGTGCTTTCTGGTGATAAATTATATTATAATTGTCCCTGCCAGAGCTGCTTTAGTTAAATGCCCGGTAGCATTTTCATTACCCAAGTCATTTTCCTCCCCAAGGCTTTGCAACTCTACCCTTCCAAAGTCTACTTTTTGTCATTCAGTGGCTAATAGAATATTCATATTGGAGAAAGGCAAAACAGATCTACCTAATATCTGGACCCAACCCCAGTGGATTCCTTTGATTAAAATTCTTACAAAGAAAAGGGAGAAAGGTTTTTTTGTTTTGTTTTGTTTTGTTTTGTTTTGTTTTTTACCACTTTTAAAGAAAAAACAAAAACAACAAAAGGTTTTGTTGACCATACAGGTTGTTGATTTGAAAAACAAGGTGAGGCATAGAATGTATTTGACGCGAAGGGAATGTTTTCTCCCTCATACAAATGGAAAATCACTAGCCTCCTGCTGGTTGTTTTCAAGATAGTTCAATGGAGTTAGAAAAAGGATTAAGAGACCAAGTTGAGATCTTGGAGGATGGACTGCTCATCAAAGCAAGTTGTATTAGAGGCTGTCAGCACCGCACGATGAGAACATGACAGTTTTGTAGAAAACAAAATTGAGTGCACACAAAGGAACACGTAAAAGTAGAAGCAGTTCCTGGCATGATATGAGATACTGGTGGAGAGTGACAGATCTGTATTTATAGAAAATCTGTTTGTTTTTATATAACATGGACTAGAAAAATTTCTGTAGGTACAGAACGTATAGACACATGCTAACATGTACATATAATAAAGCCAGCAGATTATGCCAAAAACATAGTCCCTCAAATTCTTTTCATGTGTAGAAAGCACCAAATCTATATTTCTATCCACATATAATAACATAACTTCAAGCTGAAATATATCACAAACAAAGTATGTTTGCTGTCTGACAACTTAAATATCGGTAATTAAAATAAATTAAACTTGAATGAAATAAACACATTAACACAATTCTTTTACTGTTTCCATATCACTGAGTCTTTCTTTGGTGACACAATGCTATGATGCATACACTGTTACGGAATTTGAAATAAGGTATTTGTTTTCTATGTAACACAAATCATTCTTTGGAATTTTGATTTTCTCATTCATAATGTGAATGAAGTACCAGCTCTGGAGGGTCATTATGGCAATTACATGTCTATAAAATAATTATTGTCTAGTATGTCCTTAATATAATTATGTATCATAAATGGAAATGTTTCATATAAAGTCGAATATTTACTGCTCCAATTTAAGAAGCATGTTGTTTAGAAAGAGAAGGGGAGGCTGTGACTTCTTGGGTGGCATTTCTGACAGTGCAGAGAGTGAAGACAGAGAGTGGGTACTGAGTGCCTAGGCTTGCCTGGATCCAAACTGCACGCTGCATATTTGCTCCTTCTAAAGCATGAAAACTAAGATATATCTCAAAGTCATAAATAGAGATCAGTAGGTCACTGATGCTGCAATCAAAGAATTCATAAGCTGTTAAAAAATGACATGCATTAGAAAACACAGTACATTGTGGAAAGTACTACACTAGTGGTTGTGTGGAAACTTTATAAATGACCACAAGGAACCAATAGGTAGGTCAACAGAAACAGGTGGTTAAAGCTGTAATTCACTTTAAATGATACATGTACACTATACATCTTTTATATAAATTTGGAATATATAAAGTATTGAGTGTGCTTATTTGATAGTGGCAGGACACTTTTTTCAAGAACACATCTGCTGAAAGGACTGCCTACACTTTAATCTTCATTTCTAATGAGCCAAATCATAATGCAAGGTTGGGTTTCCACTCAGGCTTTTTGTTAGGTTAAATGACTTTAGAGATTAAAAATAAATAAATTTGAGAACCAGAGGAAGTTTAAAAAAGTTTGTCAATGTCTTACCCTAGAAGAGTAGTTTAAAAAATGAGTAGTTTATGGTTGTGAGCCTAGCCTTTAACGGCTGAGCCATCTCTCCAGCCATTTTTTCCCACAAAGTTGCCTGTAAATTTATCTGTGTTTTCAGAAAACATTTTAAACATGTTTACACCATGGATTCATACAGTATTTAGTTAAATCACATAAGTAAAATAGTATATACAACTAGAGCAAATAAATAACAAGTGCAAACTGACTAAATGTGTTTAACTTATGAAAACTGTGACTGCAGGAAAATACACCAGTTAACTTGAGCAGTCAAAGAAATGGAGATTATCCTACCCTGTTAGTAACTGCTGGTTTGATTTGAGAGTTTTATAATATTGTACAGGTGGATAGTAGCTTAGAAGTGGACTTGATAGTTGTGATATTCAGGAGCATTTGGGTTTTATTTACAGATGAGGGTAATCTCACCATCTAAATATTTCCATGATCTGAGGGAACTCATTCTAAATGGTGACATACTCCTCCTCAAATGATCATAATAGTATTATGATAAAGCCTGAGGCATTTAACAGAATTCCTGGCTCAAACTATGCTCTCCAGAAACATTAGAGAGACCATGATGATGGTTGTAGATAGGAAGACCGAAAAGATGTAGTCACATATAAGTTCATTTCATTCAGCCAATTACCTTCTTACCTTCTTAAATGTTGTGTGTGTGAGTATGTGTGTGTGTGCGTGTGCGCGCTCATGTGCATGTGTGTGTGCTTGTGCACATAAGACATGCAAGTATGTGGAGATTAGAGGACAGTTTGTGGGAGTCAGATCTCTCCTTCCACCAGGGTTTGAGGTTTGAACTCAGGACATCGAGCTTGGTGGTAAGCACACTCACCTATGTAGCCAGCCATTTCTCTGTACCCCCTGATTTCATTTCACTAACAGTTGTTGTTAGCTTGAAATTGTTTTTTAACATGCATGGGACTTTCCCTCATTGGGTTTCCTTAAGAACAAATATCACACTAAAAGCAGTCAGATACTTGACCATACCCTCTCCTGCTGGAAGAAGCAGAAAACTTCTATATGTCACATGCAGAGCCATGAGGTAGCATCTCCAGGATGGAGCTGGCAGACTACTAGAATGAATTCATGAGTGTAGCCCCCTGAGATTCTTTTAATTTCCTTTTATAATACAGTGTCTTATTTTGTATTCAGAATAAATATCAGTTATAGTCTATTGATATGGTATCAGATATTTTAAAGAATTTGATTTTTTTCAAGTCTCTAAGTTTTATGTCTTTGATTTTCAAATATTGGTGTCTGTAAGCTTCTCTTCCTGACTTCCCCTGATTTTCAGTGCTTTGAATAGAAAATTGGATCTAATTTCATGATGCAACAAAAATGTCTCATATATGAGTCCATACCAATAGCACACAGGCAGATTTTATACAATATGCTTCACAGTAAAATGATTTTCATCTATTATTCCCCTGTTGGTTTTTTCTCTTTCTTTTTCTTTTCTTTCTTTCTTTTTTTTTTTTTGTTTTTGTTTTTGTTTTTGTTTTTGTTTGGTTTGGTTTGGTTTGGTTTTTTGTCATAGGTCTTTTGCTTAAGCTAGATATACAAAAACTGGAAATTTTCCCTTAAGCATGCAGAAACTGAGCATTGTCCCCTTAAGTGTTCCTAAACATTTTCTCCAGGCCGGCTGATAATTCATTATAGAAAAAGTTTTAACCTCCACTGTAATACTACAGATACAAATTTATAAGCATTTATTTGTGTGGGAGAATGATCATTACTGTGGATAGAATTAAGTCTGTAAAATAAGTTTCAGGAATAGGTGAAGTGAGCTTTCAAATAAGCATGTGCTTTGGGACTTCAGAGTGGTAAGATAGAACATCATTGCCAAAGGAAAGAGAAACTGTGTAGAGAACTGAGAGACAAGGTTCAGCGCTGTCACGTGGTATAGCCAAACTGGACTGATGAAAACCGAGGTGAGTCATACGTAGGATGTAGGCTAGAGTCCAAAGTGCTTTGAGTCATTGATGATAGGAAGGAGACTCAGTTGAAAGGTAAAATATAAAATCTATATGTATCAATGAAAGAAGAAGGACTCTAAGGATGAAGATAGCAAGGAAATGGAATTGGTACATGCAGAGGAAATAGAGCACAGAAAATCTTTTCTTCATGGGAAGCTGTTTGAGCAATTATTAGGCTAATGAAAGACTTTTAAATGAGAGAGAATATTGACAAGAGGCTTAGTTTACGTAGGGGAAAGTGTATAGTTACATGCAGGAAGCAGACAAACAGTACCTTGAAGACCAGAAGACAATTTTTTTCCAAATTCACAGCACTGGGAAAAGGAAACAAAAACAAGAATAATAATACCAAGGAAATTTTTGTGGAAGAAAATTGAAAGTCAAGAGAACTTTGTCATGTGGCTTTGATCACAGGAGACAGGGGAAGGAGGGTGCAATTCCACTGGGCAGCCTTTGGAAAGCCCAGTGCAGAATCATTTCTGGGGCCTAATATAACGGCTGCATGAAGCTGGGTCTGTATATCTAGACTTGCAAGCATATCCAAATGATTGTAATGCTCAGCAGTGATTGGCTGTGTCTACTACTGGGGTTGATGTATTAGACCAGGCACTTTTTGCACACCTGCTGAGACTGAGCCATTAAGGAGGAACCATTTCACTTGAAGGTAAAAAGCCCCAATCCTCTCTGCATACTAGCATGTCTTCCATACTTATTTTAACACATTTTAATTTTTTATGATTCTATTACTTTTAATGTATTTTCTATAACTTTGAAATTTTTGTTATTTTCACTTTTTCCACTTCAATCTTGCACATTTAAAAACTTCTCTATTTGTCCTCTTCATAAATTCTTTTTCACTTGCGTTAGCCAAGGTAGCAACGTAACTGATGGCAGAAAACAAGGCAGCTTTCATAAATATTTTTAACCTAAATTTGCAGAAGGATGGAATGGTTCTGGAGAAGGCTTGCCACAGCCACTGCCAAAGAAGTTAATCAGGCATGTGAATCTTGCAAGACTCCATACAGAACCCCACTTTTTCCTTTACCCTGAGAGCTATTGCTTGGGTTTCTTTTCATATCATCCTGACAAAATACTCAGACAAAGCAATGTAAAGGAGAAAGGATTTATTGTGGCTCGTATTTCAAGCATATATCCCATCGTGGCAAGAAGGTCAACGTGGCAGGAACATGAAGCAGGTAGTCACATGGCATTCACAATCAGGAAGCAGGGAACTATTAATCCATGCTGATGCTCAATTTGTTTTCCTCTTTTATATGGCTAGGGAATGGTGCCACCCACAGTGGGAGGGTCTTCCCACCTCTATTGAACCAAACTGGCATGATCAGAGACACATCTCCAGGAGATTCTAGATCTCATCAATGACAACATCATTCATAACAGACACTAGCTCAGGCTCTTCTCAGAATATGTAGTTATACTTTTTCTAAGAATGAGCAAAATATTAGCAGTCAGTACATGACTTCTTTTGCCAGTGGAAATATCTGGGATATGCGATCTGGGATTCATTTAATTGCATGTGAAAAGACAACTTCAGGTAGCTTAAAGTGAACAGAAAAACATTACAACAATAACAATTAGCACTAGGACCCTCATAAACGACTAAAGTCTGAAACGGATAATTTCAAAATTCTCTAGACTCCCACTCTCAGGTTTTAACACAACAGAGAATTAATCCAGATGTCTAGGCATTACTTATTAACTTGTGCAGCCTTTTAAATCAAAGGAATAAAACACAGTATCTGACCCCTCCACAGGCACCACTCCACAGGCTTGCTCTGAACCTTGTTTGGCACTTTCCATTCATTCTTTCCAAGATTTTATAAAATAAATAATGGAGAATGTATTTCTTAACAATCTCTATATTTTGTAGTTAAGTATGTTGATTTTCTTGATTTTGAAATAGAATATTTAGTGTGTTTCAAATATCAAATCAAGATATACTCCAGAAAATGCTGCCAGTATACTTTAGGGCAAAAAAAAAGTCCTGTCAGAAAAGTCACAAGAGCAGTAATGCATTCAGTTACATTACTAGTTTTGCGTGTATTTTGAATATGAAACAAAGTGTGTTGTGCTCCCACCTCACACAAAAGAGAAAATGTTAGTGATGGAAGGATCTGCAGTGACCATTGTCCCAGATGACATACCTCTCTACTTCATCCACTGTTAACTACAAACCACGATGTTTCATTTCTAAATTAAACCATATATGTGTGTGTGTGTGTGTTCAAAAATATTTTTAATTATAGTAGTCATTAATGTGACATAAAGGAATGTTTTTCTTTTTCATGCACTTTACACTTTTTCTGTCTCACTGATTGAAAAATGTGAAATTATAGCTTACAAGACTTTTATCACATGATTTCAGTCTTAGCAGAACACTAATAACACTAAAACTCAGTACTTTTTGACAATGAAAATGGTGATGGGTTTCATGAAATAAACAGGAAAGATAAGGGCAGATTTTATGAACCTTTATTTTAGGTATGTGACTGTGGTACTGTGGCATGCTGACTCACATATGACACAGGTCCTTTCTAGAAAATGTTGCCAAGGAATGCGTGAAAACCTCATTAACACATTCATCTCTGCAAAGGAGGACTGCAGGTGTTACAACATAGGGAAGACACTGAGCAAAAATAAAAGAGTAAAAACCCATAGTGTAGGAGGAGGTCAACAGCAGCACAGGGAAGACTAGACACTGAGGAGAACACGATGTATAGGCTGACATGTCAACAAGGGACACAAAAATAAAGACTGTAACAGCCTCTTCCTGTCTCTACTTCCTGGCCACCATGACATAAGCAGCACTCTTTGCCAAGGGTTCCTACTATGCTGTTCTGTCTTGCCACATGACCCAAAGCAATGGAGCCAAGTGGTCATGGGTCTGAACCTCTGAAACCATCTGCCACAGTAAACCTGACATTCCCCACAGTTGACTGATGAACTGAGAGATTTTTATCACAGTGGGCAAGAGATAACTAGCATGCCAGCAGACAGCTCATTGGGTAAGAACAAGGTTTCTTGGTACCAAAGATGAGATGACACTTGGAAGTCAGTGTGGTATGCAATAGGAATGATGCTACTTCTGAGGCAGACACCAAGAATCCCCACAATATGTCTAATCCCACCTAGAGTCATTCCCACACTGACCTAATGTTTAATGATCAATCTCTTAAGCTCATCAGTTACATGCCCCCAGTGTCATACTCAAGATTGTTGGTGGTGACCATTAGCTCATATATAAAACTACTATGTGGTCTATGCTCTGGCTTTAAACTTTCCGCAGAAATATATTTCTAATTTTACTGAATCACCAAAATCATATTCTCTCTCTCTCTCTCTCTCTCTCTCTCTCTCTCTCTCTCTCTCTCTCTCACACACACACACACACACACACACACACACACACACACACACACAC
>OU015744.1:112992414-113025437 GCA_907169655.1 Acomys percivali | reverse complement strand
CACACACACACACACACACACACACACACACACACACACACACACACGCACACACGCACACACGTGTGCATGCACAAATCAAAGTGGAATTATGAAAATTCAACCGTGTTACTTGAAAACTCCTAGTCCTTATTTTTGTTTACTTCTATAGTTAATTACAGTCTGAAAAAAATAACTAATCTGCCTGCACCAATGATAAGCATGAAAAGACAGTCTCACAAAACAAAGATGAAACTAAGTTAATCCATTTTGAGATGTAATAGGATCTGTCAAGTACTGTTGATAAATGTAAATTGAGGATCCCCATGTACCAATATATGTGCCTAAGAAATGTTAGGTTTTAAATGTATGATATTGAAAGCTTTCATAAGTTAATGACAAAATAAACACTTATTTAAAAAAACTAAACCTCAGGCTACATGAAATTTCAAAATATTGAGCTAATGGAATCCCTGCAGGTCACCTCACAGAATATTTAATCTATTAATTATAAGTAATTCAAAATAAAACTGGGAATATCAAATTCTTTAACAACCTCACAACTGCAAGGAAAATGGAAAGTAAACATCTTTGTATATTAATCTTGGTATTCAAGAGGAAAATCATCTGTAGTTGACTTAATGTGGTATCAGGAAAAGAGTAAGATCACCTTGTTTTGAAGTCCATTAGGCTATGATTTTTATCCAGCCAGTGTCAAAACATGCTCATTTCTCATAAGCCAAAGAGGCAGATACATCTGTATCTGTAGAATTTAGAAAACTGATAGGCCAATTGTAGCCTCTTTATAGAACTTTGTGACATGAACAACTAAATCGATCTTTCAGTATTCAACTTTGCAAACATAAAAGTTTGACTTAAAGAGTTGGGGAGATAACCTTGTTAATAAAGTGTTGGCTATTCAGATAGCAAGAAGCCGAGTGGGATCATCTGAGAGGCCACCAGAAAGCAGCTGACTATCTAGAACGCAGCACAGAAATGTCCCCGGAGCTTGCTGGCCAGCCAGTTTAACCAAACCAGCAAGGAATGGGTTCAACAAGAGACCCTGCCTCAAACAACAAGATGGAACAAGAGCAAAGAAGACATCCAACATTGACTTCTGGCTTCCACACCTACACACGCACACACACACACGCACACACACACACACACACACACACACACACACACACACACACCACTCCAACACACATACAGAGTTTAACTTAAACTCTCTTCTCAATGGAAAAGGAAAAGCTGCAGGCATGTGATTGCTCTCAGTATCAAGAGGGTTCCTTTGGCTTTCTGTTTCCGTTGCTCTGTAGAGAATTAGCTTAGGAAAGATCCATGCGTAGTGAGGACCTACACCCTCTGCTCAGATGTAGTAGATAAACAGCACAGTTTCCTTCTGGGACCCTTAATATGTGCAGTAGAGGCTACCTCTGACATGGACTCTGGTGCCCACTCATGGATCACTTCCCCCTGACAGGGTAGCCTTGCCAGGCCACAGAGGAAGAGGATGCAGGCAGTCCAGATGAGACCTGATAGGCCGCCATCATATGGTGGGGGCAGGAGTTCCCTTTCTGTCAGAGGTCTAGGGGAGGGGAATAGGGTAGAAGAGGGAGGGAGGGTAGGAAAGGGAGGATACAAGTGAGGAAATAACAGTTAGAATGTAATCTGAATAAATTATAATAATAAAAAACTTTAATATCAAAACAAAATGCATGTGGAGCCATACATCTCCACTGGTTACCTGTGGGCGGTGGCCATTCTTAGACTCACTACTGCTACCTTATTTCCAGTCTGCTGGAGCCTAAATATTGCTCTACGTACTTCGATGAGGTAAAGATTTGAAGAGGAAGACTGTGGGATCTTCAGTAATTTTTAAAGTATAGTAAAGTAAATATGTAAAGTAAGAATTTAATGTTCATAGTAATAAAGGTTTACTGTAGACTAGTTCATTAGAATAAATCTGGATAAGAATTAGTTTTTACCATTTGATGCATGCTATTTCTCCAAAGTAAACATTCAAGTGGTTTTAGTACTGACAGAATTTAAGTCACTTAAGTTCTGTTACTTCATCTTTATAAATGATGCATAATATACATATAACCCTCAATTTATGTATTACACCATATATATGTAATTATGTATATATATATAATTATCACAAGAATAATGTACTGGAGAGATACAGTCTGCTCTCCTAACAACCTTGAAAACTGACCCAATCACAACTATATTCTTACTGTATTCCCGGATCAAATGTCTATGCTTACCTGTTTAACTAGGTACTCTCTGAATCTATTGTGTCAATTACAGTGTTTATTAAAGGGCAAGTATTAAGATGAGTAACTGTGAAACTTAAAGTACACTACTGAAAATCAACAATAACCCATGCATTTTGGAAAGTGGATTAATAAGAGAATTTTCTCTAGAATTAGTAGTTTCACTATTAGTATTTTTAAAACTCTGGGGGATAAGATACTAAAACAAGAAGGTCCCTTATTTTGTTTTATTATCATTTCTAAGTTCTTCATAGGCATAGTAAACAGCATCTACTCCCCTAGCTTTCCAAGCCACTGCTGAATGGGTATTTCATCGTGATACATAAAATCAAGCTACTTTAAGACAATAGTCACAGTCTGACCAGCCCAGGAAGGGTCATCTTGGCTTGAGAACTTACTCAAGTCTCCAAGAATGTCTAAACTACAGGTACACCAAATCCTGCATATGACTGTAATATTTGTAAAGACTCTACTCTGCTATGGAGAACACTGACAGATACCAAAGGGAAAGGCCAGAAAGAATGAGATGCCTTCCAACTCTCCCTCACATACTTTTCCTTCCTGAGTCCTCACATTTGGAGTTTTTATGTAAGTTCAAAATGTAAAACTCTGAAAGAGTATGGATGGAGAGATGGTAATTTGTGTCTTATATATGTTAATTTTACTTCACCCACAAAAATATTTCTGTTGAACTTTAGGATTTGAAAATAATAACAATTATTTAACTGTTCCATCCTGAATCCACATTGCTTCTAGGAGCTTGAACTTCTCTTCACCTGCTGAATGAAGTCTTTATGTTGTTAACTGAATTGTCATATCTGTCCTTTCTGATGCTTGTTTTAGATATGCTTACATGCTAAGGAATAATGGCAGAAAAATATTAAATATCTTTTGTTTTCTGTGATTTAATCATTATGTAACTATGAAAGCAGAGGGCAAAATACAGTAAAAACACTACAACTCCTAAGAGAACAAAAATGGCCTTTCATTTGAAATGTAGGGTTTCAGGAATATTTGTTGGTACCATGGGCTGTACTAACATGCTAAGTAGGAAGAGCAAACATTTTGAGTTCAGAACCAGTGGTGCAATGAAATCAAATGATACAACAGTCAGTTTTGCTATAGACAACTCTATTTAATGGGATATTTGTTTTAATTAAATTTTCTGTTGTCACTTTTTATATAATCTTCCACAAAAGGGGTCATGACTTAGTTTAATGATCCAAGTGCTTTGGTACCAAGTCCTTTACCTCTCTTTGATAGTCTCATCACTTGTGGGAGCAACCTTCTTTAGGGAACAGTAGTTTTATATAGATACAACAGTTCTTAATTCAAGATTTTACAACTTCAGTAATATGAGAAACAAAACCAGCCACCACCCACAAAATAATATTTGGCCTTTGGTGACATTGATCACTCAAACCAGTGAGTCAACCAAATTTGGAATTTCTCTGCTCTGCACTTTGAGTCTGTTTAGAATTCCATTTTTCTATTATAGCCAAAAGCATGCTAACTGACATATCTCTTATGCTCCTAAATATACCATGTTTAAACATGTTTCATTTTTGAGCATGCATGTAAAATTGTAATATTTACAGCTGTAAGACGAAGGTACTCATAAATTAGGAAATGCTACTCAGCGGGAAAGACTTTGTGCTGAGGGCCATCACGGTATGGCAGCAGATCTTCACACAGAATTCTTCCCAGTAATAAGAATCGGTTTAATGGTTCTGTAAGCTACATTTACATTAGTATCTTCAACCCATAAAGAAACTCTAGAATGCTATCTTCATAGTGCCTTCAGAATTTCCTTCATTAACTCATTCCATATTCCATCAGTTATTCACAGATGCAAAACACTTTTCTCTAACTGATGCAAAGTGCAAGGATCTATACATTCTAACAGCACAACTGAAAGGTACTTACTATATCCCCCACACACACACACCTATATTACTTCATCTCCAAGGTTCCTTTACTGGCACTGTGATGTTTCACATTTACAACAACAATTCGAAAAATGAGACAAAACACAAAGTTAAATATTGCAAGGAAATACTTATAGCTAAATGAGTTATATATATTTATAATAATCATGAAGCTAATGCTAAATTAAAAAAAAAACAAATTGGGCTTTGTATAAAAGACTACTATGCCCTCAAATTTTTGCTATTTAACTTAAACAGTTTCTAATATATTACCTTGCACTAGAGAACGAAGGAATATTGCTGTTCAGAAATGATGAATTGCTGAGCTTTTTTTGTTTTTGTTTTTGTTTTTGTTTTTGTTTTTGTTTTACTTTAATACATTTCCTTCTACAGAACTTGTTGCAAAAAACCACCAGAATAAACAGCATCAAGTTTCATTTGTGGCACCTTTGTGGTTATCACAGCTTGTTTTGAAGCACCAAATTAAAACTAGGCATTGCTACAGAGAGTTTCTTTGCCCATGAGAAACACAACAAAATTGAATTCTGGCAGAAAGACATTTGACGCAAACTGACTAGCAGATGCTAACTGACTTGTTTGTTTTCGGAAGGGCATTGAAATCACAGCCCATCTGATCTTTCTATTTCTGCAGCCTGAAAAAAAAAGTGTTTTCTATTCATAAACATTTCAGTTTGGTCACGAGCTCACTTACTCCATATTACTTTCATCACATCTACTTTGAATTTAATGTAATTACTCTTGCTGATTCATGGAATCTAAAAATAATAGTAAACACAGCTAGCCAAATATAATTTCCTAATAAGCTTTCATCTGTGTTTATGTAGAACTGCAAATGCAGGACCATAGTTTTACAGAAATGGTTCTATTATGAAAAACAAGTTATTTTTAACTTATCAAGTGAGAATACGCAAACACATTAGACAGTCTCCCAAACCAACACACCCAAGTGTAGTTTCTGTTTGGACACACTTGGCCATGGTAGCACAGAGATTGTTCCCTGTCATTTGACATTCTTGTGTGAAGAGTTACCATGAATGCCAACATGGCTGGAGCACAACAGCTGAGCAGATGTTTTGAGGGGATTATTACACTCACACAGGATGATAATCTTCAAAATGAGGAATACCCTAAGCACAGGCTGTCTGGCCTCAGAAGAGTTAGGACTTGGGTAAAGGGTGGTACGTTATAAATCCACACCTTGGACCCATTTCTCTCAGGAACTCAGGCCACACTCTTTCCCTGTCACTGTCTGACTTCCTCTTGTAACTTAAAATATAAAACCGGGGGGAAGGAAAACATGCATATGAAACCGTTGATCAGAGTGACAAGCCAAACGTGATTGTGTACCAGAACAAAGGGTCTGAGAGAGTGTACATGCATGCATAAGTTCAGAGAACATGCTGAATGACTAAGTATAGATAAACACAATTAAGGATGTCACTAATATTTTATAGAGGGAGGCTTCGCCTTCCTCCATCTTTTCTTCATACTGTGCTCCCAATGCCTCCTGTGAAGGAAAAATAGAAACAGTTCACCTCGCTGGAGTATTAGAAAATAACCTGGCCAAATAAACGCAACATTTTCCAAAGCATGTTAGACTTAGACTCACCAGTTAGTTGCCTTGTGGCTTTACTTTCAATGGCGTAAGTAGTGCAAGGTGGGGAGGAGTCGAGCCACATCAGGACCTTGTCTCTAAGAACTTGCTGTGCTCTCATCTATGACTACTGAATTTCAGTAGCTTGAGCACCACCGGGATCTTAAGCTCATTCCTCATGTAAGTGTGTTCAGAGTTCCTGGAGGAGGATCATGTGACCTGGTAACAGTGGATTCTAACTTCAAACCATTCTTGGCAGGGCTTCCCTCCCTGAAGAAGTTCTTTCTCCCCAAGAGAATGTTCTCTGTCTTACAAAGAATTGTAATGTGGCAGTCACTCTCCAACTATCAGCAATAGATCTGTGTGTTGCCGGGTATGTTATGTATGTGACCTGAAAGAGACATAGATCTGGCTTTTGCAATTCAAATGGGAAAAACAAGGTCATATATGACTGACTTGCCTGTTTCTGGAAAGCAGAAGAAACTCAAATAGTAGATCCTAAGTCACCCAGGGACATGGGACTTTCATGCGAGCATTTCAGTGTTTCCCCAGTTGATGGCATTCTGTAATCTCCTGCAGAAGTTTTGGTGTTCAGATTTGTAGCCATTGTAATTATTTACAAGTTCAATTTTCATATTTAAAAATCTGCCCCTGAGTTTTGATTATTATGGAGATGATGGCTCTATTCCTGCCTGATTTCAAATTCACTAGTTGCCCTCACTGAATTTACCTGTACACTTAAATATTGAAGTGGAGAAAATTAATATATGAATAATTTAAAATCACTTTGAGATAAGTAACAATTATCCAAACATTTAATAATTTTGTATATTTCTACTTCCTTTTTTTGTTGTTTTTTTGTTTTTTGGTTTTTTGGTTCTCACAGAGAAGCAATCACTAATTATTAAAATTCCTGTAAGTGACTCTTGGTAAATTAATCTGTGAATTCATAATCAACCGTTATACAAAATTGTGTTATCCAAGAGTGCTGTTTTAAAAAGAAGTAAGATTTTGTATGATGTAACCTTTGTGAGAGAAAAGCCGGCAGCCTTGGGAAAGAATACTCACAAAGCCCTCTGTGTTATGGAAAGAAAGAAGCAAATACTAGCAGATAGCAGGCCGCTCCTTAAAAATGCATTCACCAGGCACTGCGGGGCATCCCATAATTTCCTCCTCCTGGACAAGGTGGCGATGTATAGAGAAACTAATGAATGCAGAAACAAATTGAACCTCTTTGCTTGGCATACTTTGTTCCACCTCTGTTAGCTCTAAGGGGAAATAAACACAGCTTTTAAACATTTCACATGATTAGACTTCCAAACAATTTTAGAATTTGTTATTTCTTAAATGAACCCTGAATATTTGTAGCACAAATGTGCACTGTAGTCATAATCCTCACTGTTATCTTAGTCTAAATACTACAAACTCATGTGAGCTCATGAGACATGGCACATGTCTTACAAATTTAAAAACCTAACAGTTACAGTAGTCGTCACCAGGATGTGCTTTAAATACTATTTGTATTACAAGATGAGTGAATCGTGTGAAGAACATGTTGTCTCTGTTTACACACATGGCAAAAAGAAACTTAAAATATTCTATAGCATTTGATTTCACACTTACACGTGCATGTGCATGCATACACGCGCATGTGCGCACACACACAACCTGGTAGTTCAGTTACAATTTTCCTTATTAAGCCATTCCTTTTTGTTGTTTTTGCTTAAATCTTTTAGTATCCCCACCAACGTATGAACTGAAAGATAAATCTATGTGGACAATTGTCAGACAAACATAGACAGCTTAGGAAAAATGAAACAGAATGAGTAGGCCCTGCCTACTGTCTACAAAATGGGAATTGTTATCAAAACACTGTATAACTGCAAGTTGCTGATAGTCATAATTAATGAAGACATCTACATTATAATTAAGATTACCTGCCTGATAATACTATGCAATATAAAGACAAGTCCCACTGAACTGCATCAAGATGATCCCAAATGCACCTAACTGATAAACCCAGCATACCACATATATATCCCTGACGCTGGCAAGAATCCCAAGCAGAAAGATTACGGAAAGCTCTTCCTTAGAGTCTTATCCTGTGTATGTCGCATTTCATTTGAATGCCCAGACATGTCTTTAAGTTGCATATTTTCTGCTGAAAACAGTAGGTTCCTTTTGGCTAAGGGATAACACAAAATGAGATCCAAATCTAATAATCATGAAATTACCATATTGTCTGTTGTTGCATCAGTAAACATACATCAAGGCCACCAGAGCAAGAATCCTATTCCCGTTTTGGCTCTTGAGGATAATTTAGGCATACAGATATCTTCTTGGAATAACATTAATATTAAAACTGGGATCGTGTGAAACCCTGGCAATTCAGGGGGAGATAGAATGGCCATAAACTTTTGCTGAATTGAAACAGCCTATTTTCTGTCCCCAGTCCCCTGGGATCAACTCCCTTAGAAACCACCCATCAGATAAGCAAGCCGTTCTGTCTCTGAATTGACCCACTTATGGCCCCACAGTAATCACTAATAAAGCTCACTTTCACACCTGTAAGTATGTCCACCTAGGTAATAAGCTATGGGGCTGTCATAGATAAAGGCTTAAAAAGTGAGATTTTATTAATGATACAGACTCATTGCTAATGAGACTTAACTAAGAAAGTTTTGATGATTTTGAAGCATTCCTTAAAATAAGCTGCCTCCACAGGAGCTAATAACTTCTTTAGCAGCTGAACCAGGTTAATGTTCTGCTATCCTCACCAGTAGCTGGACTTAAATAAAAGGTAACTGGGGTAGAAATAGAGGAGTGCTCTGAAGAAAATTTCCTTTAGGGGCTTTCATTGTGTAGGCTTAGTAGGAAGCATTAAGCTTAGGTTGTATTTCACTAAATATTTTTGCAAAATTCTCCTGTGAATGCTGCGTGTTGTTCTGCCTATATGTGATGGCTTGAGAGAGGTTAAGCTCTGAAGTATGACCTGCCATCCATTGGGAACGTGCTGCAGCTGCATCTCCAACAATGCCTATGCAGTCAGACCAACATGTGTAAGATGCTATTGCTGATGTTGGTTTAAATGCAACATGTTGGACCATGGTTAGTGTATGATTCAATTAGCATTCATAGAAAGCTATTATGTGGCAAGCATTTTCATGCAAACTTTTTTATTTGATTGTAATAGCAGTCTGCGAGGAATGGATGGCTTTTCAGATGGGGGATAGAGAGGCCGAGATAGTAAGTGACTTTCTTAATATCATTTAATGGATAATGATGGAAGGTTGGTCAATCAAGGCTGACTGATTCAAAATGAGCTTTTCCCATTCCATTTCTGAATATCTCTTAATCTTCTATCTTTGATGTTTGGCTGAGAAGACTGTTCCAGAAAGGCAGGATGCCCTTTCCCATGAGTGTAATATAAGAATACCTGTATGAAGCCAAAGTTGAGTATTTTTAATTTACTTCAAGCATTTTAAATATTTTCTCAAGGAGAAGGATGAGCAGATGCTGTTATTCTTCTCCTTTTCTCTGCTATCTCTCCTTAACAAGTGTGTGGAGGAAATGATGCAGTAGTGAGGTAGGGCATTCACTACTGCCCTTCACGAAGAAGTCTTATTGTATCCAATTTGTTTATGTCTTCAAGTTTTAAATGACCTAAATTCATTTGTCCTTCCAATTTTTTAAAACTGAAAATTTGGCTCCAGAGTCAGGTCACATCAACCCAGTCTCCCATTGTTTCCTTTAGATTCCAAGAGCCAATAAGTTATTTGACTATACAGATATTTGAGGTGTGGATAACAGATAAAATCCCTGAGCTATGTGCAGCTGTGGCTGCCACTGGCATCAATATTTCACATGTGGAATTTAAAAATATCTACAATGCAGAAGTGACTCCAGACACCTTTAAAGAGGCCACACTCTTTCTCATCATGTCTCCCTCATCTGGTCTGCAGAGTCTGCAGTCCTTCCTGGTTCTTATGCATTGCTCTTAATCGTAGCACCATCTGGCAACTACAGCTTCAGCGATGGATGTGTTTGGTAGGTTGGAAAGCTTTCTGTAAAGCAGAACTCTAGCCAACTCCACACCAGAACTTATCCTGGAGAAACAAACTCTTGAAAAGAGGTTTAATAAAATGTTTTTTTTTAATGTTAAGTAAAATGTATTTCAGGGTTAATTGCTTGAAGTGTCTTAAGGAGTACTCAGAGGAGTGAAAATTTTAACACAGAGATAGAACTGTGATTTATAATGCCTCTTGACTCTTGTTCATGAAGAATTCACTGGAAAAAAACTATGGAGAGATGAGACAGTTCTATAGACTAGGATAGAGATCTGCACTTGGAACTCTGTGTTGAGGAAGCAGAAAAGCAAGTAAAGCCTCACAAGAGTCATTTTGTTATATTGTTGTTGCTTTAGTGAGACAGCTCAAAGGGGCACCACGGCCTCTTCTCTTTCCATTAAGGATGGACATGAACTGTACAAGTGTGGTCTGCACGATCACTGTGCTGATGGACCCAAACTGTGGATTTGTCAAAACCTACGGATCTCTACTCCAGAAAGTCATTTGTACATTATGTAATTTACTTTTAAAAGTTCAGATTTAGGAATAGGACAAATGGAGTAGAAATTGTAGAAAATGTATATAGCTCTTATAATTGAATAATACAACACTGGAGGAGGTATAAAAGGGGGGAAAATGTAACCTAACCTACTTCAGAAAGCAGTACTCTGAATAAAGACAAATTACAAATAATATGTTTTAGGCACTGAATTTGTTCCTCACACAGGAATGGATTCATATTTTAGCAACGATTTTCTCTACACACTGGTATTGAGAAATGAAATATGTGCTAGAGGACTAGGAAAGCCAGTTTTCTCAGTGCCTGAAATGTAAAAAAGTTACAAATGTGGGGAGAGGGGTGCCTGAAACAAAACCTGCAGCATTATACTAGGACCACAGCCGCCACTGTGAACGGAAGTAGGAGAGAGAGTCCAGGGAGCATGCTCAGGTTAATACACATAGGCACCTTCTCGAGGTCTGTTGAGTGCGAGGGACTTTAAGCACTGACCCTCTGGAAACAATAAATGGAGTTACTACTCAGATCTTGGTTTGTAGAACCATTCTTTTTTTTTAAATATATTTTATTAATTTATTCATATTACATCTCCATTGTTATTTCATCCCTTGTATCCTCCCATTCCTCCCTCCCTCCCTCCCATTTTCCCCTCACCTATGACTGTGACTGAGGGGAACCTCCTCCCCCTGTATATGCTTATAGGGTATCAAGTCTCTTCTTGGTAGCCTGCTATCCTTCCTCTGAGTGCCACCAGGCCTCCCCATCCAGGGGACATGGTCAATTTGGGGCACCAGAGTTCGTGTGAAAGTCAGACCCCACTCTCCACTCAACTGTGAAGAATGTCCTGTCCATTGGCTAGATCTGGGTAGGGGTTCGAAGTTTACTGCCCGTATTGTCCTTGGCTGGTACCATAGTTTGAACAAGACTCCTGGGCCCAGATCCGCCTGTCATAACATTTAATGGCAAACCTATCAGAATTACACCCGACTTCTCAGCAGAGACCATAAAAGCCAGAAGAGCCAGGACAGAGATCCTGCAAACCCTAAGAGACCACAGATGCCAGGCCAGACTACTTTACCCAGAAAAACTATCAATAACCATTGACAGAGAAAACAAAATATTCCATGGCAAATACAAATTCAAACAGTACCTATCCACAAATTCAGCTTCACAGAAGGTACTAGAAGGAAAACTCCACCCCAAACGGACAAGCTACAACCAAAACTACACAGGTAATAGATAACTACACCATCACAAAAAACACAACCACACAAACGCTCTACTGGAACCAACATCAAAATCAAGACTCTTAACAGTCAGTGGTCATTAATATCTCTCAACATCAATGGTCTCAATTCTCCAATAAAAAGACACAGACTAACCGAATGGATATAGAACCATTCTAATGAACGACATCAGGGTGGCTCTTGGAAGCACAGTTGATTTCAGACTAGAACAGAATATAAGCAAGATGAAAAATCTATGCTTCTTTGCTGTGACAGAGTAACATGATTTCCAAATATAGATGGGAAAATGTCAAAAACAAAAAACAAACAACAACAACAACAAAAACAAAACAAAAAACAAAAACAAAAAACAAAACACAGAAGAACCAACAAGAAGATCTCATTGGTAAAGAACTAGAATAAAGGGAAGCCACGGGAGATTTCAGGAGATAGGCCTGGGAAGTGCCATAGTCTGTAACATAAAGAAAGTTGGGCAAAATTACAGTCAGAAGAGTAAAGCCAATATCCATAAGCCATAATGAGGTAAATAAATATTTGACTAATAAAGGGCTTCCTGACTGTATTGGTTGGCTGCTTTCTAGTTGTTGTGTTAAAATATCTGACAAAACTTACATAAGAGTGAAAAGGTTTGTTTTGACTAACAGTTCGAAGGTATAATTCATTACTGTAGGGGAGGTAAGATGGTAGGCACTTGAGGGAACCTGATAACACTATAGCTACAATCTGGAAATAAAAAAGGAATGTTTATGCTTAGCTTCCCCACACACACATACATTTTTTTTTATGTTCAGTACAAGACTTCAGAATATAGAATGGACCCACCAGCATTAAGGGTAGGTTTTTCCACATCAGTTAATTTAATCTAGATTATAATGCTAAAACTTTTCATCTTGATACTCAAACACATCACTTTCCTCTCATGTCTTTCTACTCTTTGTCTCCATAGGCTCATGGTCACTCCATAGTGTAAATGCAGTCATTCAATTTCAAGTACCCATACTCTTGGATAATTTAACACCATTTTAAAGACCAAAGTACAGGTTTCACCTGAGACTAGATGAAATATCTTAAGTGTGAGTCCCTATAAAGCCAAAAGCACCTTAAATACTTTGATATATAATAAAGCAGCATAGCAAGATTTGATGGCTAGTTTATATTGAGAATTTGTCAAAAATTATAATCACTGGGCAAGAAAATCTTAATAAAGAGATATCTACATAAGGTTGGCTGGCAGACATAACTGTAGGGAATTATCTTGACTACCGATTGATTCAGGAACACCTACCCTGAATATTAGACGGTGGCATTTCACATACTGTGGATGGACTTTGTGTAGGATAGATGAATACAAGCAGCAAGCAATCAAACAAGGATGATTTATTCCTACTATTTTGTTGTTTTGGTTTGGTTTTCCAAGACAGAGTTTCTCTGTGAAGCCTTGGCTGTCCTGGACTTGCTTTGTAGAGCAGGATGGTCTTGAACTCACAGAGATCTACCTGCCTCTGCTTCCCCCAGTGCTAGGATTACAGGCGTGCACTATTTATTGTGCCTGGCTTATTCTCACTTTTGACTCAATGCAATTCACTAAATATGTTGTGACTGCGTGTTTGTGTTTCTGCCTTGGCTTTTCCCAAGATGATGGGCTGTAACTTGGAACTGTAAGCAAAGAAACTTTTTTCTTCAAAGTTGATCATTGCCAGGATGTGTTTTTTTGGTTTTTTGGGGTTTTTTTTGTTTTTTGTTTTTTGTTTTTTTGCCATAGCAACAGGAATAAACTAGGACACAAAGTAGGACCGATATTCAGAAGAACATCAAATTCTTTCATTCCATCAGCATCTGGGGCTCATGATGGATTTGTCTAGGTTGAAAAAAGGTTGGGTCACCCATCTTCTCCAGCTTCACCAAATGAAGCACACAGGTCTCTCTTTGAACTATGGCAGTCCATTTCTGTAGCTTTCCTAGGTAGAAGTTCAATGGTCTTTACATGGGCAGCATCCTGGGGCCTCCTTTGCAACTTGGGCTTTACCTGCATAAGTTCTAAGGCCTCCATGCCAGGGCACTGGCATTTCCACACACTGAGTGTTTTCAGCTGTTCTCTGGTGTGTAAAAGTTCACAAAGCCATTAATCTTGTGTATTTCATGCCTAAAACAGCAGTACTGTATGGACTATGCTGACAAGTTCTGTTTCTAGCTCAAGAAGGAGCCTGGTCCTTTGGATGACAGTTATATTGGCTCTTGGGTTCTTACCCTAAGGAAACAATTTCCCTGTCTGTTGTTTCTTAGTGGTTTCTAAACCTTACCAGGTTGACAGCCAAGATTAATCAGCACATTAACCAACTTTTAGAATATTAATATACTTACTTAAAATATTATAGGCTGATTTCAAGGATATCTGTAGGAGAATAGACGGATGGCCTTCTTTTAGAATAAGATTCCTGATAGGTAAAGTTTTTCATGGGGGCGTACCCCTTGGACTAGTGTCTCTATATAAGTGAGTATATACCATTTGACTCTTTTTGCTTCTGGGTGAACTCACTCATTATGATAATTTCTAGTTCAATCCATTTGTCCACAAATTTTGGAAATTCCTTGTTTTTAATAACTGAGTAGTATTCCATAGTGTAAATATACCACAGTTTTTTTTTTTTATCCATTCTTCTGCTGAGGGACACATAGGCTGTTTCCATGTTCTGGCTATTCTGAATAAGGCAACTATGAACATGGTTGAGCATATGTCCCTGTTGTGTGGTAGTGCATCTTCTGGGTATATTCCAAGGAGTGGAATATCTGGGTCTTGAGGAAGCCCTATTCCCATTTTTCTGAGAAAGCACCAGATAGATTTCCAAAGTGGTTGTACTAGTTTGCATTCCCACCAGCAATGAAGGAGTGTGGGTCAGAGGGGAGGAAATCCTATTGAGACTTTAGGTGTGAGAAGCCTGGGAGAATGAGGAAATAGAAGGATCCAGAGGGTCCTGGAAAACTACAGGTGGGTCTGGGCCCTGGGGTCCTCCTCAAACTATGGCACCAGCCAAGGAAAATATAGGCAGTAAACTTCGATCCCCTACCCAGTCTAGCCGATGGACAGGACATTCTCCACCGTTAAGTGGAGAAGAAGATCTGACTTTCACACAAACTCTGGTGCCCCATATTGGACCATGTCTCTTGGATGGGGAGGTCTGGTGGCACTCAGAGGAAAGATAATAAGTCACCAAGAAGAGAATCGATACCCTAGGAGCATATACAGGGGGAGGAGGTCCCCCTCAGTCACAGACATAGGGGAAGGGAGTAGAGGGGGAAGCGGGAGGGAGGAAAGAAAGGGAGGATACAAGGGATGGGCTAACAATTGAGATGTAATATGAATAAATTAATAAAAAAAGAATAAGATTCCAATGAGTAAAGAGTAAATAAAAGCACCATTAGAAAAGTATAGTAAAAATTATTTCATTCAAGATTGATTGATGGACACTAAAATTAGTGCATGAAAGTTTGCGTAGAAACAGAATTGGAAAATGTCTCTTCTAAAGTATTTATTATTTATAAAAATCAAAATACAAGAATATTGAAGTAGAGAGACTTGATATCCTGTACTTATAAAGTAATTTAGGATAATATAAGTAATAATTGGATATATTGACATCACATAATATCTATTATGATACACTGAGGACATATCCCATGTTAAAAAATGGTTGTCAAAATACATGGTATTAAATAATTATCTAGTAATAAAATTCAGACATCACTAAAATAGTGAAAGTTATATCAAGTTGCTTGTCAGTACTCCTGCAAAATACTTGCTTCCTTTAGAGGAGACCATGGAGCCAGGATGAGTAAATATAGCAAGAGGTCCTGAGAGGATCATGGAGCAGAGGAAAACACAGTAGAAAAACATAGTATATCTGGTAGGATCTAAAGAAAAGCCCTAGTTAGATCAATAGCATGGCACCAAGACTGATTTCTTTTTTTATAATTGTACTATGGTTATACACAGTATTAACATGAAGAAAAACGATATGAAGAATACAAGGAAACTTCGTTTGCAATGTTTAAGCAAGTTAGAATTCCTTTTAAAAACTAACTTAAAAACCTAGAAAAAATGCACCAGAATATTAATAATAATTGTCTTCTGGGCATGAAAATATAGATATTTTCATTTTCTTCCCTCATTCTGTCCTCCAAAATTGCTGAAATGATCTTGGAATACTCAGAAGATATATTATTGTGTTTTTTGCTTTGGTCAGAAAATCTGATATATGTAGTTGTGGAAAAAAACCAAATAGTTCTTTTATTTGTGAAATAATGTAACAAACAAACAAACAAACAAACTTCATATCACAGTTTACAAGGCACCCAGAAGTCTAGTAAAGGGAGGGTATGGCCTTTTGGTAGACATAGACATTCCAGGATGGGCTGTCTTGTGCAGAGACCTGAGCAGTCATAGAGTCATCCATTTCAATTATAAGCCACTGCTTACCATATTTGAAGCTGAGGTGATCCTAGATGTAAAATGTTTATGTGGAAAACATTGCTTTCTCTTGAGTAACTAAAAATGCCATGATGATATCTTTTAATATTCTGCATACCCTAATTATACATACCCAATGTTGATTTTCAACATTTGGATATTAAGAGCCTACCAACAAATACACTCATCTTAGAAGATTTGGCATTCCAAATCTTCAGCGTCACAAATCCTACGTTTTGTCATGTAACTCTGCTTACAGGGGACTGAGGGAAGCCTATGCCCTTTCCAGCTTCTGGATGGATGTGAGGAGTAATGGAGTTGGCTGAGACAGTTGCCACTGTCATTTCTTGGAGCCTAAAAGATCTGTCAGCATAAAGACTCAATCTTAGTTTTCAAATAACATGGAAAAAGTTCTTTAAATTTTAAAGAAAATACATTCAAGAGTTGCAGGAAAATTGAGTAGTCAGTGAATACATGAGAGGCTGACATGATAAAAACAAACTTCTTTAGTTGGTTTTTTTTTTTTTTTTTTTTTTTGGTACTCTTTCCTACCCAGAAGTGTTTTCTGATTGCGAGCCAGTGGACACCATAAAGAAGAGTGGTTAATAGCAGGCTACCAAGGAAAGACTTGACACCCTGTGAGCATATGCAGGGGAAGGAGGTTCCCCTCAGTCACAGTCATAGGGGAGGGGAGTAAGGTGAAAATAGGAGGGAGGGAGGAATGGGAGGATACAAGGGATGGGATAACAATGGAGATGTAATATGAATAAATTAATAAAATATATTTTTAAAAAGATTAAGGAGTAAAGAACTGAGATTATTATAAGAGTTTTGCCAAATGGATACATTTAATGCATTTACATATCATATGCATGCATGTATTCTTTTTACATATCTAATGTAGAATTCAAATGTGAAAATGTTTTACATATCAATTTTATCTATACTAGATGAACTTGGTAAGAGGAAGGCTCTCTGAAATACTGTTTTACAAGTAACCATGAATAGGAATCCACTTACTATAACAGTTCTGTTTGGCTACTTGTTTCATATTTTATGCTATCTGGATTATTTGTTGTTATTTGAAATTCATTCCCCAATGATGGACAAACACTTTAAAAAAAATCAATCATTATAATATGGGACTACGGGCTTTTGATTCAAAGTAATGGAGCAATTCTTTCCAACCGTGCTTTCAAATATACAGTAATCTACAAATGAGTCTGGTGCCCAGAATGCATCTGGGTTTAATGTGGGTTGATGTCTGTAAGTCTGAATTTTATGTATATTGAGCCATAGCTCAACTGAAGGCCAGCCAGCACTTCATGGCACTTCTTGAAACAAGTGGCTCATGATGCTATGACTGGTGCTTAACTCCTACATACTTCAGAGATCCTTGTTTGATGGTCTGTGACAGCTGATTTTCTTCAGAGTAAGTTTTCCATAGCATCCACAAAGCATGCAAAAGTACTAACTCCTATATTGGCATCAAACTTAAAATGTGTGTCCACCTTAGTCTGGATAATGCAACAAGTTTGGTTCCCATTCTCCAAGACCAAGAAACCAAGCTATTATTTAGGACCAAAGGAATACATTATTAAATCACTTACTTCAGAAAAAAAGAGTAAATGCAATTAAGTTATGCATAAAATTATACAAAGGCAAATAGGTTCATTTTTATTTGAATGCCTTAGCATAGATACCATATGATAACATTGAAGTCAGGGTTTTTGGTTTTGTTTTACAATGTTTCAGGCAGCTAGGCTTAAATGATTATTTAGAACTCTAATAGTGAATTTACCAGAAGGCTCTTATAGCTCATTATTTAACATGAATGAAACTCCCTACAACTGTTGCCACATGTCCCAGGAGGATGTTTTTCTGTAAGATATATTAACCGTCGACAGTGTGATGCTCCGTAAATCCTTCCAATATGACGTGTCATAGAGTCTGCCTCTTTGTCATATCAACTCCTACATCCTATGGCCATTCAGACCTTCCCTGGACTCTTTCCTGGGTTGGATCAACTCCACCCATGCAATCTCAGCGGCTTGCAAGACTCTGTCTGAGCACACCATGGAAAAGGCCTGCCCTGGTACATAGCTTTCACTCTCATGGTCTTGTCTAGTTGCTTTGCTTTTAAACACATCATTTGATTTACATGCTCACTTTAGCTTCTCTCTTGCCTGTTTTGACTGTGTGAGTTTCTAACATCTAGCTAAGTGTACTGTACCTGGAAAATCTAGCAGTATTAAATATGCTCACAAATGAAAATAAATGAATTACCACAGAACTTAGATTTTAAGCAATGAAGCTGCAATTTGTGTGGCTCCTAAATTCTACTCGCTCTCCCCCCCCGCAAAAAATTCAAGGTTTTAGCAATAGCCTTGATAGTTTCTTTCAGTCAGATGTTTGAATCTTCTATAAACTTGGGTAATTTGTCCTTTCTCTACTTCTCCCAAACTGTGGTAGTTTTGACATAAAACAGGAAAAAAAATTCCTTAGCACAATTTCCCCCACAGACTTCACTACTGAAGTGGGTAAAACGAAATTGAAACTAAAAATAGAGTTGTATGATAAACAAATATATCTTTGAAGATATTTTATCTGAAAATAATAGTGAGTATTTTTTTAAGTGTAGTGTTAAATTCTAGTTTCTTACTTTGTGAGTTCCTGATTATATTCTTGTTTTGTAATACATTTCATGAACATATAGGCATATGGAAACACTGTCGTGTCTTGACATGGTCATTTTGCATTTCTGTGCTGGGTGGTTGCAGGCATCTCAAGAGGAGCATCTGAATTGGGAGAACTAGCTCACTGCGGGGCGGGGGTTAAATGTTAGGTTCACACAGGCCCCTTGTTTCAGCTCAGTATCTCCTTTCTCATCTATCGCCTTGTAAAAAGCATTTTCCACATGCTTTCCCTACCACAAATATCAAGATTTTGCTCCTTCCAGTGTGCCTAACATGCTCAGGACCCATGAGCCAAAACGAACTTTTCTTGTGGTTTCTGCGAAGCACTTGGACCAGCATGTTCCAAGCTAATTAGTAACAACACCAGATTCCTGGTGACAGTCCCAGGGTCTACGTTTGTTACCCAGTGACCACAGAGCAAGGTGAATAAACCCTCATCCAAGTTCAGTGCTGTGTAGAAAGTGTGTCTATCATGAACATCACTTTCCAGACAAGTGTCTCACCAGAACAGTTAGGACACCATTCCTTACTGCCTTGAAGGTTATAAGCCCCCGAGCCAGGCAACAGCAGTTATCAGAGTGTCCGATATTACTTTGGAACAGAAGCCATGGCCCCTTCTCTCCCTCAGCAATTACAAAGCTCCAATATGGGGAGCCTTCTGCAACGTAAGCAATCAAGATGACAAAGCAGAACATCCTAACCAACATGGGACGGGCACGAAACGCAAGCCAGAGAGAGACTGGGGAATTTTGTCACGAGGCTTTGCTACCTCATACATACTGCTGATAGCTTCAGAATAAGTGTGTAGCTCTGGGGAATTTACTTGTTTGGCAAAGCGCAAGCTGTGGAAGCTTGAGGAATTTAGTTTGGAGTCCAGCATCTAAATAAAAAGCTATGGGCACGTCGGAAATCTCAGGGCTGGGGGAGCAGGTATAGAGATGAAGAATCCCTAGAACTTAGAAATTAGAAGTTTAAATAAGCTGCTGGATCTAATTATTAATAAGTAAAAATTTAACATAGTTTTAATTTTTAGTGCAAAACTTTTAAGAAAAGTATATGGTATCAGATTTAATTTTTTAAAGTATTATGTCTGATACATTAAAATTGTATCCTAAGATTAAAAAGATATTTCAATTTAACATGTATTTTTAAATTTTAATTTATTATAACTTATCCAGATTACATATGGAATGTTATCCCCTACCTTGTACCTTCCCATTTCTACCCTCTCTCCATTGCCCTATTCCCCTCCCCTAGACCTCTGACAGAAGGGGACATCCTCCCCCACCAT
This sequence comes from Acomys percivali, assembly GCA_907169655.1. Lineage (NCBI taxonomy): Eukaryota > Metazoa > Chordata > Mammalia > Rodentia > Muridae > Acomys > Acomys percivali. Next base: position 113,005,347 of record OU015744.1, on the reverse strand, counting down.
ATGACCACAGCCTATCAGGTTATCATCTGGGCAGCCTGCTCCATCTTCCCCTGTGTTCCGGCTGGGCCTCCCCACCAAAAGGAAGTGATCAAATTGGGGGCATCATTTCAGAGGCAGTCCCCGCTCTCCTCAAAACTGTGGAGATTAAGTCCATTGGCTAGATCTGAATAAGGGGGTCTATGTTGACTGCATGCATTGTCCTTGGTTGGTGCAACAGTTTGTGCAGGGCCCTCCTGGGTCCAGATCAGTTGGCTTTGATAGTCTCCTTCTGGGGCTCCTGAACCCTCTGGGTCCTTCCAACCGCCCTTCTCTGGTTCTTCCATACCACTCCCAGTGCTCCACTCAGAGTCTGGCAGAGACCCAGCATCTGTCCTGATCCCCAGCTGGGTGGAGACTCTCAGAGGCCATCTAGGCTGGGCATGTTCTGTTGAAAGCATCTTTTGCCTTACAGAAGCTTTTCAGTCTCATGAGGTTCCATTTATTAATTGTTGCTCTTAGAGCCTGAGCTACTGATGCTCTGTTCAGCAAGTTGTCTCCTGTGCTGCCAATGAGTTAAAGACTCTTCCCCACTTCTTCTTCTAACAGATTTAGTGTGTCTGGTTTTATGTTGAGGTCTCTAATCCACTTGGACTTTTGTTTTGTTCAGGGTGACAAATATGGATCTATTTGCACATTTAACTATTATGCAGCAGTTTTCCCAGATAATGACTTGCACAGGCTTATCACTATTATTTTTGTCTGGTACTGGGAATCAAAGGCATAGTTTACTTTAGAGCTTGGAAACAATCACCTACCTATTTGGAGCATTTTGATGAAAGCTACATTTCTGCACTCACCAAAACATATCTTTACTTGCTATTCTTGTATAATTTTATATCTAATTTATATCTATAGAATAATTATACATAAGTAAATTCATATAAATTCAACTTAATAGTTAAGTGTTGTTGCATGTACAGAAAGTGAGTAATTAATAACCACTAAATGACAATTAAGGGTGAGTCAAAGACAGAATCTACCTTTGTGCTTTGTATGGAATATTGGCACCAATGAACAATGAATTCTTCCTTCAACAGGGAAGTAACACATGTGCCTTTCTTTTTCACTACCCTGAATGACAAATTAATAAAAAAAAGTGCTGGATAAACCACTAACAATAGGTATATTCTTTTGAAATAAAGTGACAGAATGAAAGATTGTTGGCACATTATCTAGAGTTATGGAAGATTATTGCAGATTGAATTATTCCTTACTCATGCCTCTCAAAAATAAATCATTAGTCCTAATAGCTGACAGATTCCAATCTTTCTTTAAGACAGAAAGCCCATTATTTTGCCAATGGGAACAATAATGCATTTTTTTTTACATTTGAGCTTTCCAAAAATAAACATTTGGTTTATTGGATCTTCCTTCCATTTAAGGTAGAGGATGCTCTTATTTTTTCCTAAGTGTTAAAGTTTAAATTTTTAACATGTTGTATTTATGAATTAAATTAAATGAAGTTGTGTGTGTGTAAGTATAAGAATTGATATAAGAATGTATATAATATTCTATTATAAATTATGTTATTGTAATGCACTTGGAATAATATCAAGATTTCTTCCACAAAACTTATGGAGATGTGATGCAACCTCTTAAATTACTTAAAGTCTACATGTTATTCTGATGGAATACTGTGTATGACTAAGAAGGATTTTTTATTACTGATAATTTCAATACATACAATTAAATATGACCATATCTATCCCCCATTACCTTTCTTCAACTTTTCCTATATCTCCTCTCAACTTTATGCTTGTGGTTTTTTATATTTTTCTTTCATAACCTCTTAAGCCTAGTTAGAGCTACCCATATGCACACACCTATGAGACCATCGAGAGTGTGGGAAACCTACCAGTGGGCATTTCCTCCATAAAGACTGATACTCTCTCCTGCAGCAACCATTCACAGACAATAGCACCATAGTAAGGAGTGGGAGCTGGAGATCACCTACCCAATATATGCTGTTATGTGAGTAGGATTTTGAAGTCAATTAATCCCAGTATGTCCTTAGTTAGATGCCAGTGATAACCTATGGGACAAGGTAGATTGGTGGATGGACCACAAATATTATTACTGCAATACACTCAAGAAATAAGTTATCCTGTTAAGCCTGACACATGCCTCTCTGAAACTGGGTAGTTTCTTTTCTGAAAGGCAGTGCAATGCAGAATAGTCATGGTTACCTATAACTGTTAGGATCTGTAATACTGCATCCACAGTAATTACTTACTTGCCTAAGAGCAGTGAAGAATATTTCTTTTTAACAAATTAATTAGTTCATCCTTCAATCCATTGTACTTTATCTCCTTCAAGTGACAAGTACACATGAGTAATATATATTTATTTGTTATTTAATCAGTCTTCTGCAATCAGGAGCAATGCTCCAACATTGAAATAATGTTTTTATGTTAATAAGATTGTGTCTATGATGGGACTAGCCAAAAGTCCCGTTTCCAGAAAATGCATCTACTGCTACTTAAAATACATCTAATGAGGGTCACACTCCACATAGAATGTTTATAAGCCGAACTTGAAAAAATGCCTAAAATGTGCCCTGTTTGATCAGTTGGTTTCAAGCTTTAGGTCAAGATTTTAGATAAACTGCTATGTCTCCCGAAATAAAGAGTAAGACAAGAGCTCATTACTGCACAGTGCCACGAATTTCCCCAAGAGCTACACAATTGGTAAACTACTTATTTAATCTTTACATAAGGATCTATGTTGTTATAGTGCTTAGGGAAAATGTGGATTTAAATTTTTTTTTAAACTATTTTTTCATAAAACTGTGCTATTTGCTATTTTCTGTTTGTTGCTAGGTTTTTAAGTACAAGAAGCCATATTTGTGCCTAAACATGTCTCTAAAGATGTTTCTGTGGAAGGGCCAAAGAACAACTGTCTGATTGGAAAGAAGGGCTAGCCAGGGATAGACATTGCATCCACAGGGCTCTAAGTCAAACTAAAGAACACAATTTCAGAATCTAAAATACATTTCTCATCATATTCAGAAAGCTTCAGTAGCTTGTGCAAAGCCAAATCATACCTAGTCTCTTTCTTCAATCTGAGTGTGTTTATGTCCTTGACAAGATGCAAAGGGTACGTGGGCTTAGAAAACAAGTTTCTAAAGATCCTTGATATTCTGATCTCTTATTAATTTCTCTATTGCATTAGATTCGGCTTTCTTCTCTATGCTCTTCTCCTTATAACTCAGGCCTGTCCATGAGACCATCCATCCCATGACCAACCCACCTTGTTCACAGAAGCTTTTCTCTGAATTTGGCTCTACAGCTTGGGGAGATACAAATAAATCTGAACTCTACAGGTCATCCTGAAAACCAGGTTATCTGTGTCAAACTGTTGAGTCCTCCAGATTTCAAACCATTCCTTTGCCCTTCACTGGCTACCCGACCTAATTCTTCTACCATCACATGTTGAATTGCCCTTTGTGGTGATGCCATTGGCTCATTTATGGGATCATTCCAATAGACACTCTGATCATTTCAACCACATTATTTTAGACCCAAATACAAGGTGCTCAGTCATATGTAAGGCCATAATGAAAATGTTTCTTTATGAAAACGCATTGCCCTACACTAAATTGTATTGTCCTATAATATAGGGTCTTCAATCTCATTTGTTGGCCTTACTCACTTCATTTCTTTCTCCTTGGAAAGTGCCCTCTGCTTCTTACCATCTGTTCATCCCTCTCTTCTATGTATTTCCTCTAAGATATCTTTGTTACCACTCTCCTAGAATGACTTTATCATGATGCCATCATACAAGGTTGGTGTTCTATAGACTCCCTAGCAGCACATCTTTACTAATCTGTTGGCTAGTTTCATTTTCCCTTTGCCTTCTTTTATTTATTTAATATCATGACTGTAGTGCCTACTCTGCAAACTACTTAAAGTAAGAGCACTGTGAAAGCTGGGTGAACAAGAAGATGGACAGGAACAAATGAATGTTTGCTAGAAAGCAAAATGCAAAGCCAATCAAGACTCATGAGGACTCAGTGGGCTGTCATGGACAGTCACTAGAGAGCATCTTGGATACTATCCTAATAGCTCCAAAAGATTGTTCAGCACTCTATACTTAAGGTCTGTGCCTCAGGATCAAATATATCTCTATGAAAAGATTGGTGCTATTGATTTTGCCATTCATAATTTCTAAGCTTTCCTTATCCCTTGAAATCTTGTTTGGACACACTCAATTGGTCAAGCTCAGATTCTTGGACCAGACATATGCTTTCATGAGTATAGGAAAGGAATTTCTATGGTCCTCTTGTCTTCTAGAATGGAAAACTACACTCATATAACTAAGAAATGTCCCATAAGAAAAAGATTTTTCTGGATGTATAAAATAACAAATGTCCACCAACACCCATTACGTCATTTTTCAATGTAGTGATAAAGAAATACAAACTAGTTATATAATACTTTTTATATGTGTAAGAGTATGTTACCTAGAGGTAGAAGAAGATTGCCTTCATGGTATGTCATACATAGAAAAACTTAATAAACATTTTATTTTTGAAAACTTTTTTTCAATATGAATATTCAGACAGGAAATGTCATGTCAACAAGATAGCAGAATAAGGGACATAAAGGAACTCCACCTTTCTCCACTAGCATAAATATCCAACAGTAATACATAGAACGATTTGGGCAAGAAGTTCATAAACAACTTGAAAGCCTCCTACACCCTAGACAGATATGAGACTAGTTACCCTGAAGCAAGTAGAAGTAGTCAAGACATAGCTTTCCACTGTCCGTAGTCTCAGCTCAGCATGTGATAAGAAGGGAACATTCTCCCAGTTTGACCCTGTGAATGGACGAAAGGGATGACTAAACCATGCATTCAACATTCTGATTTTTAAACATGGTTTCACAAAAGACAAGCTTCTATGCCGCAGGCCTTTGGGCACCCCAGATGTTAGACCCACTGAGAAGAAATATGGCAGTTTGATTTAGTATTAAAATGTGAATGCACCCTGCCCCCAATAACATGGCTCTGTAGTTTAATAAAAGCACAAAATAGATTCCATCCTTTCCTTGAGGAGGGAGGCATTTGATCCATGTGATCGACATGATAGTTTTTCTGTTTTTTTTCCAATGTACACATTTCTAGAAAGATATAGACTACCAAGATGAAGCCATGACAGAAATAGAAAATATGGCATACATATAGCTAGAAAGAGAGATTAAATCAGTGATCAAAACTTCACAAGAAATCAACTTGTGAGCCAGAGAGATTCACTTATTAACTCTACTCACATGTGAAAACTTCAAGCCAATTGTGGCAAACTCTCCCCGATGGTGAAAGAGGAGAGAGCAATTCCACTAAAATCATGAACAAGACAAGGCTGCCCACTCTCACCATATTTATTCAGTGTAGTAACTGAACTTCTAGCTAGAGTAGTGTGACAACTAAAGGAGATCAAGGGGATACAAATTACAAATGAAGAAGTCAAAGTATGGCTATTTGCTGATGGTATGATAGTATACATAAGTGACCCTCAAAATTCTAACCAGCATTCCTACAGCTGATAAAAACATTCAGCATGAGAACTGAATATCTCTTTATGAAATGAGAAATGGGTCAAGACAGAAAAAAAAAAGAAATTAAATACTTTCTAGAATTTAATAAAAATGAATACACAGCATACTCAAACTTATGGAACCTAATGGAAGCAGTAGCAAAAGGAAAGTTCATAGCACTAAGTGCCGACATTTAAAAAAAAAGATATTGGAATGATATCACACTAGTAACCTAACAGAACACCCGAAAGTTCTAGAGCAAAAAGAAGCACACAGAAGAGGAAAAGACAGCAAGAAATAATCAAACTGGGGTCTGAAATCAACGAAATAGAAAAAAAAGAACAATACAAAGAATCAATAAAACAAAGAGTTTGTTTATTGAAAAAAAATCAATGAGAGATAAAAACCCTTATTCAAGTCAACCAAAAGATGAGAGAAATGATTCAAATTAACAAAAAAAGATGAAAGGGTAGATATAATAACAGACACCAAGGAAATCCAAAGGGTCAGAAGGACATAGTTCAAAAAGTTGTACTCCACTAAAATGGAAAATATAAAAGAAATGGATAACTTTATATATAGGTACCATTTACCAAAGTTAAATCAAGATCAGACAAACAATTTAAACAAATCTATAACCCCTAGCAAAAGAGGCAGTGATTAAATGTCTTCTTCCCATGCCGCCCAAAATCCCAGGGCCAGATGGTTTTTGTACAGATGCATAAACACTTGATAAAATATTTGCAATCCAAATCCAAGAACATATCACAAAGATCACTCAGCATGATCAAGTAGGCTTCCTCCCAGAGATCAGTGATTATTCAGTATATGAAAATCAATAAATGAAATCCACCATATAAACAAACTGAAAGAAAAAAATCACATGATCATCTCATTAGATGCAGAAAAAGCCTTTGACAAAATCCAAACCCTTCATGATAAAAGTTCCGGAGAGATTAGTGATACAAGTGACATAGCTAAACACAATAAAGGCAATTTACAAGCTTATAGCCAATATCAAATTAAATGGAGAGAAACTCAAAGCAATCCCTCTAAAACCAGGAACTATAAAATTTTGTCTACTCTCTCCATTTCTAGTCAGTATACTACATGAAGTTTTATCCAGAGCAATAAGATGACTGAGGGAGATGAAGTGGATACAAATTGGAAGGAAAAAGTCAAAGTATTATTATTTGCAGATGATTTGATAGTATACATAAGTCACCCTAAACATTCCACCAAGAAACTCTTACAGCTGATAAACACTTTGAGCAAAGTGGCTGGATACAAGATTAAGTAAAAGAAAGAAAGAAAGAAAGAAAGAAAGAAAGAAAGAAAGAAAGAAAGAAAGAAAGAAAGAAAGGAAGGAAAGAAGGAAGGAGAAACTTGGTAGTCCTCTTATACACAAATGACAAACAGACTGAGAAAGAAATCAGGTAAACAATACCTTTTATAATAGCTTCAAATAACATAAAATATCTCATGGGTAACACTTACCAAACATGAAAGACTTATATGATGAAAGCTCAACTCTTTGAAGAAAGAAGTGGAAGATGATATGAGAAGATGGAAAGATCTGCCATGTTCATAGATCAGTAGGATTAGTAAACATAGTAAAAGTGGCCATCCTACCAAAAGCAATCTACATATTCAACACAATCCCTATCAAACTTCCAACACAATTCTTCACAGACCTTGAAAGGACAATTTTAAACATCATATGGCTAGCTAAAACAAATTTGAATAATAATAAGGCTTCCAAGGTATAACCATTCCTGACTTAAAGTTGTACTACAGAGCTACAGTAATAATAATAATAATAATAATAATAATAATAATAATAATGATGATGATGATGATGATTATGATGATGATGATGATGATGATAATAATGCATGCCATTGGCATAAAAACAGACAGGTTGATAAATTAAATAGAATCAAAGATGTAAATCAACATAACTATGGACACCTGGTTATTGATAACGACGCCAAAAATACACACTGGAAAAAAGACAGCATTTTCAACAAATGGTTCTGGTCTGACTGGATGTCTGCATGTAGAAGAATACAGATAGATCCATATCTGTGACCCTACACAAAACTCAAGACCAAGTGGATGAAAAATCTCAAGATAAAATAGGATAAACTGAACCTGAGAACAGAGAAAGTAGAGAAATAACCATGAACGCGTTGGCAAAAGAAAAAACTGTCTGAACAGAACACTCAAAGCTCACACACTAAGATCGACAATTAATAAATGGGACCTCATGAAACTGAGAAGCTTCTGCAGGGCAAAGGACACCATCAATTGGACAAAGCTGTGGCCTATAGAATGGAAAAGATTTTTACCAACTCCACAGGACTAATACCCAAAATATATAAAGAACCAAGAACCTAGGATGAAAAAGGCCAAGTAATCTAATTTAAAAAACAGGGTACAGATGGAAACAGAATTCTCAACAGGGAACTCTCAAATGGTTGAGAAAAATTTAAGAAATGTTCACCATTCTTAGCCACCAGAGAAATGCAAATCAAAACAAATTTGTGAGTTCATCTTACACCCATCAGAATGGCTAAGATCAAGAACACAAGTGACAGGACATGCTGTCAAGGATGTGGAGCAATGGAACATTCCTCTTCTGCTGGTGGGAGTTAACACTCACTTTACTTCTTTTTATGTAGTCTGAGAAGACAGCCCACAGGACATAGACACCTGTACTAAAGGTCAAACTTCACCTACATTCAGTTAAACTCTTGGAGACACTCCCCAGACAGACCTAGAACCATGTCTCCTACGAGATTCTAAATCCAGTCATGTTGACAATGAAGATTGATTCTTTACTCATTTATTTATCCACTCAGTTCACCCATTTTCTACCCTGTGCCAGGTACTGTGTTTAATACAAGTAATAAAGACTGGGGTGGTATGTCCTTCTCCTGGCCTCAAGAGACTCCAAATATAATCAGAAAGGCCAAAGTGAAATTGATGCAAAATGAAAGATCCCATTCCTCATTCCCAGGAGGGATGACTTGAATAAAGAAAGAGTATGTTTGCTCACATTGTGCTTGGTTCTTTAAGCACCTCTCCTCATTCCAATAGCAACAGTGATCTGTGTCATCTATACTTGAGAAAAAGAGAAAGAACATTTTTCATAACTATGAAGGCAATGGAAGGGAAAATGAGGTACATCCGGTGTGGTACCCTTCACATAATCCACCTTACAGATACAAAGCGTGTTCCGATACTCACCGTGAGAGCACCAGAGCGGACCTGGGCTTGCATACAAGGGAGGGGGTGGTGGGACTTTCACTATTTCCCCTTTATTCAGTACATTAGTTTGGTGGTTACTTGTCATCTGCCACAGTCTTCCCTCCCAACAGTGATGGAATATGCTATTTGAGCTATTGCTTTCCACAATTCTGTCATGTGTACACCCTGTGACTTCATGGAGACTTAGTAAGTAAGTATTCCTTTATGCCATGCCAAGTTGATGCTTGTGCTTCTAAAACTTGTTGCAATGGTGATTTGTTTCTATATATTGAACCTCTAGAGGTGACATGAACTGGTCTGAAATTCATGAGCAAAATCTGTGGAAGTTGTGTTGTGGTTAGGAGGCCTAAAGTCACACATGTTGAAACTATATATTTCATGCATTAAAGGTTAATTTTGACTGACATAAATTGGGTTACAGTTTTTTTTTTCAAATCAGTATGAACCTGGTTTTCACACAAGTTTCACTGACAACAATGTTCCGGCATTATATTGCATTCACCAGAACAGGTCACTTTTCTATCATTCCGTTTGTAGGCTCTACTCTTTGGAGTCTTTCATTAACTGCAATCTTATTTCAGATACTAATCTTGCTGACCTGTGTTATTTACCAAATCCCATGTTATAACATATGGAGCATATGGAGCATGTTGTAAAGAGAGAAAAAGTAAAGAAAATATCAAGGTGCAAATTCAGGGGTAACTATCTCTAAAATGATATGAGTTGCCTGCCTAGGCTCAGTCTGGCACACGTAACACAGGACAGCCCAAGCCCAGTAGTCCTCTCCACAGGTTGTCATGTTGGGCTGTAAGACGTCATCTGGGCACTGTTTTGAAACCTGTGGGTTTCAGATGGGTTAAAATGGCCACAACCCAGGAGCGTAAAACAGCGGAACTTTGTTCTCTCACAATTTTGTGAGCAGAACTTCATACCAAGAGCCATATTCTTTCTGAAGGCACACAGGGTGGGTTTCCTCACCTCATCCAGTGTATGGTAGCTGTGGGTGATCTGTTGTGACCTCCTGCACAGAAGCACAGCACCTCTTCTCTCACTGTCTCCCCATCGCATTCTCCTTTCACTGCCCACAAAATCATTCTGGACACCAGACATTGGCTGTGCCCATCCTAATCCATTTGACCCATTCCTTGACTGTGTTAATCTCCAAAGGCCTTATTTCCAGATAAGTTTTGATAATCTGAATAAACATGGGTCTTCAGGAGATACAGCTTAATCCAGTAAACCTGAGAACAATCAACAGCCAGTTACTAATTAGAACCCCGTAGTGGGGTTAAAATAGCCTTCTGTCAAGGGATATACGATCTAACCATTAAATTCCTTCTTTGAAATCATCTTATGATGATGCCTTATCATCATAAGCCAAAATAAAGGTAATACTTTACCTAGTAATAACATCATCATCATCATCATCATCATCATCATCATCATCATCATCATCATCATAAACATTGTTATTTAGAATGACAAAGCTTAATATTCACCAACTTCTCATTCATAATTATTCCAGCACTGTTGGCTACAGAAAATGTTCAGACTGTGATTACAAACATGCAAATTCAGATCAGAGCATTGTACAATATTAAATAAATTGCAAAAAAAAAATCTTCCAGAAAAATTCAGACCTAAGTTCAGCTAAAGGAAAAGTATTATTCCTCAGAAATGTGATTCACACATTATATTACCATAGGATAGCAGTGTCAACTATGGGGTTCACAGGGTTATGCCTATCACGTGTGTTCACAAAGTCAGCTTCTGACTTTTAAAATTTGAGTTCATAGATCAGCACATTTATATAGTTTGGGCTTTTCAGTGATGTAAGGAATGGATACCTCTGCTTTGTAGTATGAAAATTCAGAATTTTAAAACCTGGCTCAGTTCTCAGCAAGACAGCCTTACTATTCCATTCTCTCATCTCCGTGATGCCAAGTTCTCCTACATGGCACGTCTCCTTGTTCCTCCCATCAGTCCCCGAGCTCCAGAAAGCAGGGCTGTGCACCTGCTGGCTGGCTCTCCATCTCCCATCAGGCTGTGAAAGTGCCTATAAAGTTGTGTTGTGAGCATTTTTTTTCCCTGATCATTGAACACCATAGGGACAGAATTGCCTGACCTCCAAATTTTGTGTCTAACTTTGGGTTGCTTATTAGTTCTAGGCAAGAATTTTATGTGAAAATAAGGTTATTTCTAATACTTTCCTCCAAAATACTATGAACCTGAGAGAAACCACATTAGAAAATATGGTTAGACTATTGCCTTACCACATACATAGTTATTATTAACTAATGGGATTCTGGTATTAACAGAATAATCACATCATAATTTGAAGTGAACAATGGAGAGTTCGAGGAAGAAACCATGCTTGGTTTCTCATAGTGAACATACTTGAAATGAGACGTGACCCAGCTTTTATAAGTGGCTGGCAGAAGTGAGTAGAAAGGAACTCAGTGAATATAGACGTATTTCAACTAAATTTCAAGCCCAGTATCATTTCATAGTGAGAGAGAGTCCTTCAAATAACTTCTTCCACGATGATAAACGTTACTGCAAAAGAGTGACACCTAAGCAAAGACCTACTGGAACATCTCTGAGCTTGTGAGTTGGGTTTGCAGACCATCCCAGCATTGCTGTGATATTGGGATTTAAGTCTTTTTTTTTTTTTTTTTTTTTTTTTTTTTTTTTTTTTTTTAGAGGTCCTCAGTCTCATCATTTTATTTAGTTTTTGAACTTTTTTTATTAATTTATTCTGGTTACATCTCAATGGTTATCCCATCCCTTGTATCCTCCCATTCTTCCCTCCCTCCGATTTTCCCCTTACCCCCCTCTCCGTTGACTGTGCCTGAGGGGGACTTCCTCTTCCTTTATATGCTCATAGGGTATCAAGTCTCTTCTCAGTAGCCTGCTATCCTTCCTCTGAGTGCCACCAGGTCTCCCCCTCCAAGGGACATGGTCAAATATGAGGCACCAGAGTACATGTGAAAGTCATACCCCACTCTCAACTGTGGAGAATGTTCTGACCATTGGCTAGAACTGGGTAGGGGTTTGAAGTTTACTGCCTGTATTGTCTTTGGCTGGTGCCATAGTTTGAGCAGGACCCCTTGGCCCAAATCTGCCTATCATAATGTTCTACTTGTAGGTTTCTAGGACCCTCTGGATCCTTCTACTTTGCCTTTCTGCCATGGTTCTCTCATCTAGAGTCCCAATAGGATGTCCTCCCCTCTGTCCCAGTTTCCTGGTAAGGGAAGGCTTTCGTGGGACATGACCCTTGGGCTGGTATGCAGATAGAAGTGAGTATATACCATTTGAGTCTTTCTGCTTCTGGGTTAACTCACTCATTATGATCATTTCTAGCTCCACCCATTTGTCTACAAATTTCAGGAATTCCTTGTTTTTAATAGCTGAGTAGTATTCCATAGTGTATATGTACCACAGTTTCTTTACCCATTCTTCTACTGAGGAACACTTAGGCTGTTTCCATGATCTGGCTATTATGAATAAGGCTGCTGTGAACATGGTTGAGCAAAGTTTCTTGTTGTGGGCTGGAGCATCTTCTGGGTATATTCCAAGAAGTGGAATAGCTGGGTCTTGAGGAAGCCTTATTCCCAGTTTTCTGAGATAGCACCAGATAGATTTCCAAAGTGGCTATACTAGTTTGCATTCCCACCAGCAATGAAGGGGTGTTCCTCTCTCTCCACATCCTCTCCAGCATGTGGTGTCAGTTGAATTTTTGATCTTAGCCATTCTGATGGGTGTAAGATGGAATCTCAGTCTTTAAAAAATGATTTCTGTTATGTTTTGAGATTATAATTGCATCCTATCTTGATTCCCTTTCAAACATTTGTATATACCACTTTCCTGCTCTTTCAAACACACACACACACACACAACACACACACACACACATATGGCAAGTGATGAATATAAAAAATTTAAGAACTCAATTCTTTATGTATATCATGAATTTTATGTTCATATATGTCCAACTTGCTCAAGCTGTATAAGGTTATTTATATGGTTTCAGGGCATGTGTGTGTGTGTGTGTGTGTGTGTGTGTGTGTGTGTGTGTGTGTGT
>OU015744.1:112928533-112987995 GCA_907169655.1 Acomys percivali | reverse complement strand
CGGAGAGTCAGGGACACTGCTAATGCTCACTGACTACGGTGAGCCAGACACTTTCCTCTCTACTGGCTTAGAGCTATCTCACACTTCTTTGTAAAATGTGGTGCAACAAAGAAGCCTCAAGCCTTGAGAGAGTTTAGAAGGAACAGTGACTGTCATGTAGGACCATCTAAATCTCGTTAGCGCTTCTTCCCCACACTCAGCCCTGTCTCCTCAGGTCGCTTAAGTGCACTCAGATTCAGTGTTCGTAATCTGTAAAATGGAAGTCCAAATGATGCACCGAAACCGACCAACCAACAAATGCTCTTGAACTGACAGGGAATTGCAAACGAGGAAAAAGAACTGAAACCCATTCACGCCCACAGGGATTGACTCATGAGTAAAACTAGAAAGATGTATAAGATTTTGAAGTTGCACCCAAAATCTGTCTTACCTGTTTTGATTTAATATATTAATTTTTTGTACTTTTTTTAAATTAATTTATTCTTGTTACATCTCTATGGTTATCCCATCCCCTGTATCCTCCCATTTTCCCCTCCCTCCCATTTTCCCCTTATTTCCCTCCCCTATTTAATTCACTTTGTTTGGAATCTGAGCTTTTGGGATATCAGATTCTATATCAAGAATATAAGACACTTAAAGAAGCCAGAAATACATTTTAATAAAAGTTTATTTTTGAACCTAGAAATAGGCAAATTTCTAAAATAAGAACAATGCAGAGTTTCACAATATTTTAATAGTTTTGATTTCTGTAAGCAAATCAAACAGAGCAGAACAGCAATCCTCTGAACTCTGGTTCAGTGCCTGAATATTTGCAGTATACAGTAAAACATTTGGCGCATATAGCAAAGCAAAGGCAATTACTTTTCCTAGCCACTTCATTTCTACTCAGAGCTTAGCAATCACTTAACTTCACATTATTCTTGCACAGACAATAGTCAAATGGCCCACCCAAGCAGCTGGAAATCGGAAACTATTATAAAGCAGGTCAGTGGAATTTATCATTAATATAAAACAAGACCTATGTTGGTTGACACACATATTAGGCTCCAGTAGAAATATGTCAATAGCTTCACTCAAGGAAGTCCTTGTACAAAGAATTCATGTGAACAAACTTATTAAGAAAATTGCAAGGGAAAAGAAATGGCCCTCTGTGGTACCAAGTAAAGGAGAGCCTGTCATTACAATGATGACATCAGACACACTACAGGGAGCGCTCTACCACCATGCAACCACCACACAAAAGCTGACCTTGGGTTCTCTGGCATTCTTCTGCTCCCCCACTAGCTTCAGAAAGTTATACTTATGTAAAAACAGGATATGATGTTCATATTTACTCTGACTGGAAAAACACTGGTACAGTCAGACTGACTTCAAGCTAATTCAATACCCCTGAAAATAGAGGTCATAATGAGTCAATAAAGAACAGTATTCAAAAAACATTATATGGTATAGTATGATTTCTGAAAGAGGAAAACTCCAGTAATCTTCAATGGGGAAGGCCATTAGGAATGTTGCAGTGCTGGCTATCGAAGTGGTACCCCCAAGACATTAACTACAACAAATTCAATGCCCACACTAACTTGCATCACCTCAGTTTAATAATCCAATAAATGACAAAAAAGACAAACAATGAAAATAGCATCATATAGCATAGCAATTTCGTTTGGCTTCCTCTGGACAAAATCTTCAGTCTTCCCATGGTTTTACCTAGAAATCCAGTTGTAGAATCAAATTGTGAATCCTATGAGAAAATAAGGAAAACATAAAAAATTCTAATATTTTATACATGCACATTCAAAAAACTTACATATTGTTCTTAGTATATGTTTTTAAAGATAATTTGTTGGTTTAATCAATTCAAGTATCTATTTATTAGCTTGGAAATCAGCCTGATTGTTCCATACAAAATAAAGCAGTTCTCTCAGTGGCTCTTTCATTATCCAATAAGCATTTCTTTCAATTCTTGAGTGTAATTAAAAACAAAACAAAACAAAACAAACAAACAAAAATTCACGCAATTTAGGTCTTTCTTATTCCAATCATATGGATGAAAAGCCATTAGCAATAACAGAAAGTAATCTGTGTGCTACCAAGCAGGTTTTGTTTGCTCTCTATTAAGGCACTATTTTTCCAAGGTCAAACGTGTGAGCATTTGGATACTAAGATTTCATCTAAGATTTATATGGATAGCACAGAAAATGGTAGAGCCTTATGTTTAGATATATGACTTTGAAATACAGTGACATTTGCTAAAACTTAAGAAAATATGATGTTGATGGAGCAACAAGTAGAGAGGATTTAAATACAGACATGAAAAATGCCAAATTAAAATAGTCAGGAAAGTTTTTCAGATGACTAGACTAGGCCCAGATTAGAAAGGATGCACTTGCATTACAGTCTCAGTATCCTGAGATGAGAAACACCAACATAATGAGGCTCTGTGTTCTTTAGTCTCCACACAGCTCATGCTCTTGAAATCTTCGCTTTTTCATGGGACTTACTCCATCAGAAGCACTTGGGTCGCTTTTTCACAAAATATATATGCCTGGGCTCCTCCCCATGAGATTTTGAATGAGCTTATTTAGAGGAAGAAACAGGAATATCCATTTTCAAAGACCACTGCTTTCAATGCCATATTTGCTTTTAGATAGTTGTTTTGAATGCATGTGAAGAAACAAAGGCAGGGCTGGGGAAGCTAGGCACCCGAGTTAGCATTAATGCCTGGAAGCCCGCTCTGAGAAGAAAAGGCCCACGCTCTTGAGCTTATTTTAGGCTAGAAATAAAGGGATGTTGGCTACTCTAATCTGAGGGATTTGTTCAGTAGTAATCCTTGGGAAATAAAGCTGAAGAAGTAAGCATTTGTTAAGTGCAAAGCATTTAGTTGCTTGGACATAAAGTGCTTTTTGATTGCTTGGTTAATAAATTACTAGTGGGCTACCCATTAAGATTTCTAAGACCACTCAAAAAACAGCCATTAGCCTTCAGTCTTTAACAGGCTTTAAACTCAGAATTCAAATGCACTGGCTTCAATCTTCACTTCTTATTTACATCTTAGAAAAGAACAATGTGAAAAATACATCCGACAGAAATGATGAGCTGATTTGACTAAAATGCAGTGGGACCTACCAGGGCTTACAAAATCTAGGCCTGCTCTAACTGGGGACAAATAAAGGATGGGGAGCACGGCGGAGAGTGATAAGAAGAGCCGGGGGAGTTGAATATATTCAAAATACATCATAGGAAATTCCTAAAGAATATTATTTTTAAAATTTATTACAATACGTAAAATATATCTCTATAAAATTACCAATTTTAATGTAATTTACTATTCCTGGAAAAGAGACTAAATTTGAAAACATTAGGCAAAATTTCCTAGTTAAAACGCATAATAACTTACCATTTCAGCTAATAGTTTGTTTTGATTTTTAACTTCATGGCCTATTTCAATGGATAGCTATGAAGAAAAAAGCATATACATTACTACATACATGAAGGTATTTAGGAGTGACAAAGTAAAAGCAGCAACGCCATCCTAAGTATACTTAATTTGCAGATGAAACTGTATTCTAGAAATATATACTCTTTCCTGATACTTTATGCAGTGAAATTACAGGAAAAATTTCGCCTTTCAACAATGAACATCTTCTCTCTTCTCCTCCTATTACACATTCTCTTTGTTAACAGTCGCTTCCTCGCTCTCTTTTTCTAGTATGCTTTGTCCTGTGGGATTTTTTGTTTTTGTTTGGTTGTTTTTTATTTGTTTTCTCATATAAAAGTATCCATCTTTATATTCCTTTCCTATATTTTAGCCAATACAAGTACTTACATGGCCAGTTCAAATACAGACATATACATTAATAGGCCCTAAGAAAATATGGCATTTCCTTAAATTTAAGTCTAGGTTTATTATTTTAAAGACTTTTGTTTTAATGTAATAATAAATTACAAACCCCTCATAAGTTAGTATTATCTATAACCTAAAATTATACAGAGTCTGAGCATCTAAAACAATAGCTAAGTAATTTCAGATGCTATGCAAAATTATACCTCATACTTTACATATCAAATTCACCAAAGGTTTCCCTTTTAAGGCATTTAACTAAAGAAAATTAATTACTGAAAGTCTTTATGAACAACCATAAATGTTCTTCTCAATTTAATCTGTGTGAAAAGCACACATAATACTGATAGGAAATTATACTAAAATTATGGAGATCAGATATGAGCTTTTCCTCCAAATGCATCAAATGAGAGATGATAAAGCAGGCAGCCCAACTTACCCTGCTACTTTCAGCATGACATTCATGCCAAGGAAAGAAACCTCCAGGATATCACAGCTTTCTTCTAACACAGAAGCTCAATAATCCACATTGGAGGGTTTTGTTTGCTTGTTTGTAGTTTTAGACATTCAATTCTATGTTCTTTCCAATGTTATATTTCTTAACTTCGTAACATTTTACTTTATTAGGTCCATATTAAATCATTTTAATTAATATCACTTTAGAAACAATACCATATATCAAGACACTATTTTGAGTACAGGCTGAACACAATATAATTTTTCAAAGGGTGACATTAAATACCAATTACTTGTTACAATGTGAGCTTCTACTGAATTCTACCGAATGTTCACAAGTGTATAGTATGTTTATTGCAACGGAAAAATCAATGGCACATTTAAAATCATTTTGTATCATTCCTTTAACAAAAATTTACTCAGTACTGATAAAAAGGAATTAACACTGAATGCCTCAAAAGACCTTAATTTTCTAGGGAATGAGTTAATGCCAGACGTATTACTGAGATAAAGCCTAGAGAGAGGCAGGGGCAGCACTGTGGTCATGCTGGAAGACAACTTCAAAGAAAGGAGGAAGACAATGACACTGCTAAAGGCACAGTTTGAGTTTTAAAAATATGGTACAGGGGCAACAGCAGGATGCAAACACAACAGAGAACTCTCATTTGTCAGGCAATAAATGCATATGCATTCTGAGTGTGTTGGGGAGAAGTTCTGAAGCACAGGGCCAAAGAACATGTAGAGCAATCCACCCAAGGAGTAGGGACTTAATCTGTTTAATAATAGGAGCATCCAAAGACGTTTGAGAGGGCAGGATGTGCTTGAAGACTGTGACATCAGGGAGAGCAGAGACGGGCCAGAGATTCTCCCAGGATCAAAGCATCAAAATCAGGGCTGTGTTAGAAAAACACGAGAAGGTCTAAGACTCAAATGAGGCTCAAAGACGGACATGAGAAAGACTAAATATTATATCATAAGCCACGAGCAGAAAAGTCTGGAGGAGCCATTTCAGTAGATCTCCCAATGCTGTCCAGCAAAATTATTGGAAAAATAATTGTAAATTTCTCCTCCTTCCAACAGTGATAGTTTCTCTCTTTTCTTCATTAAAATACTCAACATATTTGTTAACATTCTCTGGTTCTCTTAGTCTAGTATATGCTGTTTCCTCTTTTATTCATATAACCATATTACCTGTATATTCCTCACATTTTACAATATACAAGTACTCACAGGACCAAGTCAAATACACACATAAACATTCAATGTTTGCCTAACAAGAAATAACATTTATTTGATTATAAGGCTAGCCTGAATATTTGAAGATTTTTTTCCTTACTATAATAACAAACTGGAAAAAATATAAGTTAGCATTTTCTATAATCTAAAATTATACAGAAAGCATGACTGGCACAGTTTGAACTACTGCATATAATGTACAGTACACTTTAGATTTTGCTAGGTATGATTTGAGAAAAAAATTCAGCAAAAGTGCCATATCTTTTAACTTGCCAGAACTCGTAACTTACGGAATGGATAGCCTGAACTTTTGGTGCACTTTGACCTCACTGCACCATTTTTCAATGAGTTCCTTGCTATGATGACAGTAAGTTCAAATCTACGAACCAAAATGTGGACGACATTGGTTCTGTACTTACAGATTTTATAGCAGTTACTTTGCTTCTCAAACTTTCAGTGAGTCTCTCGTTCTCTTCCTCACAGGCATTGTATCCACTGTTGGCATATCCATAGTTCCCATAGCTGCCAGGAGGTGCGCCTTCACCTACAAGGGTCAGAGGCACACGCGTAGGATTGCAAAAACATAAGCTGCTTTTGAAAGCTTAGTAGTTTAAGAAACTGAAAAAGACCCCTGGAGGGCGTTGCAGACCACGTATATCTATTGTAATAACAGTGCAAATCAATTTTTAAAAATCAGAACCAGAGATTACAGCAATTTTTTCATACCCTCTATTAAGTAGCATATGCATTTTCTTCATTAGACATTTATTGACCACTTCTTGATTACATAAAAGACACTAAAACAGGCACAGATAACAAGGATATGCAGGAGAAATTTCTCGCACACTAAAAATGAATGTTTTAATAAAGGACATAACATAGCACCATCCACCCATCCGGGAAGCTTAGTTCTAAGAGGAAAGAGAGGAAGGTACCATGGAGGAAGGGGTTCTCGTGCAGAGAGATGGCGCATTTTTACTAACCCTTTCTTTTGTAAGCAGCATGTGGTGAAAAGCCAAGGAACAAAGGGAAGAGAAGGCCAGAAGTGAAAGCCTAGGAAAGAGACTCAATGGCTTGTCGAGGCCATTAGCTGAGATTTCTGAAGAATTGCACTCAGTTTTCAACAAATATTCAAGAAGCTACCATGTGTCAAATCTATTTGTCTTCTACTTTTACAGAACTTGCATTCTAGGAGATGTAGTAGGAAACAGTAGTATCCATTACTGTCTACTACTGTACTTGGCAGTCACCATGGAAGTAACTGGTGCAGCGAGCACTAGGCAGCAAATACATACCTACGTGTTTGGGGATTGAGAGTATTATTTCACCAAGTTTTTATAAACTGATGTCATCGGTTTTTTAGTAAAGAAGAGTGATCCTTTAGAATAAACAGAATCATGAGGAAGCATGACCAAAATAATTCAGTATTACCATGAGAATAAATTACACATGGCTGTGGCAGTATACTGAACTGGCTTCTGCTTTCCCACATAAGAGATCGCTCAGCAGAAGGGCTCTTTGTTCTCAGTCAGCTATTGAGAAGCCACATTGTTGGAAGGCTCTAGAACTGAATGTTTTGATTAATATTGGAGCTACAGAAAAACAAACCCCTCAAGCTCTGATATGGTCTGAGGAAAGGCTGCAGTACGTATTAAAGGGACTGGATTATCCGGGGCTAGAAGCAGCTTTGCTAAGAAGGCAGAAGAAAGGGAGGCCCGTAAAGCTATAGGCTCCCATAGGCTCAGGCAGCAAATGCAGACGCCATGACAGCAAGAACGGTAACAGTAACAGTCAAGAGGGTGGGGAGCAATAAGCCTAGTTGCTGAAATATGGTTAATGTGTGAAAAAAACTCTTTCAAAGCACAGCACAATTTAATTTTATTCAAGTAGCAAAACTCTTGAATCCTTACAGCTTTGACTGTATAATATCAACACCAACCTCTAGATTGAACTATAAGAGCATAAGCTACATTTATCCATTAATAATTCTACATCTCCATAAACACACACCACCACCACAACAGTCCATAAACACACACCACCACAACAGCACGTAAGTACTTAGAAAGTAACTGACTTAAAAATACTCTTTTAATTTACCGCTGACCAACTCTGTCAATAGCAGAGTACCTCATGCTTCTATATCTTCCTGCATCTAGTGAGGACGTTCTGTGCTCCACACGCCTACACTTCTCCATGTACCACCAAAGCCACAACTAAACGTTGAATGTTGCAAACAGAAGGGCAGTTACACACTTCAGTCTCCTATCAGCCGCCAGCAGGCTATCCCTGAGGTTCCCTACACCTCTTTTCAAACATATTAAAAGCTGGACCGGGCACAATCACTTCTTCCCACTCACAAACAAGATCCACACTCTAACAAGAGCCAAGTTCTTTAACTCATTTTATGTGACATATGATATATCGCCCATTAAGTAATTTTGTATTGGCTGAATTAATCAAAATTAATGGCTCTTTTGTTTTATTTCTTTCGTTTTGATTTTCTGGCCTATCTTATGTTTAATTCTGAGGTTTCCCACTTTGTTCTTTTAAAGTAGAATTCTCATTTTTTTGTCCAAAATATTTTTAATGCAGTTCCAAAAATTGATCTTTCTTGAGACTATCCTCCACCCAAATCCAGAAAAATAATACAAAAGAAACTAAGCTAAAATACTCGAGTTGCTATTCCAAACTTAGTCCCATGTTTTTCTGTGAGAATGAATTACTACTATGCAGAGCTGAGGAAAAGCAAGTGTTGAAGGCCATTGTCAGATGATGTCATTTTTGAAAGACGCTACTTCCTTAAAGCAGGTTCTATCAATAACCAGGCCAATTAAATGAATAGGTCACGTGTAGTTTGGCAGATCTGACATATGAATACATATCAGAATCACTATTATTTAAAATTTCAATTTTCTGGTCAACACACAATGGTACTTTAAAAAGTCTTCATGCCCAGTACAGTGGCACAAGCCTGTAATCCCAGCATTCTGGGAGGCAGAGGCAGGTGGATCGCTGTGAGTTCCAGGCCAGCCTGGTCTACAGAGCAAATCTAGGACAACCAAGGCTACACAGAGAAACCCTGTCTCGAAAAACAAAAACAAAACAAAGTCTTTATAACTTTACACCAATTTGAGTGATAAGTATACTTAACCAAATAATTACCCCTCTTCTCAACTGAACTTTAGAAAGAATTAGGAGGGATGCTAGCCTAGTGATTTTATTAGAAAACCTAATTTAATATCTTTCTGAGTAATTCTAACACACAACCAGAGCCGGGACCTTCAGTCAAGACTCTGCTCTGCATGTAATAAAAACAGTATAGCACAAACAAAATTCCAATAGGCCAGTAAGCTCCTTGAATAGACCAAGAGCTTCAGATGCCTCAGAATTCTAGCTTCAATCAAAAGGACTGCATCACCACAATCTCTCCCATACATCATTCACAGCTACTCCTGAACCTTTTTTTTTTTTTTGGTCATCTTCCCATCTGGGACGGACTTCTCCCAACTCTCCTTGTCAAAGGCATCCTTCTAATTCCTTTGGCTCCAGGAAGTACACAATGACGCATTACTATTAACTCTCTACTGCATCCACTATCCATTGTTGAAGTTAACCGGTGCCGGGATGAAAGGTTACTGCCTTGGATCCTTGTCCTCTGGCCCTCAGTTACACAGGAAGCTGAGGGATGCACATGCTGCACCACAGAGGGTCATGCATGTAAAACTTACATTACAATAGATGTTTATTGTCATTAGTGATGGAAACATTGAGGCACTAATCTTGTTTGAAAATCGTTCGTTAGGTTATCTGACATGGACCACTTTCAATAATTGCCAAGCATTCATCAAACTTAAATGTACAAATCTCTTCACATGCAACTATTTATTGGTAACTGTGTAAGTCTACATTGCTGAGACTGTTCACAGCTCTTATTTTTTCCATGGTTTTAAATCCCACACTTTCTAGTCCTATAGCCAGCCTTATTAAAAATACCACCATCTCTCTGCACTATCTTGAGTATCGCATTCCTTCTTATATAATCAAAATTCATATCAAGCAAGGAATTCTGGGTTGCAAAAGAATTTTGCATATCTAATTTTACGTGTCCACTCACTGGCTTTCAACACCTAAAACTTTTTTAAAAGTATGTCTTTATTCTCCCAATTTATGATAGAATGGCAACACCCTTTTAAATGTTTCATACATTTTTCAAGCACTCTGCTCTTCCTTCTTAAAAACAAATGTCAATAGAGAAAAAACTTGAGAACCAGAAAAAGAAATCCTAAGTACTTTGTGTCATTAGTAACTTATTCCTTCCCCTGATCCATAAAGGCAAGAACAAGTGTTAAGTCATCAAAACTTATCACCTTCTATTGCCTTAACAGTGGGACAAGGTCTAGGTCAGAAATGTTCCAAGTAAATCGCCTTTGACCCAGGCCTTTCACAACAGACACTTTAACAATAATGACACGTAAATTTACCTTTGTAACTCACTGTCATACTAATATAATCATTATTTGAGTGCTTAGCGGTTAACGCCTACTCTCCAAATGTCACTTTTTTAAAAAGATCTAGAAGGAAACAGGAAGACTTGGGAAACACAGCTGCTTCCAAAACTAGGAGACGAAGAAAGAAAAACCCAGAGTACCAACCAACTCACCTACCATACAGGTTTAAACTTTCGTTTAAATTAAACTTAAGGAAACTGTTTGGATCTGGGACAAATGAAGTGCTTCCACTTGGTACCTTCTCCAAAAAACCTCCAAACACCTTGCTATCCACCCCCAAAGTCCATGACCGAAGGCCGCCGGTAGTTTCCTCCCACGCCTCTACTCCCTACTCAGCAGGTCCCAGAGTCCCCAAACTTGGAACCTCAGCCCTGTTCTTACCCAGGCCTGCACGCCTCATCCTTCCAGAAGAGGGAAAGGCGGGCAAGGACGAGTGGGTAGGAAAAGGCCAGGGTCACCCGACCTCGGATTCAGTCCCAGGGACGCTCAGAGCACCAACTTTTTGCCTCAGAGCGCCACGACATCAGTGAAGTCCAAACACCGCGCCTGTTTATGTCGTCACCCGGACACTTATAGGCGCACTGCAATGAGGTTTAGTTGCATTCTGGGAAATGTAGTTCTCCGCCATCTCCGGGCGCTTGTGTGTGGGGGCGGGGGGGGTGGGGGGTGGGCGTTGTGGGAACCAGGTCAGGAACAAACCATGCTGCCGTGAGAGCAGGGAAAGCTGCTGTAGCTCTAGCCAAGGGAATTTGGGCCTTTGCTTCCCCGAGAGCCTTCAGTACCATACTTTTAGATGTCAACGCCAACTTTAACCCAAGAGATTTACTCCTCCCCTGCCGGGAGGATGGTTGACTCGTCTTTCCTGATTCCTCCTAGCATTTGAAAGAAAGTCAGGAAGAGCTTAATTCAAGAGTCTTAGTGAGCCTCTTAGCAGGAAAGGAAGAACGATGGATTTTTGCCCAGTGGACTGGAGAAAGCAGGTTTCCTTGTGCTAGAACGCCTGGTAGGGAAGTGAGGAGTGTCCTTCTTGCTTGTTGGTGCATTTATTCCAAGTCTTGAAAGCACGCCCACCTACTTAGACCTTTTTAAAACTACGCTTAGACACCTATTACTTGTTTCCAAGGAGCAAGGAGTCGATTTAGGGGTTCACAAGCTTGTTGGAAGCTATGGGCATGCAGTGGTTCATTTTATAGCAAAGGATCATTATAGGGTTACAAAGAAAGAATGGTTTTTGAAAGCTGAATTGTTCACAGCCCATCATGCTAATGCGTTTTACAGCTGTGTTGCTACTGTATGACAGTGAGGTGGTATTTACAATGCAGCTTTCTGAAAGTGTAGTCTTTGAAATGTAGTGTTTTCCATTATCAACACTGACCATGTAAATCCATTCTCAAACTTAAACATTGACTATAATTATAGCTTAACCCTCTGCCGTAAGGCTATGTCTGTAAAATACACTTAAACCGATTCCAATGAGATGTATTATCTGGGAAAATAAACAACTTCATAGCATTAAAACAATCTTCATCAAGTTAAAGTAAGGCACTGTTCTCTAAAAGCAACAGGATTAAACGATGACAGTGGTCAGAGGTAGTTATATTAAATATGTGCAGGATATTCAATGAGAGAAATGTCAGACTTCCTTTGTTACGTACAGACTGTGATGGTCCTTCTCCCCACTCCAACCTCCTTTTGCAATCAAAAGGTGAAGCAGAAAGTAGCTTTTATATGCAGAATAATAATTACTGATCATGATTACGATTGACAAAGAGTAGGAAGAATTCTTTTTTCCTTTCTTTTTTTTTTTTTTTTTTTTTTTTTTTTGTACTTTTAAAATTCCAAGTTAAAAACTTGCTTTGTTGACTTGGAGATGAATAGCATCAGTAATTTCATCTCTATTCTCGGAGAGAATCTTGTAGAAAACATGTAATTCTTGCCTGTCTCAGGGAGATTGTTAGCTGAAGATGACAAGACAATATTAAGTGTTCTGGTGATAACTACAAAAGTAAGAACATGGACAGGGAAAAAAAATTCATGAACTTTTTCACTAAGATAGACTCTTTTATTTTTCCTGATCTGTTGTTTTCTGTTCTTGTATTATGTCTCTTTCTGTCTCTATTCCAAGTCCAAACCAAGAGAAACACACAAAGCTTTTAAAACTTGTTAATTAATACTTATTGAGTATTTTTTCCAATACTTTTTTTCCAATAGCGTATGGGCCAAAACACAGTTTGTAAATTCATTATTTAGTCACTAAGACAGATTTCCTGGCAAAGAAGTATGTTTAGGTTTCAAATCCAGCCCAGAAAACATAAGGGTATCTTCGTTCTCATTCTAAACAATCGAAATCTATGTAACATTTGGGACAGTTTGTTTTCCTTGAAGAAAATACTGCCAGGCGCGGTGGCATACGCCTGTAGTCCCAGGTACTCAGGAGGCTGAGACAGGAGGATCGCTTAAGTCCAGGAGTTCTGGGCTGTGGTGCATTATGCTGATCAGGTGAGCGCACTAAATTTGACATCAAGACGGTGACCTCCCGGAACCGGCCCAGGTCGGAAACGAAAATACTGATAAAATTGCAGTTCCCTTAATTCAAAATAAGTGTTTGTAATCAAAGATACTAATGCTTAATGTTTTTTCTTCTTTTCATGAAACCCTTAACATCATGCTAGTTTATTTTCTATGTAATTTTGACATCGTTCTAATAAGGAAAAAGCTCAATTATTAGCATCAATTTACTCCTTCTATTGTGCAATGGCAACTTCAAGTACAAACAAAACATTTAACACTTGAAGTCACTAAAATTGTATAATTTGTGTTTTATTGCTCATAAATGACTACATATTTTATTTTTGTCAGGACATTGGGAACAATTCATCAAATTAATGTATTACACTTCAAAATTGTGTGTGTGTGTGTGTGTGTGTGTGTGTGTGTGTGTGTGTGTGTGTGCTCACCTGCCATGTGCATGAATGTCACAGGACAACTTATGGGAGTTGGTACTTTCCTTTTTCAAAGTGGGTTCTGAGAAAATCAACTGAGGTCATTTGCAGCAAGTACTCTCGGCTGCCAAACAATCTCACTAGCTATACTGCACATCCTAATAGACACGTTATCTACCAGCACTCTATCATCAGCTTATTGTTGTTTAAAGGCTGAAAGAAAAAGGAGTTTGAGTCCCGTTGTCTTTGCCTCTCTTTCTACGTAATCATTCTCGATGTAACTAACACAGGATGTGTAGGCTTAATTTTCTTATCAATTATAATTGGTAGAGGAAACTTAAAGATATAGATGTGATGGTAGATAGAGAGAGGTAGATAGAGAGAGTGGGTTGGTTAAGAGATACAGACAGAGAAACTGCTTAAGGTGGAACATTTCAACTAAAGGTGACATTGAGAGGGGAGAAAATAGGACAGCTCATATATGATGGTCCAGGAGAAATAAAAGAAGGACAGAGTTGTATGTCACACACTCCTCCAAAGCCACCAACCAAGCAGGTTTGTATATACAGTAAGGGGCTTCATCAGTTAGTGAAACATATATGAAAGGAATTCTTGTGATTTCGTAAGTTCTGGTGGTAAAAGTTGGTCATCAAGACAGGCATGACCTTACAGATCCAGGGGATGGCTTGTAATGGCAGGGGATAAGGCTGCTGTACACTACGCCAAACGTTTTTTTCTTCCATCACTTCGAGTGCATTACTAAGTCCTAGTTCTGGCAAATGATCCCTCCTTAAAGCCAGTTGACCAATAGAGCAACATGGTAGAGCTAAATTTCAAAATGGGCACTCCACCACCTTTGTATTCCAATCGTAAATTTTAAAATTTGTTGACATTTCTAAAACATCATTTTCTTTTTTTTGTTTTGTTTTTGTTTTTTTTTTAAATTAATTTATTCTTGTTACATCTCTATGGTTATCCCATCCCTTGTATCCTCCCATTCTCCCCTCCCTCTCATTTTCCCCTTATTCCCCTCCCCTATGACTGTTCCTCAGAGGGATTACCTTCCTCTGTATATGCTCATAGGGTATCAAGTCTCTTCTCAGTGACCTGCTGTCCTTCCTCTGAGTGCCACTAGGTCTCCCCAGCCAGGGGACATAGTCAAATGTGAGGCACCAGAGTACTTGAGAAAGTCAAATCCCTCTCTCCACTCAAGTGTGGAGACTGTTCTGTCCATGGGCTAGATCAGGGTAGGGGTTTAAATTTTACCGCCTGTATTGTCCTTGGCTAGGGCCTTAGTTTGAGCGGGACCCCTTGACCCAAATCTGCCTATCATAATGTTCTACTTGTAGGTTTCTAGGACACACTGGATCCTTCTACATTGCTATTCTCCCATTGTTCTCTCATCTAGAGTCCCAATAGGATGTCCTCCCCTCTGTCCCAGTTTCCTGGTAAGGAAAGGCTTTCATGGGAAATGCCCATTGGGCTAGTATGCAGATATAAGTGAGTATATACCATTTGAGTCTTTCTGCTTCTGGGTTAACTCACTCATTATGATCATCTCTAGCTCAATCCATTTATCCACAAATTTCGGGAATTCCTTGTTTTTAATAGCTGAGTAGTATTCCATAGTGTATATGTACCACAGTTTCTTTATCCATTCTTCTACTGAGGGACATTTAGGCTGTTTCCATGATCTGGCTATTATGAATAAGGCTGCTATGAACATGGTTGAGCAAATTTTCTTGCTGTGTGCTGGTGCATCTTCTGGGTATATTCCAAGGAGTGGAATAGCTGGGTCTTGAGGAAGCCCTATTCCCAGTTTTCTGAGATAGCACCAGATAGATTTCCAAAGTGGTTGTACTAGTTTGCATTCCCACCAGCAATGAAGGAGTGTTCCTCTCTCCCCACATCTTCTCCAGCATGTGGTGTCGCTTGAGTTTTTGATCTTAGCCATTCTGATGGGTGTAAGATAGAATCTCAGAGTTGTTTTGATTTGCATTTCCCTGATGACTAAGGAGGTTGAGCATTTCTTTAAGTGTTTCTCAGCCATTTGATATTCTTCTGTTGAGAATTCTCTGTTTAGTTCCAAGCCCCATTTCTCAATTGGGTTATTTGGTTTGGTGGTGTTTAATTTCTTGAGTTCTTTATATATTTTGGATATTAGACCTTTGTCAGATGTAGGGTTGGTGAAAATCTTTTCCCAGTCTGTAGGCTGTCGCTTTGTTCTCTTGACTGTGTCTCTAGCCTTACAGAAGCTTCTCAGCCTCATGAGGTCCCATTTATTAATTGTTGACATTAAGGCCTGGGCTGTTGGTGTTCTGTTCAGGAAGTTGTCTCCTGTGCCAATATGTTCCAGGCTCTTCCCCACTTTTTCTTCTAAGTGACTTAGTGTCTCTGGTTTTATGTTGAGGTCTTTAATCCACTTGGATTTGAGTTTTGTGCAAGGTGACAAATATGGGTCCAGATGCATTTTTTTACACATAGATATCCAGTTAGACCAGCACCATTTGTTGAAGATGCTATCCTTTTTCCATTGAATGGATTTGGCTTCTTTGTCAAAAATCAAGTGACCATATGTGTGTGGATTCATATCTGGGTCTTCAATTCGATTCCACTGATCAACCAGCCTGTTGCTGTGCCAGTACCATGCTGTAAAACATCATTTTAAATTAATGGATAAACATTTGAATTTCATGGTATTTGCCTTAGAGGGCCATATTTCCTACCTTTCACAGTCAGTTTGGTCAGGTTCATAGTCATTTTAATGATATTTATTATTAAAGAAATTTATTTAATGATCATACTGATACATTCAAAGTGCCAAGGGAAACATAAAGCATACAATTTGGTTCTTTCCCTATGTCATTGACACAACACATGACAGAGATGCATTATTATCAGTATACCTTGTGGCTTTTTCACCAGTGGTACAGATTTTATATATATATATTTCAAGACAGGGGTCTCTTGGTGTAGCCTTGGCAATAGTTTTCTATATTTAAGAGACAAATTTTTTTCAAAAAAATTCTTCAAAGATTAAAATATACCACTAGTTTTATTTACAAAATTGGCATGTAATTGTGGAATTGAGGAAAATAAAAAACAAGCTGTACATGTTCACTACAGATGCAATGCTTCTCTGCCCTCCCTGCTATCTTCCTCTTCCCCTTTCTCTGCTGCTAGTTTTTGTATAGTTAATACCTATCTTTCTCATTTTACAAAAAATAGTGATCTTTTAATTCTTGGTTTCTAGGCTAGAGTATGGCTGTGTCACCTATGTACCTAAATAATTTCATCTCAGGTTGTCTTAGTGTATCGAATAGAAGTACTCTGTGACAAAACCCCAAATGATACAGCTTTATTACCTTGTAAATCACACAGGCAGCTGAAATGGTCAATTTCTTATGTCTCAGTATTCAACTCATTTCATTCTTGACTTTAGTTGCTTCAGAATATTGTATTCTATTAAAATGATAACTGTTCCAAGAGTCATGTATAGTTGACGTCTACATTTCTAAATGATCAAGCCTAATATTCCTTCAAAGCATTTTGTAATTTCAGGAACATTTTCATGAAACAGGTTCATATTGATTTCTTTATGGTATACCAATATCAGTAGATATATCTTGAGCTATTTTGCATAATATATATTATGCTTGCATAATATATATATATTAAGCTTTAATGAAAGCAATAGTAACCTAATGCTGAAGGTAATTTTTCTTTCATGCCACTAGGTCAATTAATGTTTAAATAAAAGTATAATGATTTCTAACATTTTCATAGACAAAATAATTAAAGGTGGATTATAACTTGAAAGGTCCAACAAAAAAGGAAAAATGTTGGTGTCTTTGTGTTAGAAAGAATTTCTTACACAAACTGCAGCAACCATTAACCACAAGTTGATAAATGTTACTATATTAAAATAACACCTATCTGTTAAACATAATTAAAAGAGTGTGTCAGTTGAACACATTAATAGTAAATTCAGAGTCACAAATAATAGGTTGGTGTCTTGTTAAGGAAAAGAAAGTATAAAGTACTTCCCCTTGGTGTAATTTAACCAAAAGAGTAACCACATTTAAATTCTGTTTTTTTCTCTCCCTGGGTCTCCCATCATTTCTGTCTCACCATTGGAAGAGTTTAAATTGTGCTTGCCTAAATGCTGTCATGTGAATCTGTCTGTCTCTGTCTCTGTCTGTGGACTGTGATGTGTCCCTCCCTGCTTCTGGGTGATATTTGTCTATGAGAACAAATGGGAGTAGGGACATGGACAAGGAGTTTGGAAGACCTCAGATCATGGATGGAAATGAGGACTTCCAGGACCAGCTTTGGGGAGGCAGATCTATTTTATTTGAGAAAATGAGAGATATATAGAACTTTGGGGAAGGTGTAGTGATTTCCATGGTGGGTAAAAGTCATTAGCCAGAGTGCTAAGGTACTGAGATGCCTCATTTACATGGAGGGGAATCCAGGAATGCCAGGTGCTGTAATTTCCCTGAGGCCACACCAACTTCTCTGGCCAGGTATGTGATGGTCTGTATAAGGGAAACAATGTGTGATCTTAGCCTCACTGAGTCTGTCCAAGTGCTTTTCCTTTGTTTTGTTGACATTTCTTTACTGGAACAAGAAGGCCACCTTTTCTCTGAAATAAAGGAGGTAGACTCAACTTTTTGGAAACACACCAAGCTTTGAGGCGCTTTGTGTAGTGGAGGCAGAGTTTCCCATTCTGGCCCCTAGGCTGTCTTCACAAATGTAGTCTACAGTCTTCAATACACAACAGATCCGAAATCAAATAATGAGCCTTACAACTTTAATAAAAGGTAGAAGTTCATGATCATAATTTTTTCTCTGTTTTGGTTTCCCCCCTTTGTTTCATAAGATGGCCATTTCTGACACAAAATTGGGGTCAGTGTCAATGCTTTCCAAGTTTTGATGGAAATGTCATCTTATGTGATTGTTTGCTCACCTAGAAAAGTTGTTTGTTGCTTGATTGGAAACATGGCTTGCTTGCTCTCCTCCTTACCATGGGAGTTTTCCTCAGAAGTCTGATAGTACAGCCTCAAGATCAAAAAGCTAGATTGATTGCTAATGGTTATTGAAAAGTCTTGTAGAAATTACAATTGCTACTGAAAGAGTTCCAACACTGCTTTCATGGGAGTGGAGGACAAAGAATTTGGCACTACTATCTCAGCCCTTCCTCAAATTACACCAAAGTATTAATCATATACTTCATGCTACATTCTAGGTTAACAAGAACACACACTCACACTTTCTAAAGGTAACAAGTTATAAATGATAATGTATGATGTAAATATTCATGTTTAGGCACCCTCTGAAGCTGTTCATTTCCAACTTCCTTCCATTAAAGAACATTTGTTTACTTCCATGTGTCCTCCATTAGAGGGAGATGGTGACCAATGACATTCATCAGACATGGCTCTGGTTGATATTTAACTGTCATCACATCTCTGGTCTCAAGAAACCAGGATAGCATAAGGTTATGAGGAAACTTCCTTTATGTCTGAGAGAGGTTGTCCCCATTTCCTCAGAGGCAGGTGAAGGATCTTAACTGCATCAGGGAATGCCAACAGGCTCTCACGCTAGTCAAATAATAAAGTAGCTGACTGAAGTGTGTTTAAACATCTCTTTATTACACCCCATTTCCCATAATAGAGGTTGGGTAGGTTTTTGTTTGCTTTCTTGGGCTACAGATGCTTATTTTCATTGGGAGTTGGTTATAAGTTATTATTGGTCTTATTCAGAGATAAAATGAAGTAGGACTCAGGGATGTCTCTGTTTTATTTTGTCTTTCTTTCATAGGTATAGGGATAGGGGTTAGAAAGACAGAAGGGAGGATATTGACATATATGGAATGATAAAAAGTACTCTTAAACTTAAGGCCTTAATTGTCACTCACAAATAAGTTTTTTTTTTAGTCACTGGCATAGAATTTTGTATATTGATGCAAAATAAGCTTAATTTTGATACATTGATATAGAATTCATATTTATGGTTATTCTTTACACATTATATAAATTTCTATTCTAATATAAGGTATTGTACCCATACACCTCAATTACAATACAAAGTTTACTTCCAATAACTTGAAAGTGGTATTGCAGGCTGTTTAGGATAATTAAGTCATACAAGCTAATGGTCAGTTGATCAAATCATGGGCATGTCAATTACTACTCTATTTTTATCACAAGGATATACATCCTAGGTTTAGCAGCTAGAAATGATTCTATAGATATATAAGATAAAATAGATAAGGTCTTCAAAAGCTCAGAGACCTGTAGAATATAGCATTTAAGATGTTTTTATTATTTTAAATATTCTTTGACAACAAGACAGGTTAACTCCTGGCAACACCCAGCTGACCTCAAAGAAAATGATGAGCATCAAAGAACCTCCTTATGGAGAGGGCTTGAAATGTGGCAAACAAGCCACTGGGCAAAATGTCCTCATTTCTACCACAGACAGAAATCTGCCTGAAAATAGGCAAGCTTGGATGCAGGCAGAGTTGGTGACTAAACTCTGTCAAGACAGGGTAAACAAGTCCTCAATAGTTCCTGCCTCACAAATATATCTATCAAATATATTGGGCCAGACGGTTGAAGATGATGCTCCAATGTTATAGAGAGTTTGGGTGACTGTTCAGGCAGCAAACTGTCTCTGTCATCTTCTCATTTTGGAAGCTGTTAACCTGCACTTCCTATATGTAGGGTCAATTTTCTAAACAATTATATTTTATTATGAACTTATTAAATGAGCATACCTCCCTAATCACCCTACTAGCATAAACCTAAGGAAAAAAAGATTAAAGAACACAACAATGAAACCTTCTGGGTATTAGTTCCCAGGAACGACTTTCCTGGTGTAGTCAGCAGCATTTCTTCTGCTGGAACCTGAAGCAATTGGAACCCGAACCTCAGCCAGAGCCCTGAGCAGCAGCAGCCGAAGCCCTGAGCCCAGGAAGTCTTCGCTGGAGCAGTTCTCTTGAGGAGCTTCTCAAAAGCCACTCAATCCCAAATCTCCAAAGACCATGCCTCCTGTTTTTGTCTCACATTTATATCTCCTCTCAGAATCAGTTCAAGGATGTTTTTCAGTGGGTAACAGCCAGGCTCCTCCAAAAAGTGATTCGACTTCTAAGGGAATAAACATCACCTGCTCTCTCACAAGTCTGTTCCTCATCCCACTGGGGATCTAAACAAAAGCATGTTTATCTTTCCTTCTTCTGTATACTCAGGTAATTAATTTTATTCCGTCTCAAGTCTCTGATGGAGTTGAAGACCAGATAGTTTAATCTTACGATTAAGCTTAGTTGTTTAGGGGTTAAGATGTTTTTAAGTCTACATAGATGTTTTTAGTTGATAGAGATGAGATATAATAGATATTGATTTTCATTCAGAATTTTAGACATACCAAGATAGGAAAGGCGTTTTCTCCAAGGTTGCCAAATACAACTAGCCAAAACACTATGAATGTAACATTTATATAATCCCTGATTGTTTCATTGTTCTTCTTGCTGTATGTAGTTTATTTTATATATGCATAATAATATAAATGTACATATAAAAAGAAATATAATAACAATTGCTAAATAAAAAATCTTTATTCAAAAGGCTTAAGAAAGGAATGGTCAGCTTTACTCAATATTCTGTGACTTAAGTGTTATTCATGGGCAGTCATTAGTAGGACTGTTCATGGTCTAATAATACCAACACTTGCCCTCCATTCCAAATTCAGTGTGGTGACCTGCCAGCTTGGACAACACAGCACTTGAAACCGAAGGAATCAGTGTACGAGAGTAGGCAAACAATCAGTAGCCATGTGTCCTTTCTCTGTAGATGATATGAACATTCTGTTTTGTCACTCCAATTCTTTACCTGGCGACTTATTCGCATCATTCTTTTGGACGTTTCTACTTGACCATGTTACCATAACCTCAAACTTAACAACATCCTCTTGTCATCTTGCCTTCCTGGTTTTAAATATTCTCCTTAATATTCTTAAGGCTAAAAGCTCTGGGCTGTGCTGACTTTTCCTCCTTTGTCTACTATAAAAACTTTCCAAACAAACCCTATTTTAGCTCCACTTGGAATTTCTCAATTACCGACTTTCTGTCCATTCCCAAACTAACAGTTCTAATGTAAAGTTCAGATGCCTCTACTCGTGGCCCTTTGCAACATTGTTTTTACTTCTGCTTTCTCCAGATTCTGCTTCCTACTGCACTAGACTATAGGTTTTTTTTTTTTTTATCACCACTATTAAAATAAGTTCAATTTCAATGAACTCTCTAGGACATATTTGGCAAAAGGGCAAAGAGTTCATTACATTTTAATTCTTAAGCTCCTTCAAGGACCTGGATCCTCTAATCCTGCAAAATCTATAAAAGAAAACAACAAAACACCTAAGCAAAGCAGACATTCGAGGTGGCAAAAGTCAGCCTCAAACTCACACTTACTTTCTTTAGGTCAAGACCTGCTGGCTAACATTTCTTTTCTGCCTCTGCATCAAAGTTCTTCCTTTTTTTCAAAACCATATCCAGTTCCACCTAATTAGGTTCCCTCTCCTTCTCTAGACAAAGCACTGTATTCATCATTTCTCATCTGTTTTTCAGATGAAGAGTCTGTAGATAAGCAGGCCGAAATGAAATTGTCCCATGAGTCAAAACATCCCTTAAAGTCCTCTGTAGGTGCTGTCCATAATAATTACATGACAACTAATAACAATTTCTCTCTTCCTGTCTAAAGATGTTTAGCTAATTTATATCCTGATTTATCTTTTGATTAAATAATAAGTTTGTTCTATTTTTCCAAATGTAATTATGTTGGGAAGACTCAGAAGAGAACATAGAAAAAGAGAGTGGAAAATGATTGAAAAGTTGTAAAATAGCCCCAAATGTTTCACTTCCTGTCTCAGGATCCTTGTTCTTAGCTGTCTTGTTGGTGGATGGGACCAGGTGGGAATTTGATGTTCTTTGTTTACACCAATGCTTGAGGGCATTCTGCACAAAAAGAAAGCCTGATGTAGTGAAGTGAATTCCATCCTTGAGCTGAGCCCTTGTTCTGGTCTTGCTAGACAATTTCTAATTTTTTTACACTATTTTTAATCATAACTGATCAGCTCAAACTGTCATTCTTGTTACTCGGGTTCACTCAAGTTGGTATTTAGTGCTCCATTCTAAAATGTTCTAGCAGGGTCTCCTCCATGCATCTATTTACAACCATTACCCAAAAGCCTTTAGTCATTTTTCTAATTTATAACACATTATTCTGACTTTCTCTGTGAATTTAAATACCTACTGATAGATACATTAATAAATAAAATGTGGTCTAGCCATACAGTGTCAGGCTGTTGGTAGTGGGTGGCTAATGCCAACTTTCTCTTATTGGGCCAAAATAATAAATAGGCTGTTCCCTTTGTTTGCAGAAATGAATATGACTGTCACCTGTTGCTCTACTAAGGAACTGAGTAGTCCACTTTCAGTCTCTAGCACTTTCTCTAATTTCAGAGTTACTTTCCTCATTTCACATGCCTTTGGTTGGATGTTCAGCTGACAAACCACTCCTGTCTCCTTTCTACAGAGATGAGCCATGCAATTGAGATGACTTGTTCCACTGTTTGGACAAATACTCTAGGCAAGTCCATTCGAGTCTTCCTATAAGGATTTGTTCCCTGGAGTGGAGAGACTGTGCCTACTCCTTTTATCTCATAAACTGCGAAGACGAATAGTGAAGACCACAGCAGATGCCTTTCCTAACTCAAGGAGAAACTCTATACTACCACAGGATGAGGGCAACGAAGAGAAACCATGACATCTATTAGTGAAAGTACCATAGAGATATTTTTAGATATGGAGATGAAGCTGGCAATAGGAAAATGCAATACAGAGCTATTATAACATTGTTTGTCTCTGTGTGCAAACACATCAAGTCAGTGGGGACAGTTTTATTTCTTCATTTATAGTCACTAGATTTCATTTATTTTTCTAGTTTTGTCTCTATTGTACTGTCAAGAACCTCCAAAAGAATGTTGAATAATGATCATTTCATTTTCAAATTCAAAAGAGAACCTTCAATATCATACATTGAAATTATTAAGTAGAAAGCATGTTGTATTCTTAGACATTTCGTCATATCAAAAACATTCTAGTGTACCGAAAGGGTTTTAGAAATTACTTGTGTTATATTTTATTTACTTTCTTTTACTTATTGATATGATAAGCTTTCATTTTTGATATATTGAATTGCATTGATTTTTGAATGTTAAATCAACTCTGCATATATTATTCCTGATTTACATGTCCTAATTCATTGGATACTTTTTAGTAGTGACTCTTAAAATCTAGAACTAAGAGTATAACAAGTTAATTACTTACATACTTGGAAGAATTCACTGGCAAAGTCACCAGGTCTGGATGGACTTTACATATTTTTTCTTGACAACATTACTTCTTATTGTTATAACAACTGGATTTTGGCTTAACAATTATTAATGTGTTCCTAATGGATTTTCTTTTTTGTTTTCACTCAGTGATCCTTTTTGTTTTGTTTTGTTAGCATGTCTGTAGTTAACTCAGTTGTAGTGTAGAGTATTTGAAATGCTACTATGAAATTTGAAACATTTTCAAGCGTCCTTCTTGGATCTCTTTGGGTCTGTGGGTAGTAGCATGGTTAGCCTGTACTTCATGACTAATATCCACTTATAAGTGAGTACATACAATGTTTGTCTTTCTGTTTCTGGGCTACCTTACTCAAGATATTTTTGCATTTTATTCATTTTTTTTTGTCCAAAAAATTTCATGATGTCATTGCTTTTTAATGGCTGAGTAATATTCCATTGTGTAAATGTACCACATTTTCTTTATCCAGTCTTCAGTTGAGAGACATCTTGGTTGTTTCCAGATCATGATTTTTACAAATAAAGCTGCTATGAACATAGTTGAACAAGTGTCCTTGTGGTATGATGGAACATCTTTGGGGTATATGCCCAGAAATGGTATAGCTAGGTCTTGAGATCGATAGGTTCCCCAATTTCTGAGACACCAGGATACTGATTTCCAAAGTGGTTGTTCAAGTTTTCACTCTCACCAGCAAAATAGTGTTGAGGTCTTTTATCCACTTGGACTTGAGTTTTTTGCAGGATGATAGATATGGATCTATTTGTGAAACATTAATCAGAGCTTGGGAAATCCCGTGGAAGAGGGGAAGGAAGAAATGAAGGATACAGAGGGGTTAAGGAAATCACAAGAAAACCTACAGAATCCACTAAACTGGGCCCATAGGGGCTCATAGAGACTGAACTGCCAACCAGAGAGCATGCATGGGACTGACCTAGGCCCTCTGCACATGTGTAACAGTTGTGCAGCTGGATCTTCATGTGGAACTCCTAAAGCAGGAGCAGTGGCTGTCTCTGACTACATTGCCTTTCTTCAGATCCCTTTCCCTTAGCTGGGCTGCCTTGTCTAGCCTCAATCACAGAGGATGCTCCTAGTCCAACTGCAACTTGATATGCCAAGGCTGGTGGACATCCATGGGAGGCCTCCCCTTTTCTGAGGAGAAGGGAAAGAGGGGATGGACTAGCCTGAGAGGAGGGAGGGGAAGCTGTGATCTGGATAAAAAGTAAATAAGTAACTTAATCAAAAAATTTTGAAACATTTTTTATTTTTGATAAAATAGAGCAGATTCAGCTAGTTCTGTTATAAATTATAGTGTGTTGCGTTTTCTGGATTTTTGTTTTTGTTTTTGTTTTGTTTTGTTTTTTGTTTTTTTGGGGGTTTTTTTTGGTTTTTGTTTTTCGTTTTTTTTGAGACAGGGTCTCTCAGTCTAGCCTTGGCTGTCCTGGACTTACATTTTAGACCAGGCTGGCCTCGAACTCGCAGAGCCTGTCTCTGCCTCCCAAGTGCTGGTATTGAAGGCGTGTGCCACCATGCCCGGCCCTTTCTGGCTAATTTTGTTAGCTGGAAATGGGTTCTAGTTGGAAATACGTAGCCTAAAACACTAAAGATTTAAGCAGGTAGGCGGAAGTGTCAGTAATGCTCGAAGTAGGGCCACCTGAGAGATGTTCGGGGCTAAAAGCACTTGACGCTCTTCCGCAGATCCAGTTTCAGTCCCAGAACCCACAGCGGGCAGCTCCCAGCCTTCTGCTGTGGCTGCTCCAGGAGATCTGACCCTGCTAGGTGCTCAGGCCACCTGCACTCATGTGCACAGACCCACATGTAGACACATGCGTCCATACAAATTTTTTAATGGTCATCATAATAAAATATTTTTAAAGGTTAAAATAGGAACAAATTTAGTACAAAGGCAAAAATATATTCATATGCTTTAAAAGCAAAATGCCTGTGCAGGCTGTTCAAGTTCAGTGGAAATTTTCCGACTCTCATTCATCACAGATCTCCTAGTCAGGACTGTTTGAAAAGAACTGAGTAGAATTAGGAAACTAGGAACTGGAAAACTGGGAAACGACTGATAACCAAAGTTCAAGAACATGTTCATCCCATATGTTTTGCTTAAAAGTTCTTTTTGGACCTGGTTGTAAAATATTTCAAATAATTTCAGACTAAGAAACACTTCCCATAAATACTTTCAAGTCAAAGTCAGGAACCAAAGTAGTTAATTTCTCCCAAATTATCCCATTGAATTTAGTCTATCTTTACAGAAAATATTTTTATGCTTAGATAAATGCCCAGAAATTATAAGTAGTATTTGACATTTATTCCAGTACTTGTATAAAGCAAGTCAGGATTTCATGTTAGCTAAGCAATTTTGAAATCAGCCAGATGAAGGCATCCTGGCATCCTGGCACCCTGTCATGTTGTGTTGAGAATCTTGAACTATAACATCTGTCACACAAGTCTATGAGAGGACTGTTGCAGGTTCAAAGTCTGTGCGCTCATTCCCCAGAGTCCCTATAAAGTCTATGGCAAGGAACTGAGAAAAAAAATGGTGGCTGAGCAGTGGAGACTGCTGAGCTGGTTAAGTGCCTCCCACAAAAGCATGAGGACATGAGTTTGGGTACCCAGCAACAAACCTGAAAGCCTAGCACCCTCGTCTCCAAGTCTAGAGAGTCAAGTGCTAAGGAGGAGGGGCTTCAGCCTGCTGGCCAGTAGCTGACTTAGTGAGCTCCAGGCCTAGTGGGAGACCTTATCCCCCAAATAAAGTGGAAAGCTACAAATAAAGCCATCCAATGCCAATCTCTGGCCTTCAAATAAAGCCATCCAATGCCAATCTCTGGCCTTCACCTGCACACATATACTCAAGTACACACACAGGAACACAGACACATGCATGCAACACATATATACACATAAATATATACAGATATGCATTCATATATTTAAACTTTTAAAAACTGGTCAGCTTAATTTCACGAATCTCCAACTACTTTGTCTGTCAGATACTCCAAAACCACTTTGCACTATTTTTTTTCATGTTTTGTTTCACATGTTAGAGTTTGTCCTTGTAGTTAAGAGATGGCAACTCAGAGACTGAACAACCACTCTGCTCCTCAGTAGGTAAGCATTTAATTTGTTCTCACTGTTGAAATAGGAATGAGTATAATTCACTCTTACCAAAGCTTTTTAACAAGCAAGTCCCTCTGTTCCATACACTCTTTTGCCTCTGCCCGGGAGAAGATACTGATAAGGGGATGAGGACACAGCAAAGTCTCACAATCAAAGACAGACGGGTTCCACAGCAATTTCATTGAATCAAGCAGTTACAAATCTTGGATTCTGGATTTTGTAGTAATTTTATTTACTCTAATACCCAAGGCCTAAAATTATATGCTAGAAATATGTATTGTTGGAATATGTAAATAACTAATGAGAGTCTTAATTAAGACTTTTAAATTTTATTTATTAAAATAAACCTTTAGGGCTGCAGTAGTGTATCAGTGGTTAAGAACCTTTGTTGCTCTTTGGGAGAACTTGAATTCAATTCCCAGCATACACATGGTTGCTTACAACTATCTGTAGCTCAAGTTCCAAGAATCCAGCACCCTCTTTTAGCTTGTAAGCACAAGGCCTGCATGTACATGGTACACAGGAATACATGTAGGCAAAATACCTATACATTTATAAAAGAAAGATCATTTTCAGCTAGCTAATGATGTTGAAATTATTAACTAATAAGATATGATATGCAACACATGAGATTAAAACTTAGGTCTTTATTGAAGCTTTCTCACTGACAGAAATTCACTGTTGTTGGAACTATAAATCAATGTGTCACAGGTAGTTTGGCAGTATGCACCAAAGGTTTAAACGATGACCTTATTTGAGGCAGAAAGAAAACACTGGCATTTTTACCAAGTTGAAAACATGAAGGCATAGTAGATGAGAACACAGAACTTTCATAACATCATTATTAATAAAAGAAGACTTTAAATGAAATTATCCATCATATAATTTGTGCTAGGCCTGGAAGATTATAATTAATATATTTTGAGATTTATTCCTCTTATAAAATTATTTGTTAATCTCTAAATGTATACATTTAATTGGTAAGTGTGTATGCTAGAGAAATAGAAAGCTGGAGAGACTTGGAGAGAAAGGAGAATCTGGAATAATGCTTTTGCAAATGTGAACAGTGATGACAGTCCTGTGTTTATGGAACATTTATTTGAACAAAATTGCGCCTTTCCCCCACCTCTCTATTTTGTTTTGCAATAGTTACACATTAACATTTTTATAGGTGAAGACAGAATAAAATTGGTTGATTCTTCAAAGTGCTCAACTGAAAGTTATTTGAAACTGCATAGCAAGAATAATTAACACCCTGAAAGAACGGAACAGCTAAGATTCACCTTGTCTCACGCCGCTTTGTATTCTTTCAACCCCTAATTAAAATGTGTATTTGACGAACTTACTATGTTCCAGAGACAGTGTCCTCAGGGATGAGCTGTGAGTCTGATTTTGGGGTTCATTGGCTTATGTGGACCCAGGGGATACTTCCTGAACATTTTGAAGGGTGGTTTGAAGAGGCCAAGGAATTTTTAAACCACTCCTAAACTAAAAATAGATATTTGTATTTATATGATTATTCTCTGTATGAATATTTGTTTGAATATCTGATGACACTTTTTTATCTCTAATAATTCAATTATAAAGACTTTAAATTAATTTTCAGGACTAGAGT
Source organism: Acomys percivali (assembly GCA_907169655.1). Taxonomy (NCBI): domain Eukaryota; kingdom Metazoa; phylum Chordata; class Mammalia; order Rodentia; family Muridae; genus Acomys; species Acomys percivali. The sequence continues at coordinate 112,959,860 of OU015744.1, read as the reverse complement.
TAAAATGATTTGAACGAACTTGTTTCAACTGTTGCTGTGGGAAGAGTCAAGAGACAAAGGGGAGTCACTCTCCCTAGTGTGGTTATAATTTGTCCTTTAAAATACCAAACAAATTCACTACCAAACAAAGGTAGTGACCACCTTTCCATAGAGGTGGGCATGGAAAATTGACATATGTGTGCAATATAGCAAATTACACAAAGGGTATTAGACTAAACAAGAGCCTGACACAATGTAGAATTGTTTTTAGACTTAAGCATTCCCTTACAGAGACTTCCTCGTGGCAAACCCATCCATTGCTATATGTTTTAATGATCCTACTAGGTATCTGTCTGAATATTTATATGTCAGAAATAGTTCTGTACTATATTTCCTTATAGCATTTGGTGATAATAAATTGTCCTTTAAAAATGAGATATTGATTTACATTCGGAATTTTATTTTATTTTATTTATTTATTTTTTGCGGATTTTTTTTATGTTTTTTATTTAATTAATTTATTCTTGTTACATCTCAGTGGTTATCCCATCCCTTGTATCCTCCCATTCTTCCCTCCCTCCCATTGTCGCCTTATTCCTCTCCCCTATGACTCTTCCTGAGAGGGATTACCTCCCCCTGTATATGCTCATAGGGTATCAAGTTTCTACTCTGTAACATGCTGTCATTCCTCTAAGTGCCACTAGGTCTCCCCCTCCAGGGGACATGGTCAAATGTGAGGCACCAGAGTATGTGAGAAAGTCATATCCCACTCTCCACTCAGCTGTGGAGAATGTTCTGACCATTGGCTAGGTCTGGGTAGGGGTTTAAAGTTTACCGCCTGTATTGTCCTTGGCTGGTGCCTTAGTTTGAGCAGGACCCCTTGACCCAAATCTACCTATCATAATGTTCTACTTGTAGGTTTCTAGGACCCACTGGATCCTTCTACTTTGCTATTCTCCCATGGTTTTCTCATCTAGAGTCCCAATAGGATGTCCTCCCCTCTGTCCCAGTTTCCTGGTAAGTGAAGGCTTTCGTGGGACATGCCCATTGGGCTAGTATGCAGATATAAGTGAGTATATACCATTTGAGTCTTTCTGCTTCTGGGTTAACTCACTCATTATGATCATTTCTAGCTCAATCCATTTATCCACAAATTTCGGGAATTCCTTGTTTTTAATAGCTGAGTAGTATTCCATAGTGTATATGTACCACAGTTTCTTTATCCATTCTTCTACTGAGGGACATTTAGGCTGTTTCCATGAACTGGCTATTATGAATAAGGCTGCTATGAACATGGTTGAGCAAATTTTCTTGTTGTGTGCTGGAGCATCTTCTGGGTATATTCCAAGGAGTGGAATAGCTGGGTCTTGAGGAAGCCCAATTCCCAGTTTTCTGAGATAGCACCAGATAGATTTCCAAAGTGGCTGTACTAGTTTGCATTCCTACCAGCAATGAAGGAGTGTTCCTCTGTCCCCACATCCTCTCCAGCATGTGGTGTCACTTGAGTTTTTGATCTTAGTCATTCTGATGGGTGTAAGATGGAATCTCAGAGTTGTTTTGATTTGCATTTCCCTGATGACTAAGGAGGTTGAGCATTTCTTTAAGTGTTTCTCAGCCATTTGTTATTCCTCTGCTGAGAATTCTCTGTTTAATTCCAAGCCCCATTTCTCAATTGGGTTATTTGGTTTGGTGGTGTTTAATTTCTTGAGTTCTTTATATATTTTGGATATTAGACCTTTGTCAGATGTAGGGTTAGTGAAGATCTTTTCCCAGTCTGTAGGCCGTCGCTTTGTTCTCTTGACAGTGTCTCCAGCCTTACAGAAGCTCCTCAGCCTCATGAGGTACCATTTATTAATTGTTGACATTAAGGCCTGGGCTGTTGGTGTTCTGTTCCGGAAGTTGTCTCCTGTGCCAATATGTTCCAGGCTCTTCCCCACTTTTTCTTCTAAGTGACTTAGTGTCTCTGGTTTTATGTTGAGGTCTTTAATCCACTTGGATTTGAGTTTTGTGCAAGGTGCATTTTTTTACACATAGACATCCAGTTAGACCAGCACCATTTGTTGAAGATGCTATCCTTTTTCCATTGAATGGATTTGGCTTCTTTGTCAAAAATCAAGTGACCATATGTGTGTGGATTCATATCTGAGTCTTCAATTCGATACCACTGATCAACCAGCCTGTTGCTGTGCCAGTACCATGCTGTTTTAATTACTATTGCTTTATAGTACAATTTGAGATCAGGTATGGAGATTCCTCCACAGCACCTTTTATTGTACAAGATCGTTTTCACTATTCTGGGTTTTTTGTTTTTCCATATGAAGTTCAGAATTGAACTTTCAATGTCTTAAAAAAATTGTGTAGGTATTTTGATAGGGATTGCATTGATTCTGTAGATTGCTTTTGGTAGGATGGCCATTTTTACTATGTTAATTCTCCCAATCCATGAGCAAGGAAGATCCTTTCATCTTCTCATGTCATCTTCAATCTCCTTTAGAGTTTTGAAATTTTTTTCAAACAAGTCCTTCACTTGCTTAGTTAGAGTAACTCCTAGATATTTTATATTGCTTGTGGCTAATGTGAAGGGTATGGCTTTCCTAATTTCTTCCTCTGCAAGCTTGTCATTTGTGTATAGGAAGGCTACAGACTTTTTTGAGTTAATTTTTGTATCCAGCCAAATTGCTGAAAGTGTTTATCAGCTGTAGGAGTTCTCTGGTGGAATTTTGAGGGTCACTTATGTACACAATCATATCATCTGCAAAAAGGGATAATTTGACTTCTTCCTTTCCCATTTGGATACCCTTGATCTCCTTTTGTTGTCTTATTGCTCTGGCTAGAACTTTGAGCACTATATTGAAGCGATATGGAGAGAGTGGGCAGCCTTGCCTTGTTCCCGATTTTAGAGAAATTTCCTTGAGTATCTCACCATTTACTTTGATTTTGGCTATTGGCTTGCTGTATATAGCCTTTATTATGTTGAGGAAAGTGCCTTGTATCCCCTCTCTCTCTAAAACTTTAAACATGAATGGATGTTGGATTTTATCAAATGCTTTCTCTGCATCTAAAGAGATTATCATGTGTTTTTTTATTTTCAGTTTGTTTATATGGTGGATTACATTGATGGATTTCCATATATTAAACCATCCCTTCATGCCTGGAATGAAGCCTACTTGGTCATGATGAACGATATCCTTTATGTGTTCTTGTATTCGTTTTGCAAGAATTTTATTTAGTATTTTTGCATCGATGTTCATAAGAGAAATTGGTCTGAAATTCTCTTTCTTTGTTGAGTCTTTGTGAGGTTTAGGTATCAACGTGACTATGGCCTCAAAGAATGAATTTGGTAATGTTCCATTCAATTCTATGTTTTGGAGTAGCTTGAAGAGTATCGGTATTAACTCGTGTTTGAAGGTCTGGTAGAATTCTGCACTGAAACCATCTGGCCCTGGGCTTTTTTTTTGGTTGGGAGACTATCAATGATTGCTTCTATTTCTGTAGGGGAAATGGGACTATTTAGCTTGTTTATCTGTTCTTCACTCAACTTTGGCAAGTGAAATTGATCAAGGAAATCATCCATTTCTCTTAGATTTTCAAATTTTGTGGCATATATGCCTTCAAAGTAGGATCTTATGATTCTTTGTATTTCTTCAGTGTCTGTTGTTATGTCTCCCTTTTCATTTCTGATTTTGTTGATTTCAATACTGTCTCTCTGCCTTTTAGTTAGTTTGGCTAGCGGTCTGTCTATCTTGTTGATTTTCTCAAAGAACCAGCTCTTGGTTTTGTTGATTCTTTGGACTGTTTTCTTAGTTTCTAATTTGTTAATTTCAGCCCTGAGTTTGATTATTTCCAGACGTCTACTCCTTTTGGGTGTTTCTGCTTCTTTTTTTTCTAGGGCTTCGAGCTGTTTTGTTAAGTTGCTTATGTGCGATGTTTCCAATTTCTTTTTAAAGGCACTTAGTGATATGAATTTTCCTCTTAGCACTGCTTTCAACGTATCCCACAAATTTGGGTATGTTGTTCCTTCATTTTCATTGAATTTCAGAAACTCCTTGATTTCTTTCTTTATTTCTTCCCTGACCCATGTGTCATTTAGCAGAGAGTTGTTTAGTTTCCACGTACATGTAGGCTTTTGTTGTTTCTGTTGTTGTTGAATTGCAGCCTAAGAGCATGGTGATCTGATAGGATACAAGGTATTATTTCTATCCTCTTGTATCTGTTGAGGCCTGCTTTGTGACCTACGATGTGATCAATTTTGGAGAAGGTTCCATGGGGTGCAGAGAAGAAGGTATATTCTTTCTTGTTTGGGTGAAAGGTTCTATAGATATCTGTTAGATCCATTTGACCCTACATTCGGAATTTTAGACTCACCAAGATAGGAATGATGTTTCCTTCAAGGTTGCCAAATACAAACAGCGAAAACACTATGAATGTAATATGTATATAATTCCTGATTGTTTTGTGGTTCTTCTTGTTGTAGGAAGTTTATTGTACATCTATGTAATAATACAAATGCATATGTAAAAATATTTAATAAAAAATATTGGCTCCAAAAGACAAAACTAGTTTGGCCAGATAGATAAAATGGAAACCTTAATTTCTCTAAATGAGCTCTTTCCATACATTATATACCCTTCAAAAAGAGTAAATTCCACGTGTAGTCAAACTTGCCTTTAATCCCAGCACTCAAGAGATAGCAGTACATCACTGTGGTTGGAGCCAAGAGGATCTACATCAAGAATATTAGGCCAGCCACTTAGATGTGTCTCAAAAAAAAAAAATCTAAACAAAATGAAAAACAGGACGCTTGCCTTTAATCATACATTTGACAAAGATTTAGGAAACCTGAACATAGTTAAAATTATTATAAATATATATACATATGCTCAACCATGTTCATAGCTGCTTTATACATAATAGCCAGAACATGGAAACAGCCTAAGTGTCCCTCAGTAGAAGAATGGACGAAGAAACTGTGGTATATTTAAACTATGGAATACTACTCAGCTATTAAAAACAAGGAATTCCCGAAATTTGTGGACAAATGGATTGATCTAGAAATTATCATAATGAGTGAGTTCACCCAGAAGCAAAAAGAGACAAACGGTATATACTCACTTATATCAAAACACTAGTCCAAGGGATACGTATCCTGAAAAACTTTACTTACCAGGAAAGTGGGTCAGAGGAGAGGACATCCTATTGAGACTTTAGGCGAGAGTAGCATGGAAGAATGGGGAAATAGTAGGATCCACGGGGTCCTGGAAACCTACAAGAAGAACTTTATGACAGGCAGATCTGGGTCCTGGGGTCCTCCTCAAACTAAGGAACCATCCAAGGAGAATATAGGCAGTAAACTCCGAACCGCTACCAAGACCTAGCCGACGAACAGGATATTCTCCACCGTTGAGTGGAGAGTGAGATCTGACTCTCACATGAACTCTGGTGCCCCTTTTCTGACCACATCCCCTGGATGGGGAGGCCTGGCTGCACTCAGAGGAGGGATAGCAAGTTACCAAGAAGAGACTCGATATTCTAAGAGCATATATAGGGGGAGGAGGTCTCCCTCAATCACAGACATAGGGGAGGGGAGAAGGGGGGAAGTGGGAGGGAGGGAAGAATGGGAGGAAACAGGGGAAGGGCTAACAATCGAGATGTAATACGAATAAATTAATAAAAATAAATAAATAAATATATTTCTTCCAGAAGCTTCCTCCTAGTCACCACCTTGTGCTTGCCTTTGTTCCTCTGGATAAATGTCTTGTGATTCCCTAGGACCACATACTGATGTTAGTGAAACCAGTGCTTCTGTCTAAACTCTGTTAAATTAACATCATCTACAGCTGACAAAATACTATTCCAGTAAAATGATGACGCTCTAATGTCAGAAACCTACAAATATGTTCAGGGTAGTCAAGTTTGTAAATCGTATGAAGTTGTTCATTAGCTGACCTCCTCCTATGTGACCTGAGCATTAACAGAAGAGTCCTTAGCAGCAGAAGTAGGGCTTCAGTAGATCTTCAGAAGATCAGATGGCTATGGAGGAAAAAAGATGTGGCTGTGGACGACACAATAAAGGTAGCATTGAAAACGGAACAAGACTAAGCGTTAAGTAGAAGCAGACATGTAGAAACCTTAGTCAACAGTTTTCTCCTGCCTCACACATCACGAGGGGCTGTGTCATGTCTCCGCATCCACAAGTGACAGGGCAAGGACGCCTTGGAAGTAAACCTTAGAAACCGTGATCCAGAACAAGGCTTTCTTGTGAGGTGATTATGTTGGTGATGTATTTCACAGTAACGGAATGCTTACCAGCACATAAAAACTTTGGTCGTACATTGCTAGTTGGTTCATGTGTCATCCTCAAGCAGAAACCTGCTTATGTCTACAGCAATATAAAGTGCAAGTTAAGAACAAAATCACTGTTAATGACTCCTAAGCAAAACTAATTAACGTGTTTAAAATCTAATGTTTTAATTGTACATATTTAAAGCTGCATGCTTCTCTGTAACAGCAATAATCCTTGATAAAATAGAATAATAATGATTGTAAACCAACTCAGTTTGCTGTACAATGTACTGATTTTTTTTTCCCTAATAAGGAACAATAAATTCCCAGATCATCTACATTTCTGTCAGTAACAATTGCTCTCAAAAGGTTCCATGATAGGTTTTTAAAACTAAGAATAATAAACAAACATGTTAAAACTTTCATCTTGAGAAATTCTGTGCTTTGGGCAAGAATAATAATATATAGGTCTCTCTCTCTCTCTCTCTCTCTCTCTCTCTCTCTCTCTCTCTCTCTCAATTAGTCTTTGCTTGAGTGCTTCTGTAACTAAGAGCAGTTGTAGCTCTAGTGTTGTAGAGGGAGGGTCCTCATGAAAAGTCACTGTCTTCAGTCAGCATCCGTAGCTCCAGCTGTGAGAACGGTGAGGCAGGCAATTCTCCAGCACTCTCTGTGGCCTTCTAAGCAGATTTTCAGGTGCAAATAGGCTCTCTCTGTTTTTCTCTACCTGTTGCTAAGGGAGCCAGCCCTTGCCTTTCACAGCTAAGGGATGTGTCAATGACTTGGTACAAGTACCCTGCTGCTTCCTATCTATGACATTGCCTCCTGCTTCCCAAGAGGACAGAGAATGAAAACCAAAGATAGGGGGAAATTACAGAGGAAGTCAGAAGGCAGCGGGGAGGGAAACAGAGACATCTCTGGTTTGAAAACTAGGAGGCCTTTTATGACAATTCTGAGCTCTTGAATATTTTATGTTTGTTTATTCATTTTACATCCTGAATGCAGTTCTTGAAATTTACTGAGTGGTTATTGTGACACAAATGGGGTCATTAGGATGGAGAAGGTAAGAATAGGTTTACAAAGTCATATGAAGGTTAAAGTGAGGCAGTTATTAGTTTGAGAACACACAAGCATAGCATATCTGTCCCTAACTAACAGTATTTATAAAGTTTCATTAGTGTATAAAATGATTTTCTATGTCTGAAATCATGCTTTCATTACATTGGGTGAGAAAAGAGCATGTGGGTGTAGAATATTGGTCTCTTTGAACTGTAATGGACAGGAACAAATATTTAAAAGTTAGAAATCCAAAAACAACAGCCTGTCTTGAGAAATATGAAAATAAATTTTAAAACCTATCTCAGAGTAATCATGGAGTTAGGAGTAATTTCTCTTTGGAGCACAAATAGGGTGGAGATGCAGCGCATCTCAGGAACTCTCCAAAATAACTCACTAAAAATGTTCATGCATAATCAAGAAAGTGAAAAAGAACAACTAAATAAGAATCTGTGGTTTCTTTTAGAAATATTCAAAAGTCATTTCAGATTTTTCCATCTTCATTTTGAAGAACCATTATAGCCATAATTTAAAAAAATACCATTAGCATGAACAACAAAACCCAACCAGATGTCCTTGGCCCTGGGTGTTAGGTCTCATCCCTGCTGCTCCACAGGCATCGTCACATGTGAACCTTTTTTTATATGGACTTTGATTTCCTCTCTGAGAGTTGGAGGAGATTTAGGAAGATTGTGACATTCTGGGAGTGTCTGGCACATGACCTTTTTAGCCTCTTCTCTGAGCTTTCTAGTATTCTGACATTTATGTCACCAAACTTGAAGTAATTTCAAGTCTCATGCATGTATGTATGTATGTATGTATCTTCTTGGTGAACCCTATGCTTACAGTGTCTTCAGGGATGGCCACTGACTCCTTAAACACGTCTCCCTAGTGCCTTTTGGCACTTTCTTTCCTATAAGCAGTTTCCTCAGGACTTTTATTCTACAACCTCACGGATAGATAAATGCTTTTCTCATGTTGTTAGCAGTCATAGGCTGGCATCTCTCACTTTACATGTTTAGCACAGACCCCTGCTTTCACGTCCATACCTATAGTTGTAAGCACCCATCACGTGTCTTCCCTAATTTGTACGCCTTAGAGTTTCCCTATCTCATGTGGTTTTCCTTATAATTACTTTGTGTTCATGAAATAACTTGACATAATGCAATTAATGTCATGGCAAATAATTTGTCTTCTTTGGTGGAAAAAAACTTGCTTCTTAGTTTCATTCTGGGAAGAAGTCCATGAAACATTGCTGGGCTGTCAAATGGCCAGAACACATGGTGTGAGGACAGCCTTAAATGGAGAAAGAGCTGTTATTCATGCGGAGACTTGGGGCATGTGCACCTGCTGTGTGGGAGGCAAGCACGGGAGGCTCTCAGATCCTGGGTGAGCCACACTGTGAAAGGGCAGAGTTAGGAAAACTACCTGGTGTCAGAGCTCATGGGAAACAGCTATCCCATCAAGAAGCACTCTGAGTAGACCTAGAATATTTTACTTTTCAAAGGAGACAGGATGTGGGAAACGTGGCAGAGGCTAGGAAAATTTAAAGAAATTCTATAAATATGATTAAGTGCTGAGATCATTAAAAATCTACATGGACTATTTCCACATAAAAGGTCTGAGAATGTTTAGAAGCAGAAGACCATCTTTCGTGTCTTGAGACATCATGTTATAACGTGGTGATGTAGCCATTTGACTGAACACTTTCTTTTTTATTTATTTATTATTAATTTATTCTTGTTACATCTCAATGGTTATCCCATCCCTTGTATCCTCCCATTCCTCCCTCCCTCCCATTTTCCCCTTATTCCCCTCCCCTATGACTGTTCCTGAGAGGGATTACCTCCCCCTGTATATGCTCATAGGGTATCAAGTCTCTTCTCGGTAACCTGCTGTCCTTCCTCTAAGTGCCACCAGGTCTCCCCCTCCAGGGGACATGGTCAAATGTGAGGCACCAGAGTACGTGAGAAAGTCATATCCCACTCTCCACTCAACTGTGGAGAATGTTCTGACCATTGGCTAGATCTGGGTAGGGGTTTGAAGTTTACCACCTGTATTGCCCTTGGCTGGTGCCTTAGTTTGAGCAGGACCCCTGGGTCCAAATCTACCTATCATAATGTTCTACTTGTAGGTTTCTAGGACCCTCTGGACTTTCACTTCTAAGAAATCTCCATTATAAGTCACAGTCCAGTTGGCTACACAGGGTGGTGAGGTCCTGTAATTTCCTCAGACTGTACCATAAATGGAGAGCTCCTGTGAAAGGCAGGTGTTCAGCATGGTGTAGATGCGCAAGGATTTGACTCCCATGAGCCCACAGAAGAGGAATCTTCATTGTTTTATGTGTAAATACTTTAAACATAACTAAAGTGCTTAGTTACTCTGGATCCAAAGGAACCACAGGTATATGTGACAAGAAGGAAATTTTTTTCAGCCAAATCTTCCTTTGATGTTTGTTCCAAGCCAGTGTGTTCTACTGTTGCAGCCTTGACTTCCTTCCATCTCTCCAACCTTCTAAGAAGACAGAGTTTTTTGAAAAGAAGAGTTTAGGGTGAATTTATCACTTTGTGAGGTAAGGCTCTTCATTTTATTTTTTCCCCATATTTGATCATATTTTCAGTTTTTTAAATTTTTTTATTAATTTATTCTTGTTACATCTCAATGGTTATCCCATCCCTTGTATCCTCCCATTCCTCCCTCCCTCCCATTTTCCCCTTATTCCCCTCCCCTATGACTGTTCCTGAGGGGGATTTCCTCCCCCTGTATATGCTCATAAGGTATCAAGTCTGAGACAGTAGAATAAGAGTTTTTGCCAGACTGTGCAACTATTACTGTCTTCTCATTTCTCTGTCTCTGTTTTCTTTCCTAACAAATATAGTTCACCCCCATCTGTAGCACTTTGTGATAGGCAATAGAACAAGAGGACACTGGGAAGGCTTCATCATAAAGGCCTTCTGAGATGTAGATTGTATTCAGCAGAGGTCAAGAGGGACTGTCCATTCCTGGGACCCAGATGTCACTCATGCCTCTTGAGTCTCCATTTTTTCTTTGGTAACAAAAGGACTCTCATGGTAGCTTTTCTTTGGGTCTAAGTTCATAGGATCCTTCTTTATAGAGCCCTAGTGGTTCTTTGCTTCAGATACTATTTTGCCTTCTACCATTTACGGTGTTTTACAGAGGTTCTGCAGTAGTCTCATGAGCTTCTTATATAGAAGGGTCTTCCTGGAAAGTTTAGGTAGTATTTTATGTCTTAGAACTGCTGCTTCCATGGAATGATTTTGTATCATTCCTATTGTGGTTAGTATATGACATCATCAACTTATGACTTAGGATTGTTTGTATATTGAGACAGGGTCACACTGTGTTGTCTATGTTGGCCTGGAAATTGCTGTGTAGCCAAGGCTAGCCTCTAGGTTGTGATCCTCCTGCTTAGCCTTGCATACTGGGATTGTAAGACTGCACTGCCAGCTTTGACTCTGCTTCATGCTGTTTTAGACTCAGCCTTCATAGCCTTGTTGCATTTTTCTCACAAAAGTCATCTCACGAAGTCATTGCCACCCCACTGTTCCTCAAGTCAGGGTCAGCTGAAAATCAGCCAGATAATCCTCCTCTGATGCTCTGTGTTTTCTTTTCCAAAGTCACTTGGACCACTGGGTCAACAAGAACAAACCATCCAGAGAGCAAAGGTCTTTGGTAAGTAAACAAGAACAGCCAAATAAAACAACGCTTATTAACACAGATGTGCAATCTATGATCATCAGAATTCTCTTGGTTACAATTCAAACAAACTTCAGGAAAAGTAATTTTTAAAATCTCATTTAACCAGGAAGTCTACGAATACTTCCTCCAGACATCAGTGGCCATTCTCTCTCTCTGTCTCTGTCTCTCTGTCTCTGACTCTCTGCCTCTGCCTCTGCCTCTCTCTCTCTCTTACACACACATACACACACACACACACACCACACACACACACACACACACACACACACACACACACACTTCTGTTCATCTCTGTTTCACACAGCATGATGCTATCCTTACTTTTTGTACCCAGAAACTTCCTGCTTGTGGTCAGATAAGGTAACCACATGCAAACAAAGTTTCCTGCCATCCTGGTCTGATAACTAGAAGAAATAATGCATCATGTATCTATACAGCTACTTATTAAACCTAAGTAATATTTCTTCATTCTGGTTGTTTCCTGGATGCACCTCAGGCCTACTCAAAGTGTTTGAGGGAGTGTGTGTGATAGCCAGACCTCAGCAATCTCTCAGCACTGGTTTTGTTTGTTTGTCTTTTTTGTTTGTTTTTGTTTTTTGAGACAGGGTTTCTCTGTGTAGCCTTCGCTGTCCTGGACTCACTTTGTAGACCAGGCTGGCCTTGAACTCACAGTGATCCGCCTGCTTCTGCCTCCAGACTCAGCACTGTTATAGCAACCTCAACAAGAGCATACGAAATGAAGGAAATATTTTCTAAATTATCACCAGCTAGGAGAAAGAAAGCATGCCACACAACAGGAATTACAAAGGCTTGAGTTTCACACGGAAATTATGTCGGATCACCATGTCTTCTATAGCCTGTTATGGTTGGACTCTTAATTTTCCCACAAAGTCTGGGCCCTTCAATCTCAGCTCTCAGCTCTCAGCTCTCAGCTCATGGATGGGAAATGGTGCAATCTTTTTTTCTGTAGGGAAGAAGTTAGCTCACTGGGCATGGCCTTGCAAAGATATTGAAGCACTGGACCTTTCTTCTAGTTCTGTTTTTTTTCTTTTCTATTCTTTCTTTCCAACAACGAAGTGAGTCTTTTTGCCCTACTGCTCACTCTTTACCATGCGGCTCTGCCTGGACACAGTCCTGAAACAATGGAGCCACACAACCGAGACACGGCAAACCAGGAACCCGAGTGAACCTTTCTAAGGCCTAATGGTCTTCTCTCCGGTATTTTTTCCACAGTGACAGAAAGCTCATATACGATCTGAATGTTTGTGTCACTCTGAAACCCACACATTGAATCCTAATCTCCAATGTGAGGGTGTTGGGAGGCAAGGCCTCCAGAACGAACCCATTTAGGTGTATTAGCTTCTTTATGAATGAGAGCCTTTTGCCGCTCAATGTTACACTGGAAAGACGCCAAAGCTGTTGACACCTTAGTGCTGGACTTTCTAGCTTCCAGACTGTGAGAAATGAAGTTCTGTTTTGTATAAGCTAATTAGTCCAACGTGTCTGATTACAGCAACACTAAAACAGTGGAGGCAAATGCTTGGATCTCTTATAAGATACTTGATAACCAGCATCCTACCCTGATTAGGTAGGGATGTTTCCATTGCGGAGGAAGATAAGACACACAGATCACAAAATATGGGTTGATGTCTTATATCTTAGCTTCCATTTTTTTTAATGGATAAGTAAAAATATTTTTTATTTTACTTTTACATTCTCTGTTATAAATCAGGGCAGACAGTAAATAAGTAAATATGGTCACAATATATTTACTCATTGAAAGCCACAAAGCAATGTTCCATGATATTAAACATAATTACTGACCATAAAATATAACTGAAATAAGAATATTAAAATGATCTGTTTGATGGTATGTGTCTGCGTGTGTGGGTATGTAGGCATGCATATTTACATTAGCTTCCATTTTTTGTTGCTATTTCTTTTCCCACTTTGTCAGTTCACTATTAAAAATGAAAGTAAGAGATTTGGGGATTGTGAGCTTATACCTTCTAAATGCAATTTGAAATATTATACTAGGAAAAGGATTAAACTTTATCAAATAAGATAAAATGTTGAAAAATTGTCCAGACTCCTATATGGTGTGATCTGATTAAAATTCACAGTTCTTCCAGAAGAACTCAGAGAAAATCCAATGAATTAATATTTCATGAATTCTGGGATATGGGAATCTAGCAGTTTCCTTTGAACTCTATGCTAAGAATGCAGTAAGAAAGACAATTTATAACCCATGAACACTACTATCTTATAAACTCAGGAAACTCCATTTTCCAATTTTGGGAAAAAAAAACATATTTATAAATGAATTGAAAAGGACTGCAGTAGAAAAGCAGAGGAAAACTCTCGTCATTGACAAAACATGAGACAAATGACAATTGTATTCTTACAGCACCACATGAGCAAAATCTCTTTCACGACATGTGTTAACATTCTACACAGAACGCATTGTGTAAAGATTCTAGGATGCCTAAGATGTGGGGGTCAGACGTCACTCTTAGATTTATCCAGAAGCCAGTGCAACAAAAGTTTTGTGTTATTTATTTTCAGGTAGGCTGACTTGATTTTTTAAATTTTCTTCCCTTTCAGGGGACAAAGTAAACATGTTGAATCTCTTGTAATGAAGCAATCCCTACACCCAGAATGAAAGGGTGTAGTATCTTTTTGCTTCAGTTTCTAGACTGGAATGTGCAAAGAAATATTGGTGAATTTTAGCTTAAAAGACTAATTATAATGAATGTTAGGATATGCTATTTGCAGTTCTAATTAATTGACAGAATACTGCATAGAATACTGGGTTTTTAATTTTTTTTTTTTTATCATGAAACCTTAGGTCATAAATGAGAATCAAATGAAAAAAACCAGATAGACAAACATTAAATTCCCTGGATAATAATGAAAATAATATCTGAGTAATAAAGGCCAGGTCAGGAGATTAAGAAAAGAAATCCTTCAGCTGGGAACTTTTCTAAATGCTTCTGAGGGTGGACTGTCTCACAGTGGAGTTGGGCTCTGGTCTAACCTTCTGCTGCTGGAGCCCACTTTCCTGGGCTTTTTATACTTGCACAGTGAGGTCTCTTGGAGACACATAAGCTCACCCCACATTTCCAACTACATGAGTGCAATCTTTTCCATGAACATACTTCAAGGAAGCTGAAAGAAAAGCCATTTTCAAACGTGTGCCAGCCGCTTGGACTGCTAAGCTGACTGATTCTGGCAGATTGGAAAAATGTCCTAGCTACTACTTCACAGAGGAAAGTTGAATGAAAAAAAAAAAAAAACCAGAATGGGGAAAGTTCCTGGAGGCTGCCTGGAGGGAACTTCTTCAACCAAAGAATCAAGTGGCTGGGAGAGTGAAAATGGCATTTTGTAAACCCAGTTCCGTTGACTGGCCTTTACTCCGTTGATAGAGACCGTGAGATATCTGTTTCAACCCAGTCTACCTCAAAACTGTCTGCTTCTCTTTCCCTTTCACCAAATCTCACAGTGAGATCCTATAGACTAAGCATCACCCATGTCAGCCAAGTGTAATCACTGAATATTTTTCAAGGACTAACTAAAAGTATCCCTCTTTGGAAACCTCAGTCAACCGTGTACCACGCAATGCACCACATGGATTTGTGATGTTCAGTCAATGAGACTCGAAAAGAAACTTTTGTCAGGAGGCATGTCCTTTCTGGCAGAAGTCTTAAATGCACCATAATGGATATATGAATGGGTAAATGGATACATACTGGAGAAAAGCCACTCATGGATCCCTCAAAGTCTGATTTTCTAGAGAAATGCATGTTGATTTTAAATCTCCCCAAACTGGACCTCCTCAAGCTTGGAGGAGACCCTGGGAGGCTGTACTTGCAGCATGCACTTAGCAAGGCAAGCCCTGAAAGCACTCATTCAGTCTGGATAACCAGGTGTCCCAAAGACATAGGAAATCTAAGGAAATTTGCACTTGGCTCTATATCACTCTCAAGTTTTAGATTTTCACAAGAATTTTAAAAGTAGAGACAAATTTTCCATACATTCATCACATAGTCTCCTCTACTGTTTACATCTTATATAATAATGCTACATGCATCAAAAGTAAAAACTTCACATTGCTACAATTGAACTTATTGAACTCAGAGTTCATTAAAATTCCCCAAGTTAAGCCAAGTATGGTGGTGCATGTCTGTAATCTCAGCACTCAGGGAGGCAAAGGCAGGTAGATCTCTCTGAGTTCAGGGCTAGCCTGGTCTACAAAGCAAGTTCATGACGGCCAAAGCTACATAGAGAGACCTTGCCTAGGAAAAAGCAAAAACAAAAACAAAAAAGAAATTACCCAAGTTCTGCCATAAATAGCTTTCTTTGTTTTGGAATCCAGATGAACTTAGGTGCTTTTTTTTTTCTTCAAATAATGCAACAAATAAAATAGTACCTTATTGAAAAGGTTTAATCTTTCAAGATTATCAGAGGCTAGTAATAGTTACATATTATTTTTTAAAGTAGTATTAAACTCTTACATTAAATTGCCTGGCTCTCTTAAGTAAATAAGAAAATTTAAACTTGAGCATATCAGGAATAGAGCAGTCATTTCAGGGCAGTATGCAATTTCTTTCCTTCCAGCAAAATTCTTCCACCTAGAAAATGATTTTATGATAAGCTATATTTGATTTATTACAACAAAGCACTGAACAGTTTCTGGTAGGAATTTTCCAACCCACTTATGCCTAAATGAGCATTCTCTTAAAGCAGATATGTTACGAGATGCTTTGAGGCAAGACCCTGGGTTGTTTTTTAATTCTGAACATTGCCTTAGACTTGATAAATATTTGTGGAATTAATGAACATATGAAATTGCCTAGAATCTTCAGGCTAGAGTGAGTTTGAAAAACTTGACATTCGTGGGTTAATTGGACTCCAGAGTTTTCACCTCTGACTGCCTTTGGGATGTTTCTGTGTAGGTAGTGTCAAAGAGGCTGATGAGTGATGTGTTATATAGACAGCTTCATGGAAATGTCATGAACCTGCATAGAATATCGCCAGAAAACTTGCCAGGGTTTAAATATCTAATGCTGTTTTTCTGAAAGAATGTACAAAGCCTTTAACTTCTTATTAATGTACCGTTGTCTATTGAGAAATGTGTCCGTAGCATGATGCAGACATCAGATGAACGGGGTGTATAATCAATTTCCTAGTACTGAGGTATCATGAAGGAAAAAAATAGCTTTGGGGCTCTGAATATCTACATGAGAAGCAGACTGTGAAATAATTGTATCTAGTGATCACACTACTGTTTTCAACATACTAGTGTCTTGTCAAATTTGTATTTTAGGGGCTGGACCGATGACTCAGTGGTTAAGGCAATATAACGCTCTTTCACAGGACTTGAGTTGGGTTCCTAGAACATACCTTGGATGGTTCATAACCACCTGTGACTCTGCCTGCAGGGGGATCTTATTTAGACTTTGCAGACCTGAACTAACTCTCTCTCTCTCTCTCTCTCTCTCTCTCTCTCTCTCTCTCTCTCTCACACACACACACACACACACACACACACACACACACACACACACATACACTATAAAGGACAAGAAATCATTTTTTAAGTAAAATTAAACCTCCTCATCCCAAGTTTATCATCTTTCTGTTTGGATCCTGGGATCCTCACTGATCAATGAGTCCAAACATGCTTCTGTGTATTCTCTTAATGTTATATGAAGTTTCTCTGAGATCCTCACTCATCAATTAAACCAAGGGAGAATGAAAATATTCAGGGAAAGTAGCATCTGGAGTGAATATGTACAGATGTTTTTCCTTGTTATTATTCTCTAAGCCATACCATACAGCAACTTATATAGCATTTATAGTTTCTCTTGAGATGATTTAAGGCACATAAGAGGATATGTGTAAGCAATATGCTATCACTGCATTATTTTATATGAGGCATGAGCAGATTTTAATATCTGAAAGGTAGAGGGGGTGTCCCCAAAGTCTGTCTCCTATGGATACCAAGGGATAACTGTAATTGTTTATGCATTATGTCTACTTTATTAATGTTTTATTCTCTTTAGTTTTTAAGCCTAAATCCCTTAGAAGTCCAGATAGAATTTTAAGGTTAATTCTGACCAGTGGGCGTTTGTGTCTCATCTTTCTATTCTACCAAGGTAGAACTTTGGCTTCTCCATCGTGATCTCACCTACACAGGTGTTCTGAATGCATCTCTCCCAATTTTGTGTACTGAAAACTTAATTTTCACCACCATAATGCATGTGTGGTGTGTATGGGTGCAGCCTTTTGGGAAATATTTAGATCATAAGAGCTCTACCCTCAGCAGGAAGGTGGCAGCACCTCAGAAAATTAGAAGCCTCAAGACCTAGCTATAGCATTCTTAGGCCTATACCCAAAGAATGATTCATTCTACCACAAGGACACTTGCTCAACCATGTTCTTTACAGCTTTATTCACAATAGCCATAAACTGGAAACAACCTAGATGTCCCTCAACAGAAGAATGGATAAAGACACTGTGGTACATTTAAACTGTGGAGTATTAACTCAGCTGTCATAAGCAAATAGATGAAACTAGAAAAATATAATCTTAGAGGGTAATCCACATCCAGAAAGAAAATTATGGTATGTATTAATTTTCAAGTAATATTTCAGTAAATAATAGCCAAGCTACAATCTAACCCAGAGAGGTTAAGCATAGAGGAAAGGACTGGGAGTGGGGATGCATAGAAATCACTGAGAGGGGAAAGAGAATAGATTTTACGGGTGAACTGGAGACAGGACATGGAAATGGAAATGAAGGATGAGGTGAGGAGACATCTTGAATTGAGGGGGTATTTGGTGGGTGGTAGGGAAATATAGTGCAGTGGAAACTCCCTGAAATAAACGAAGGTGATTCTAATAAAGTCTCCAAATAAGGGAAACAGAGTTGTTAAAGTTATTTTTATAAAATTGTTTCTCAATTTCTCTCTTAACCCTACTATCACACAAATAATTGATACTTTATTATATTATTTAAACAAGCTTCATAGCACAAGAATTGAGCAGTTATTATTCCATTATTAACTCTCTAAGCTAATTTGGCTTCCTCCCAGCTTACATCCCAAGAGATACTTGAACTTTGTATATTTCCCTGTTCCAGATCTCTCTCCTGATGTCTCTTAGATCTCTCCCATGGCTGAATCCCTTACTTACTCCCTCTTCTAATTCCTCCTTCCCTGGCTAGCAGGAAGTCCACACCTCTTCTCTTTCTTGCTCAGCAATTGGCTTTCAGCTGCTTTATTGGCATATCAGGGGACAATTGGGGAGCAGTGTTTATAAAACATTGAGACAGTAGATTCTCAGAACAAGGATTATAACAAGATATGGGGGGATACCGAGATGAGTATTTGAATTATACAATAACATTAACCCTACACAGAGTCCCAGCTGACCATCTCTTGATACCAAATGAAGCTTCCAGTGCTGGGACTGTCTTATATCCAATTGAAGTTTTGACCAAAGGGGTCTTATGGAAATCCTCAAATAGCCCAGACTGCTGCAAAGACAATAGGTTGTTCCCCACAAAGTGACACTAAGAGTCCATTGCTGAACACCTACACAACTCATTGAACATGGAGAGGTAGACTCTGTGTCTATATAGAACTTTCACTTCTGTGTTCTACTGTCTTTGGTTTGGGAAGTCCTCTGCAGGCTACCAAAAGAGAAACATTAACACTAACCCAAGCACAACCTCTTTGATCTATCTTGCCTGCAAAAACATGCTAGGGTAATAGTGGCTCAAAGCTTGTGGGAGTAACCAATTAATGTCCCTCAGAAAATGCCATGGAAGACGAGGAGTAAAGATGATGAGAGCCAGCAGGGATGAAAGACACCCTCAGAACTAGGTCCCCTACATCAACTGAGCAAAGGTCGCATGAACTCATGAAGACAGAAAGCACGGGGCCTACACAGGTCTGCAGCAGACTCTCTGTATAGATACTGTAAGCTTTCAGTTTAGTGTGCGTATGGGATGCCTGAATCTGGGAATGAGTGGGCCTCTGATTTTTGTGCCTCTTTGGGCGTTCCTTTTCTTCTGCTGGTTTGCCTTTTCCAAGTTCAAAGTGATAGTTTTCGTTTTATCTTACATTTTATTTTGTTTTTTTAAAAAATCACTATTGAGACAAAAGAAATCACAGAATTTGATTAAGAAAGAAAGGAGAGAGAGAGAGAGAAAGAGAGAGAGAGAGGGAGAGAGAGAGAGATGGAGAGATTCTGTATTGGGCAGTAAACTGTTCTTTACTGGGAAAAAGACAAGCTCCACCCACATGTGTGGATTAGTGCCACTGTGTAAACCACTCACTTCCTCACTGTTCTGCATCTGAGTGCTTTCTTTATTTTTCACCTTTGGATGTGGCTGGAGCTGGGGTGGCTAATTAACTGAGTTCTACTACTCTCAGACTAAGCCAGATCAAGGATTTAAAAGTAAGATAGAATCCAGGGAGAAAATTAACTTTGAGGCATCAATATAGACAATAAATGAAAAAAGAACATTTTCAGCTAAAAATAGAGGAATGGGGACCTTATCATAGATAGAAGAAACAACTTAGAAGAGTAGCAGGAAATATTCTCAAACTATTCACTGATAAGAGATTAATACCCATAGTACAGAAGAAAATTTAAAACACTCCATAACAAATATATATATGTAGCAAAATATATTCACTCAGAAAAAGAATGAAATCCCATCATCTGAAGAAATATAAACAGTGCAACAGGAAACAATGGAGAGTGAAATAAGGCAGATACAGACAAGCAAATACTGCACATCTTCCTAAGATGTGTGCCACATAGAAAAGTTGATTCCATAGAAGTAAAAGGCACAATAGTGGCCACTAGGAGGAGGAAAAAATGGAGAGGGAGGGACAGAGGGATGCCAAAGAGTGGAAACCAAACACCATTAGGAGGAAGGTATTTTTACATAGAACACAAATCTATAGACAACCCAAAAACACTACTAAGCATGTGATAGAATAGCTCCCTCTTTATAAATCAGCCAGTCTTGTGTATCCTGTGACAGCAGCTTTAAAAATGGGCTACAACAGGTTCATATGGTCTACCTTTCACAAACCAGTGAGAAAAAAGAGCCATGGGGCCAGAGGAGAAAATGCATGTCTGTTGCTTAAAAGATAAAAGAGTTGAGCTTGATCCCACAACTCAGGCTGTGCACATAGCCAATGACACTATCAGCCCACTGCTAGTGTTGTTCCCCCACCCCGAGAGATTTTGCTTGGGATTGTTTAGAAAATGGCGAGAGGACGAGTTTACTCACAATCACACTTTAATAAGCATTATTGATTTTACTGGGTTTATGGATAATGGGCATAATTTAGAACAAGAGTAAAGAAGCTGTTTCCATAAAGGGCCTGGAGTGAATATTTCTGTCTCATGGGCCTTTGTCTAAACCACTCAGTTCTGCTTTATAATTTGTAAATAGCTCTTGACACCACATAAACAACTGGGTCTCTCTGTGCTCCAGTAAGATAAGTTATAAAAGTGGGGGAGGGGCTCCATTTGGTCTTTGCAGCATAATTAATAAACTTTAGACAATGCATTTTTGTGTCTTTCCTAAGATAAATTCACATTTGTAACATGCTCACGCAGAAATGAACTCCTTAAAATCACACCCAGTTCACAGAACTTCACGAAATCACTCTGTGTTAACTGTCTCTAAGATCTGTATCTTGGAATGAGGGGCTGCTTGGATACCTATATTTGGCTTCTTCATATACAACCACAATATTGGGTATGAAGGGATTGTTTTGGCTAGTAAATGACTGATGGTCACAATTAACTTGGACAATTATCAGGTTCAAACAGAAGCATTGTGAAAAGTCACACTTCAACTTTGCCATGCATGTTGAGAAATAGTTTCTACATTAGAAAACTTGAGGTCAATATAGAGTTTATTCAACACTCATATCTTACTCTTTTACCTTACTGGTAAATGCCTCCCCTAGGTGATGTGTGCCCTAGATGTCTCCAGGAGCACTGTCAAGATGTCATACAGAAGCACATGTTGTGCTTTCTTTCATCTCATCCCTCTCTCATTTTATCTTTATTTGTATTACCCATGTATTTGTTTTGTGACAGGATGTTGGGGGATTTTGCTCATGATGGCTTTGTGTTGTGTAGCACAAGCTAAGCTCAAATTTGAGGCAACTTGTCTCCTGGGTGCTGTATTATTCCCAATGACTTTGATTCCATCGTCTACCTGGTTTTCACCCCTACTGAAACAATCTCTTTTCCTAGACTACACAGATATTTTCATTTATTGCCTAAAGCTCTTAGGATTTAGGACTGGAAACCTACCCGTGGTTGTGGCATGGAGATGGTACAGAGTACTGACACTATTCTCCCTAATACAGAGCTGCCTCTATATACTGGGTGTAGTAGCTATTCTATATGGTTTCTTTCTGCCCTTGAGCTAGAGAAATCTTTCTACGATTACAAAACACACTTCACAATATGAAGCAGGGTCATAGGTGTGTGGTGGACAGTACTCCAGCAAGGTGTTCTCTTTGCAGATGGAAATTTTGCTTAGACTAGTCTAAGGGGACAGTGATCATGGGACCGCAGTCTGAATTCAATCACAGATATGAATGAAGACCTTAGATTCTCTTCAAACTATTCCAAAAAGTAGAATCAGAAGGAACATTACCAAACTCATTCTATGAAGCAACAGTCACCTTGAAACCTCTACCTTTTTAACTCTTAGTGTACATATATTCTGTTACCAAGAACAGAAAAGACCTAGGAAAATATGTCAGTGAGCCACCTTTAAGTATAGGACCAAGCATGGAAAGGACCTAGACCCCCTGCTTAGATGTGCCAATAGGCAGCTCAGTCTCTGTGTAGGTCATCTAGTAAAGGGACCAGGGGCTGTCTCCAATAGAAACTCTGTTGCCTGCACATTGAACACTTCCCCAAGCAAGGTAGCTTTGCCAGGCCACAGAGAAAGAGGATGCAGGCTGTCTTGAAGAGACGTGATAGTCTGGGATCAGTTGGTAAGAGAGGAGGGCTCCCCTTTTCTGAGTACTAGGGAGCAGGGATGGGAGGAAGAGGGAGGAAGGGTGGAACTGGGAAGAGACAAGGGAGGCGGTTACGATTGGGATGTAACATGAATAAATTTAAAATAAAAAAAGAAAGAACAAAAAAGCATAGTATCCAAAATGGTAGCTATATTGAATATAGTTACAGAGCCTGCCCTCAGGTGCTGTGAAATACTTCTTTACAAATGTCCCAATGCTTTTCTGGCAGCTTCTATGACTGTGCAATTACATGATGGCTTCCATTCATCAGTCCAGTCAGCTTGAACGTAAAGCCACTTACTATTTTGCATTGTCTCTTGACAGTAGGCATTTGGTATGATCTAATGGAAAGTTTCTATTTTCCTTCTGGCAGCAATGGATATTAATTTTTCCTGCTTTCTTACCCTTGTGGAATATTAGTCTTTCTTAGTTCTTGACACATTGGCCACTTGATGCATAACATGCTCAGAGTTTTCTGTCTAAGCAGTCAAGCTAATTCTCAATGAAGGATAGCACCCAAGAACGCAAAGCAGGAAACACAACGCTAGCCTCAGTTCAAGGTAGGCTATGCTTTCATTGTCTTCCCAGAATTCTGTTTGGAGAGCCTCCTGTGCAAGGTGCGTTCTATACGAAGATGTGTGGGAAGGAGAAGTGTGAATTCAGAGATCCAGTTTCTATTTTGACCCTATTTCCTACTTACTTATGCGACTTGGTGTGATGAGATATTCTGAAGACAGAGCTTGGGTTCCAGCCTTTGACTGTCAGACTATTGATAGAAAAGGCTCTTAATAACTTAAAATTTCACCAGGAATCTTATGCTGGAGGGAGGAAAGAGTGCTGAAAGGCTGTAGACCTGATACTAACGAGAAGAGGAACTTGGTTCCCTGGAAGATAGTTCATGTAGTTGTGATAACATAGCAAACCTTTCAGGACAGACTGAAGATGAGACAGTGAGGGATAGATGATGGGTAGGACCACATATTCCACCACACTCTCTTTAAACTAAACCTCATGTCAGTGTCCTGAAGATAGACTTGGAGTCACTGGACACCTTTATTCCTTCCTTTTCCCAGTGTGGCCACTTGGTAGAAATAAATCTTTCTCCGCTTTCCACTCTTACTTATCTCTTTAATTGGTATATTGGGGACAGATGAGCTAACCTACCTTGTTAGGAGGGACAAAACCAAGGCTTTAACTCTTTTTTAAAAAACTCCATAACACTGGGACAAGCCATTTCAGGTTTACCTCATTGACTTCATCTGCAAAACAAAACTCACATCCACTGCAAAAATAAAATAAATAGTGCAGAGCATTGTCTGTGTGCATATGAAGAATCTGCGTGCACACCGATAAGGTACATGCATACAATACAATACAATACATACATACATACATACATACAAACATACATGTATATGTATATATATATATATCACCTCTACTGTGCTGACATATAGTTAGTATGTACCTCATAAATTTATTTGTTGAAAAGATATTCCTCCCTCCATCTGTCTCCACAACTTCTCTGAGAACTTGCACCAGGATCAAAACACTCTACCCGCTGAACTACATCGCCATCTCCAGCCTCTTTTAAAGGCTCTTAACTCATAACCTGGCTGAGTGAAAGGACAGCTTTTTTAGATCCTCATTGGGCCTATCGTTAATGATGCCTTTACAGCTTGTGATAGCATGAGCTCATATTTGAACAACGGCTTATGGAAGCCTTGGTAGTTGTTGAGACTTGTGTGTAATGGGATTTGTATAATGCTATTAAGATACAAAAAGTTGTTCTGTAAACATCCTCCAGGTGAACCCCCTGAGGCTGTGGCACTGATAAGTTTATTTCTTCATGCAAATTAAGATGAACCACAAGCCCCCAATTATAGGGTGTCAGTGAGATCACTGGAAGCTTTCAGGCCTAGATATAACAGAAGAGACTTTAAGATGCTAAGGAAGAAGGGACCATTCCAAGCAAGAGAGCTCTATCTGTGTTCTCTCTGGGAACAGAGTTATACTTATGAGACTGAACTTGTTTCCTAACTAACTATTCATGTTACTTACTTTCAGTGTATTTGGGATGCAAATTTAAATGCAAGCATCCTTGGTCCTGTGAGCACAGGGGTCTGAGCAACACTGCACAATTCTTTACCTTCACCCAGATACCCACTGCCATTGGGAAAGACACTTCAATCCCAGGAATCGTTCTGGTCCCCTTAAATGTAAACCCACATCCCCTTAAAATGTAAACACCA
This sequence comes from Acomys percivali, assembly GCA_907169655.1. NCBI lineage: Eukaryota > Metazoa > Chordata > Mammalia > Rodentia > Muridae > Acomys > Acomys percivali. Next base: position 112,935,503 of record OU015744.1, on the reverse strand, counting down.
AGAAGACTCAGAAAGCCCCATGTTTTAGACCCTGCCTTTGCCTCGGAGCTGTGTGCACTTTTGAGGTCAGTGTGTGGATGATGGGTTTGCAGGCAGCTGATGGAACAAAACATCAGAATAAAACTTCTCCACATAATTGAGCGTCCCGCCTGCAGAGCCACCCTGAGGAGCAAATGTACTCTCAGGTTTCAGAACCCTAGCACTTCCCATTAAACACATTAAGCAAGATTGGACTCTCTGTGGTCCCTGGCCCAGCCAGATTCAACACAGCATTAGTGTTCCAACTGTCAGACCCCTTCCTTGCCTTTCATTAGTCTCTTCCTGCTGGTGTCTCTATTATGAGTAGATCCATTTGGTTTCTTTCCCTTTTGGTCTTGATATACAACTAGAGATAACAAATGCATTTGCTTACCTCTTTCCATGCGGTTCTGGAAACTGACCTCTCTGCACCATCAACCCATCTTCCCTGGCTAATAGTTTATTCAGTACAGACATGCTTTCTGAGCATGAACACATTTTTTGAGCCACATTTCTGTCCTAGGCATTTGGGTTTAGTGGTAAGCAGGCCAGATACAGACCCTCACAGCCATAACAAGAACATCAGGGGAATGCATGAGCCACTGTAATCTCTACTAAGCACCACAGCTGAGAAAGGCTCCAAGGAGAATTTGTAGCTGGGAGCTGGTGAAAGCTGAGGAGCTGAGAGCACATCTTGAGGAAGTACCTTCAGGACCAGCTGTCTATATCTACCCCTCTAGTAGTAGCTAAGCAAGAACAAGGGAATGATATTGTGCAAAGACCATGAAACAATAGGAATTTTGCAGACTGGAGGAACTCTAAGGAAGAGAGCCAAAGAGGAAAGAGAAGTGACACAGGCCTGCATGGCCAGCAGTGCCCACATCTGATAAGAACAAAGTCATGAGGTGTTTTTTGGTTTTTGGTTTTTTTGTCTGTTTGCTTGTTTTTGTTTTGTTTTGTTTTGTTTTTTATCTTCAATCCAATGATTTGGAAAAGTTTGGAAGACATCTGTAAAAGATGACCGTAATTATAATAAAGCCAAGGGTAAGTGAGAGAGGAGAGTGGTTTTTAAGTCGGTCCCCAAATTCTTTGCTATGCCTTGCTTTCAGGGCTGGAACTCAACTCTTCCTAGTGTGGGCTACACTCACTAAGTTGTTCCTGATAATGGGGTGTAGTGGAAGTGGCAGTGGGTACCTTCTAAAATTGCATTTTAAAAATATAACCTACCTATAACCAGATGGAGGAAGGCAGCCACTCTGCCATGAGAAGCTAACGGGTTTTTTGCCAAGAAACTGGGACCTCCTGCCAACAGCCTTTTTAGGAAGCCAATAGAGAAACAAGTCCTCCAGCCAAGTCAAGCCAATATCTCCTCAAACCTGAGTCAGAAGCAGCCAGCTTAGTGACCCCTGGCTTCCAGACACTTGTAAACAATGAGATAATAAGAATGTTATTTAAACAGGTAGATGAGAGTAATTTAAACAGGTAGGAGTGAGTTATCAAGCAGTGGTACATATCTGCTATTAGTGGTACATATCTGCTATTGGAAGAAAGGGTCTGAAGTTAGTCCAAGTAGATGCTGATAGCTTGGTGTCACTTCCTCTTCCTGTGGACATTAGAACTCGGCCACTCCAAATACACAGATGTGCATTCAGTACAGGCCTTGCAATCTAGTTATAGGTCACTTTTACAATATCTCTCTACACCACATTTGTTTTTAATATTCTTGTGGTGGAACATATATTACTTTCCTTTTGAATAACAGGATGATATACATGTAAAGGCCATAGAAATCTCATAACCTGATACTTGTCCTCCACTAAGCTGTTGTGTATTTCTTTGTCAAGTTGCATCTGTGGATTCACATAGATTTCAAAATAACTTTTACTGTTTTGATCATGTACTAAAGCTTCCCTGCTTTGTATGGACTTCAGCTCCATTCCAAATTCATCCCCCCCTCAATTAGTTCCGTTTGTTCATTTCTTGTTTGGTTGAGTCACTTAATTCTTCTTATCCCCAGGTTTCTCATTTGTTTATTCTGTGTGATAATAAATATCTACACCTCTTCATGTGCAGGGAAGCATAATAAAAGTCTACTTTCCAGATTATGACTAATTCAATCTAATTGCAAAAACCCAAGCCACTAGTGTTTCAATTATGCACTTAGACACACACACACACACACACACACACACACACACACACACACATACACCTAAAATGGCTAACTGATAGGCTTCTGGGCTGGGATGGCGGTCACCCAATGTCATCTCTCTGTCTTGTTTCTCTGTACAAGCATCAGCTATGGTCATTCACTGGTGATAAGCCCCCAGGCTGGTTTTGTTGCTGGCTCATTCTGTGGCAGTCTCCTGCATTCACATAACAGTCCAGAGCGTTATTATTCTACAGATGCAAGGATGGAAAGGGACCTTTCTTTACACACCTGAGCAACAGTGCTACCTTTGGAAGCCAGCCATGGAGGTAACCTCATATTCATTTATGACAAGTCAATAAAGACCTGAGCACTGAAGATGCTTGACCTACAGTGAATGCACCCCAGCTTTTCTACTTTAAATAGAACATATTTATGATAGCATCATTTTTATATCTCTGTAGACCTGCTCAAAATTAGGGGTGCATACTGTTTTACTTTCTGTGAGAGCTTCCAATTTCATAGGAGTTCATTGTGTCTGGTAGAGTTTCCTTCAGAGGCCAGATGCGTGTCTAGAACAGTATATACAGGTTCTTCCTCTCTCTAAGCCTTCATTAAAACACAGAAAGTTTCCCAAAAGAGACTAATTTTCTAAGGACTTATCCCAAAGTGCTTCCAAATTTTAACTTTGGTTGCCTGAGTTAATCTGAAGATATAGCCACTTGCTATGCTCCAGTGGATAACCCCCATTCATGTGTGTGTGTGTGTGTGTGTGTGTGTGTGTGTGCACCACTAATTGAATTTCATTTGTTATTAGTTAGCTGAGATCAAGTGATCAACCCTGAAATGAATAACACTAAAAGGACTGAGCAGGTTGTGTTTATATATCCATATATTTATTTGATATCAATTAAATGAAATGTTACATCAAAACTCCTATGTTTAATTGATATATAGATATTTATATATAAATAAAGACAATAAATATAAGAGAATTTAGGTGGGATATGACTGGAAATGGAGAAAACGATTTAGTTATATTTTAATTAAAAATAAATTTAAAAGCATGGATTTTGGAGGGGGAACTGTTGGGATGGAATGGGTAGAGTTAAAGGAGGAAATGGAGAGGGGTTGGAATGATCAGGTTTTATTGTTTACATGTATGAAATTCCCAGGAATAAAGACAAATTATTAAAATTAAGAAACTAAACCAAAAAATATTTCTCATGCATGTTTGATAATGTATAAAGAGCATTTACTGGTGAAAAATATGGCAAGGGTTTTGCAATGCGTCATTTAATAGGGATTTTATGGAAATCTTTTCAACTGTGTGTAATGTTCATGTCTCCAATAGGTGAACAGTAAGCCTCTCAGCATAGTTCGACATATAAAATCTAAGTATTTGAAATAAGTTCAGATATTTATGCTAAGTAAAATCCCAAACACTGGGCCTTCGTCCTTAGTTCTTGACCTAATAGTTGATAGATGGGTTTCCTTTGAAATTTATGTATTGAGTATATGGATTCTGGTTTGGGATGTAAAAAGTTACAGCAGCAAGCTACCCAAGAGAGTTAGTTCACTTCACACCTGCAGAAACCATCTCCTGAGTTTGAGCAGCGCACAGCAACACAATGTTTTGAAGGTCACCCATGGTTTTCCCTCTCCTCGCATAATTGCTCTTCACAGCTCATGCAATCCAAAAGTCCTATTAGAAGTGTTCTTTCTGCAATGGAATGAAAGACAATCATTTTGCTATCATTGGTGAAAAAGAAATAATATTCTGTAAGAAGAACGGGTCTCAGAAGCAGCCCATTACCCAGCCCCATCACGCCCACCACTTACAGCAGAGCCTCTCAACCTTCCTAATGTCATGACCCTTTAATGCAGTTCGTCATGCTGTGGTGACCCCCAACCACAAAAACATTCTGTTGTTACTTCATAACTGTCATGTTGCCACTGATATGAATTGAAATGCAAATATTTTTTAGAGATAGAGGTTTGCCAAAGTAATTTAAACCCACAACTTCAGAACCTCTGACTTAAATGGGCTTAACTGAAGGAGATGGTGTGGGGTGTGGGGGTTCCAGGGGCAAGATTGTTTTGTCTCTATGATTTAAATAGCCTAAAGAGTATTTTGGCACAATAGTCAAAATGGGTTTCAAATTTAGATTAAAACACATTTTAGACTGGCTCTTAATGAGATCAGAATCCTAATGGTCAGTTTTGTCAAGACACACCGAAGGGACAGGTGGTTGCACTTGCTTCCACCTTCAGGACATTTACACCAGGCCAGGGCTTCAAGAAGGCAATGCACACAAGCACCTTCCTCAGACTCCAGGCTACAGTCTGCCCATTGATTGCAAAACTCACCCCCAATCATGCACAAAGTGCTTCCTGTAAGCAATAGGAAAGTAGGGATCTTTCAGATCATTAAGGAAGCTTGGACGTTAAAGAACAAGAAGCCAAGCACACGTGTATTGCAACATACATATCTATATAGCATGTGAAGTGTCTCTTGTTAGCATATTTCCTCAGCCGTCTCTCCATCTAAATACTTCAATGGTATGAGCTGGAGTTGGTTTCAAAGATAAACTCTGCATTTCTTGACAAGTGCAGTCTACCAGTGATGGTCCTAAACAGCGTCTTAATCTTGTGTTGTTTCTTAAAGGATTTCTAAAACCTCTACACCTAAGCACTTACTCTGCGTTGTCTAATATTGCTTTGCGAAGTAGACTAAACATGATAGAATGAAGAAGTATCTCTTTATGAGTCCTCAAAGTGAATGAACTAATTTCCTCTGCTTTAGATGGCTGGGGGAGGTGCATAAGATAGGTATCAAGTGTGGGGATTCTCGCATGGGGATTTAATTGGGTTGGGAGATACAATCAGAAATGTTTATGAAAAATAAGTTTTAATTTCCAGTTTGTGCATTGACTATCATTGTCCCAAAGAAATTGCATTGACATATCCTAAAAGTGATCTATTATATCTGCATTAACTTTTGATAAAATAAACTTACCAAAGTCAGTGTTCTTAATATGGGAAACTGGATTATAGACTAGAAAATAAACTCAGTTACATGGGAGCTTTTAATAACTGCAATCGCCTAGGCTTATTTTGGTCTGTTAATTTTTATTTTACAATAATCATTCACTGTGATAATTGAAGCAGTCAACTCTTCTCAAATGAAATTTTAATTAAATTGATAAATCGTCAGGAAAAAATCCCATAAGGTAAGATTTTTCTCTCTCAAAAGTCTGGCAATAAGTGGCTTATTAAAAATAACTTTTAAATTTTACTTAATGTTACTCAAAGACCACATCAACAAATTTATGTTTTCAGCTATGATGAACAACTGGCAACTGACTCAACTTTCACCTTTAAAAACTATACCATTTATCTTTAATAATGATAAATTGTTTAAAAACATGAACTAATTGTCTTTAGTAATAAAAATGGAGCCAAAACAGAGCTACAGTTCATGGGAGATGTACATGAAGCAAACCCTATAGTCACCAACCGGTTCGTCCTGAAGACATCTATTGCCCTGTGGTGTTGGAACATGGAGCTCAGTGCAGAATGGTGTATGAAAACAAGCAGTTTTCATAGTTTTAAAAGATGATGATATAATTTGATAAGGGCCCTTAAGTATTTGTATGCTAGGCTGTCTTCGGTATGGTGTTCTTAAGTGGTAGCGTCTTAAGAGGAGGATCTTAAGCCATACGGGAATGTCCTTGAATGGGAATTATGGCACAACAGTCTCTTTCTTTGTTCCTCTTGTTTTCCGGTTGATGGAGTGAGTCTTTTGCCTTAACAAATGCTTCGACCACAATGTATTATCTCATCACAGGCCCAGAGCAATGGAGACAATCAGTCATGGGCTCGAATCTCCAAACTGAGAGCTAAATAAAACCTCTGCTTGTTAGTTATCTCATGTATGCCATTGTAGCAGTGAAAAAAAAGCTAACACATAATTTACAAAAGATAGGCTCTTCATTAAAAAACAGACTTTTTAATTAGAAACTCACAAGTCAACCCAAACATTACCATCATCTACATTGGTAGATTTAGCATAAAAAAAACATTCCATAAGCTATAGTATTGTCTCTGTTTTATCTATGATATTATAGATTATAAAAGTATTGAATATAAGTATTATAATGTATACCTTCAATTATCTTGCATATTCAAAACTTTTTCTTAATTCCAATCCCTGGAAGGAATTTATTGCATCTTAATCGAAGGTTGCAGAAAGCAGGAACAGCTGAGTGTCACAAATAGAGCAGAGGGGAAGACAGCTGAAGAAACTGGCCAATTGAGTCAAATGCTGGGCTTGTCCACCAAAAGGGAGATTTATTTCCATATAACTGAGGGGGGATTCTCCTTACTTATAAGCCCAATTTTAAGTTCCAACTTGATATCACTTTGAGGTAAGAACAGCAGAGTTAAGTAAGCATCACAGGGTACAGATTTTCCCATCAGGGTCACACACATAATCTGATTTTCCAAACCCAGGGGTGCATGGTCCATCTTCTGACCTGTTATCCTGATCAACCATTTGAGAAAACGATCCTTTCTGTTACCTTCAGCCTGACAAAGAATGCCTTGAAACTATAAACTGTGTAAGACCTGAACAGGAAAGGAGGCTTTGGAAAGAGGGCCTCACTCAGAACCTCCTAAGGTGAAGTGTGTTTGTTCTACATCACTACTCAGAGGAGCTCTGGGAAATCTGCATGGGCTTTCTTAGACTTATATTAGAGAGAGAGAGAGAGAGAGAGAGAGAGAGAGAGAGAGAGAGAGAGA
>OU015744.1:112917539-112928523 GCA_907169655.1 Acomys percivali | reverse complement strand
AGAGAGAGAGAGAGAGAGAGAGAGAGAGAGAGAGAGAGAGAGAGAGAAGTCATGCTACTTGCCATGATGTGCTCTGCAGCCTGCTGGACAGAAGTACTGTGTTATGCTAGTGTGACCATGATGATACTGTCACAAAGGAGGTATGGAGAAGTGTGTGCTGAGCTTGGCCACATGATCCCCCTGCTATACTATAGACAAAACATAGGGCATTAAGTGACCATTCAGGAACTCCCATGAATTCCGGTGTACTAGAACTTTAGAGGACAAGTGTACTAGAACTTTAGAGGACAAGAAGGAAAACTGAAGGGGAGGCTGTGAAACAGTGGAAAAGAGTTGGGGCCAGGAGCTTCTTTGCTATTTTCCTGTTTTGAGTGCTTGGTATCTGAGGATGGTGGTAAAGGAAAATGAAATGTGACACAACAGCCATGAGACGTGATAGAGGACCTTTTGTCCACCCATGTATTTCACATGCAAAGGCTTTTTGCAAAGTTGGAGGTCGTAATTTGAAGAGGACTTAAGAAACAATTTGTTGAATGATACCTGAATGGATATTATTTGTGTGGTGTGAAATTCTATTGATGATTACTGACTAAGGGCAAAGAAAACCCAAGACATCAAAACAAGGCAGGATCTTACAATGATCATTTATCCTCTCTTCCTTCCTTCAACATTATCATATATACCAATAGCCAGGACTACAAACTGAAAAATCAAGTACCAATGCCTAGGAGTAATCTCCTTAAGACTTTCAGTGGTGCTCATTCACTTAGAAAGAGTATCTATGAGCGTCACAGACTCAGTATTCATTTTATCAATGTATGAGCATACATCGTTTTCATTTTTTTCTTCTCCTGATTTCCCAAAGGCCAAGGAGACCTATGGCTCTATTTCTATAAGGTATATACATATACATACATATATATATATACACATATATGTATGTGTGTATGTATATTCTTTGTCTTTATATATTCTTTGTTAATTCTAAACTTATAGACTCGGGATATTTTTCTCTAGAGACCCAGAAAAGCACTGTTTTTGAATACTCCCAGTCTGATCTTATATAATTAAAAACTGAGAACTATTGCTGACTGTCTCTTTTTTTATTCTCCCTTATCATAAGATAAATGACACCAAGGACTTTAAAAGCAAAAACAGGAAAAGATCACATCTGCTGTGAAATTTCCAAATACAATCTTTCTAAGTATGTGTTGGTGCATAAACTGATTTGTTTTGACTGATTTTATCTGTGGGGCCAATCCACAGAGCAGTCATGTCAATCAAAAAGTCATTTCCTTTTGTTTGTGTTTTAACATTCACCAGCCTGGGACTTGTCACAGACAAAGGTTACCTGATTACATTCCAGTGCAGGCAGTTGGGTGACTTCTGTGGGAGCCACTGGGAGACACATATCAATGTAGAACTTTTCCATGGTCAGGTCAGCACTTAATGAAAGTGTCAATGGCTTTCGCACACAAGTTTATCTCCATTCTGCTCAACTCTGTTGAAACCTTGTACCTTCTCCCTATAACGGTTGTTCTTAATTTTTATGTAGGTAAAAGCAATTGGTCTAAGAGAAGCAAGGGCACATTTGCAAGAGTACGGTAGAGAGATTAGAGGAATGGGAGTCTTATACCTTCAGTTCCGGAAGAAAGCACAAGAAACTGGACAAAGCTGGATTCCCCACCCACACCCACCCCATCACCTCCCATGAATCATTGAAATAGAGCGGGCTTTCAATGCTTAGGCCATCTCGGGATATTTCTTCAGTATCATAGCTTTCACATATCTAGAAGGGAAGACATAGTAACAGATAATATGCATTGAGGCCCTGTTTGGTGCCTAGTCTTCTCCTCATTTGGTCTCCATAGTAACTCAATAGAGATGTGACATAAAGCTTATTATTGAAGAGGATGAACTAGAGAGCACAGGCTTTATGTTATGGAAGTAGATATCTGAGGACATTAACAAAGGAGGGATGGAAATTTGAAACCATGATATTTTGGCCATGCTGGTGAAGGCCTGTGGTGAGGCAGCATATGAAGGTGAGAGGGCCTGGCTGAGCAAAACCAGAAGATGCTCCAGCACACAACAAGAACATATGCTCAACCATGTTCATAGTAGCCTTATTCATAATAGCCAGATCATAGAAACAGCCTAAGTGTGCCTCAGTAAAAGAATGGGTAAAGAAACCGTGGTGCATTTACACTATGGAATACTATTCAGCTATTAAAAACAAGGAATTCCTGAAATTTCTGGACAAATGGATGGAACTAGAAAGGATCATAACGAGTGAGTTAACCCAGAAGCAAAAAGACTCAAATGGTATATATTCATTCATAATTGGACACTAGGCCAAGGAGCATGTCCCATGGAAGTCTTCACTTACCAGGAAATTGGGATAGATGTGAGGACATTCTATTGGGACTCTAGGTGTGAGAAGTATGGGAGAATGGGGAAATAGGAGGATCCAGAGGGTCCTAGAAACCTACAAGAAGAACATTATGACAGGTGGATGTGGTCCCAGGGGTTCTGCACAAACTATGGCACCAGCGAAGGACAATACGTGCAATAAACTTCAAACCCCTACCCAGATCTAGCCAATGGACAGGAAATTCTCGAAAGTTGAGTGAAGAGTGAGGTCTGACTTTCACATGAACTCTAGCGCCCCATATTTGACCATGTCCTCTTGATGGGGAGGCCTGGTGGCATTCAGAGGAAGGATAACAGACTATCAACAGGAGACTTGATACCTGATGATTATATAGAGGGGGAGGAGATCCCCATCAGTCACAGACATAGGAGAGGGGAATATGGTAAAATGGGAGGGAGGGAGGAACTGGAGGTAACAAGGGTTGGGATAACAATTGAGATATAATATGAATAAATTAATAAACTATTTTTTAAAAACCACATAATGCTAGGAAGCAATGGAGCAACTGAGGAAAAGACAATTCCTCTTCACGGGTGTGCCTCAAGGATCTAAAGCTCCCCACATCGCCCTACTCTAGCACAAATTCAGATGGAAACTTTAGCATTGGGAAACAGAACAAGTCCATGATGTCTTCAGTAGCATTATCTATGATAATACTGAGAATGAGTACTTAGCATAAAGCCTGCTGCGTATTATAGCTTATGGCTACTGTTGGTGTGAATTTTTTAGTGCACTTTGGTTTTCCTCATTAAACCCTCTCCAGTTGTCTTTTCAAATGCCACAACCTCATTGGTCTGGCCCTTGGGCTTGTTAATTGACAAGCATGTTTGAATGTACACCGGGTGCTCTTTACTTATACTTCAAGAGAAGATACTTTGGAGTTTGGGGAAATTAGTCTCAGGAAGCTAACCTCCATTTCCTGCAAAAATGGCTGTCACTTGTCACACTGGGCAGGATCAGCAGGCACATATGTCAAGGAGGCTTTTACTCCAAAACTTTACTGATCAAACATTATAATTACTTCCAAGGCACTTACCATGGATCTTTTGGCTATGGTGGATGAGTTTTATGTAACCGATGCAAATGCGAGTGGCATGGGGAGGACAGGAGGTCCTTCGCTGCAGTGAAGATCTGTATCCTCTGCGACGCTGTGGAGGGGGGACACGGAGCTGAAGCTGTGTCTTGATCTTTTCTCATCCAAGATAAACCACTTATGCTGCTTAAAGCAGAACATTCCTCACAGAGTTCTTTGAGAAACTAAATGAAAGAACCAGCAGAAAGGTCCTGGACACACATAGAAGGTACTCTATAAAAAACATCGAAGTACAGTGGTTTTATTATTAAGGTCAGCTACCGGTAATAATGCTTCAGACACCATAGTTTGGATAAACAGTGTCTCCTATGACTGAGAAGCCAGTTCAGAAAGAGATTATGAAGGTTTAAGCTCTGGCCCGGCTAGTGTAGGAGTAAGCAGCTTACAGAAAGACTATGACAGTTTATTATTTCATTAAATCACCTTGCTGAGGATTCTTGTTATGGGCCTTGGTGAAGTGTGTGTGTGTGTGTGTGTGTGTGTGTGATCTGAGCTGGATGGAAGCTATGGGATGAAAGCAATGGGAACCTGTACTTGGTCTCCCAAATAAGAGCTCAGCAGGTTGCTTGCTGGGTGTCCAAAGACAAACTGGATCAAGGACAAAAATCCCAGTGTCAGCAATGGTTTTGTATCTCAAGACTGTTACAAAAACGTGAAAATTGCCAGACCTGGAAAGCTACTTACACAGTAGGATTTCTTAATGGTTACCAGTACGACCTGAAAACCTGAGAATAACTTTCTGTTACCCTCAGACGTAACAAGCTGTCTTCCCCTAAGACCAAGGATGCTCTTAGAACACTGGACAAAGAAGGCCCTGTATTGACTACTAGGTTCATTGCCACTTAGGTGGGTGTGGAAAAATTTAAAAAGTATGAATTACAAAGCTACAGTTATATTTGCTCCATGTGTTCAACAGCTATTGAGGCTGCTTGTAGCAATTAGGAGACTGAAGAGAAGACAAAAACTGAAGCATTGACAGTTTTTTTTTACCATCTACCTTGTTTGATATGGTGCCAGTTTGCATCTCACAGTGAACTTGAATAGTTGCTATGGAATCACCTGGAGGGCTAGTGATGGAGACGCATGGGTTTTACCCTCATGGATTCTGAATTACCATGTCTAACATGGTCAGAGAGTTTGTACATTCAAATTCCCAAGTGATGACACTGCTAATGACCCAAGAGATACCATGTTCAGAACTCTGGGTCTTTTACTAAAATACAACTTACAGTTTCATTCATTTGCATATGTAACAAAAATTCCTTTTTTTTTTTTTTTTTGGTATGACATGAAATTCCATTCTCATTGATACAGAATTGTGTAAGAGTGATTTCTAGGCACTTTAGTATTAAATTTATTAAAATATAACTGATATTTCTGAAGTAGAGTATGATATACCAATATATTTAACCAATATATAATACTGATACTGGAGTAAATGTCATGTCAAACATACCCAACATTTGTCATTTTCTTGCCTTGGAAACATCCAAAGTTTTATTTACTATTTTTAAATATGCAACTAGTTGTTGTCAATCATAATTATTCTGCGGGTGACAGTATGGTCCTGCCCCTGTCTCCATTATCCATCTTCTCTCTGTTCTACCTCCCCTAACCCTTCTTGAGATTTGCTTACCACCCTTCCCTTTTGTATTGCCATAAAATAAACATTTTAGCTTATGAAATCTTTGTTTTTAATGACAATTTTCAAGGCCTGGATAGCAGTAGATTAAAAACTATACCATTGTTTTTTTAATCTCTTGATTCTTAAAATGTCCTTTTCTTGTCTTTCAAATTTTATTTCTAAGGAGAACAGTGAACATTTTTCTTTTGTAGTCATAAGTTAAGTATTACATATTGAACCCAAGAGTTCAAGATGGTATGCAACATAAGAAAATTGAGATTAAAATTAGTGATATACATAGTCATATTGTTTTATTTTCTTCAAAGTGTAAACTCTCTAAACTAGTATTTGAGTTGATTATTAAAAGATATTTTTGTAATGAATTATATCCATTTTCTTCTTATGCAATGAAGATAATATGATGTTTTTCCATGGATTAATGGATAGAGTATAAACCCTGTTACTAATTTTAGGTCATGCAGTGCCTCTAAAGCCATGGGTTCTGATGCCTGAGATACCGCAGTTCACATCTGGGCCTGTCTCTTCTAAGTGAGGGGTAATCATGGGCAAGTTATGTCTTATTCATTGAGCCTACTGTTTTCACCTGGGTAGCAGACATATCCTTTTGGGCTTTGAAAGGACTAACTTAGAATATGTGAATAATAGCATGCCATATAAACAGAACATCCTATTTCATAAGGATGATCCCTTTTCCAGACCTCGTAGTTCTCTCTGAAACTCTCTAATTTATAGACAAAACAGAAACCCTCTGAAATAAAAAGAAAATTCTTAGTTTCTAAATGCACTTCGTTAGGAGAAAATGCTGTTGTCACACATGTTTTTCATTGTTTTGATAAAGCCTGTGTATTTACTTTCATTTCAGTGGTGTTTGCCTGAATCAACATTAGCTAGCAGAGTTCACACAGTCAAATAAACATCAGCAGTCTGGAGAAGACTTGTCTCTTGCCAAACAAGTCATGCAGTAATGCTAGGTTAACAGCAACACACAAGAAACAATGGGTGTAATTGCTCTTACTGCTAACACAGAGTATTTACAGTTAGAAAGTGTTTGTATATTTCATTATGCAAACCTGGTAATACACATGAATACCCATATACACACAGAGAGAAAGAGAGGGAAAAGGGAGGGAGAGAGGAAGGGAGGGAGAGAGAGAGAGAGAGAGAATATAGATCAGAAACAGTAAAATGCTTTTGCAAATCTATATCTGCTCTATTCTTTCAGAATATGATTCATATTTTACTCAGTCTTCATATGCATGTACATGTAAACTCCATAGATCTGTTCATATATCATAACACACACCAAAAGAAAGTGATCCTACTTAACTTATGGGAAAACCAGGGGTGTGTGTGTGCTGGAAAGGAAAAAGTAAATAATTTCACATCTCCACAAAGTCAGGAAGTAGATGACCAGTAAAAGAGAAGCCAAGATGCAGAAGGGCACAGAGAGCTGATCAGCAATAGCCCTGCAGTCATCAAAAGTCCTTTCTTCCTGGAAGCCATTTTGCTCAAGAAAGAAAGTCTATCCGTCTTGTCCCCAAAACAGGGCTTGCCTTTCATTAGGGCAAGTGGAGGTACATTGATTGACAGTTCCATCAAGCCTTTTGTGTACAATTTCTGGTAGCCAGAAAAAGCCTGGTGTTACCACTCACAGAGAGAACGTGATGCTGAAGAAGAGTCGCCTACTGGCAGAGTAAGAAAGAGTACATTTGAACTGCACTGTTTCATTTAACTTGAAAAATTGCTCTCACCTAAGAATAACAGAAAAGATAACCTTAAAAATATAACACTTGTCCAAAACTTAGTCAGATTCATAATGTACCATTTTGTGCATGTTGATTTAACTAAAAATTAATATTAATATGGTACGATAAAACCTATTCTATGAAGTAATATTCATTTGAAAGGTTAATTTATTCACATGCAGTGGCTATCTTGGTGTCCACCTTCAGAAGCAGCAACAGTAATAATAAGTACATTGGCAACACTGTTAAGTCAGTAAATATTTAATAAAGCCCCAAACACTCCATATTATTTTAATTAATATTTTACTTAATGGTTTTCCTCTAATATAATCAATTCAGCATCTTAGTGCTTAATATTTTAATTGCTTTTCAATTTAGAGAGACAAAATAGGAATTTAAACTTAGGATATAAAATTATATCTACAAGCTAAAGAAGAAGGTAAAATATGTAAACCTCTTAGGAAATGGAAAATTATCTTAAAATGCATGCCATAAATTTTATATTAAATGAACAATGAATCACAGATGTTACTTCTTTCAAATCTTAATATTCAACAATCGTGTCTCTCCTTAATATACTTTGGCATGAAATTTAATTGACCCTGGTTATGTCAATTAGAAGCCCTTGTATTATTGATGGATTTTATATGAATTGTCTTCATCAGGTCTGGATAGCTCCAGGGCGCATGCTTCTTTCTCATCACCATCATCAATGCCAATCTTAAAGTACTGAAGTTCTCAAACCATTTTGGTGGAATAAAACATCTATTTTTGCTGGTCATTGGGAACAGAGTAGGCCGTGCTCATGTGGAGAAGTGGAGGGTGGAGATTTCTACATCTTTCTCTAAAAGTGCTTTGCAAAATAAGGTCTTGAACAAAAAAGTCTATTAGACCATATTTCTTAATATAAATGAGAATATTTTAAGCTAAGATGCACGCTGTGCACACTGTAGATCAGGGTGGTTTTATCTCCTCCTTTATGAATGAATGAATAAACTATTTGTAAACAAGAGTGATAGGGAAAATAAACTACAGGCTATATTTGGCTCATGGCCTTGGCTTTTCCTTAACACATCATTATACATGATAAACTATCACAAATATAAAATCTATAGAGCATATTTAAACATCTAAATAGTAATTCAGAAGCAAACACATTAGGCTGCATTGAACTTCAGGAGTAGAAAGTAATCTGTGAGATCCTCTGTTCTTGTTAGTTTTTGGTCAACTTAATGCAACTTGAGTACCATGGAAAGAGCGATCCTCAGCGGAGGAATGGTTTCTACCATGCTGCCTGCGGGCCTGTTGTAGTGCATTTCCTTAAATGATGATTGATATGGGATGGGCAAAGGCCACTGTGGTCAGTGCATTCCTGGGGAAGTGGTTGTGGATTGCATAAGAAAGCAAACAGAACAAGCCAGAAAGCAGTGTTTTCTCACGGTCTCTGATACAGGTCTTGACACAAGGTTTGTGCATGGGTTCCTAGCTAACTTTTTTCAGTGATAGACTATAATCTGGGTGCTGTAATATGAAATAAACCTTTTTCTCTCTAAGTTGGTTTTGGTCAGTGTTTTATCACAATACAAACCAAACTAGGATACCTACCTAATTCCCCAGTTTATAAGTCTAGAATGACATCTTAAAAAAAAAAAAAAAAATTATCCACTTTGCATCCTGATTGTAGCCACCTCCTCTGCTCCCAGTCCCCTCTCCCTGCACACACCCTCATTGTCCCCTCTCCTTTTCCTCAGAGAAGGGGGAGGTCCCTGGCCAGTGACCAACCCACTCTGGCACACCAAGTCGCTGCAGGACTAGGCACATCTTCTCTCAGCCCAGATTAGAGGGTAAATGATGCCACTTAGGGAAGTGAGGTGAACAGGAGGAAGGAGGAAAGAACAGCCAGTAAAGATGAGAACTAAACCAAAAGAGAAACAAACATCAAGCTGACCCGGCTAAAAAGGAGTTCAAGAGAATGGCTACGATGTCTGAAGCAATGACTGGCCTTTGCAGTAGACTTGTAGATTATGACCAGTGCACACCAAGCTCGGTGACGGCTGAGCCGAGCGGCAGACATCCCTTCAAGGAGCCTGCAAGAATGGGAACTGAGAAAGAAGGTTTTATTGAGAAAGATATGAATTATAAGGGACTCCCCCAATCTTTAATCAGCATGTAAATTATTAGTTATCATCTTAGTATTTTCAAGCGGAAGTTGTTTTAATTGATTCTCCCATATTCCCAGCTCTCCCAGCATCCTTCCTCCCACCTCCGCCCTTTCCCCTGCTCAGCCTCCTTTCTGCTGTCACATCAGTCATACCATCTGCTCCAATCCCCTTCCTCGGGATCTATTTTTAACTCTCTCTTGGCCTCCTTCCTGGTTTTCTTTAAGTGTTTACACCCATGCTTATTTCTTCTTTATTTACAATAGCAAGCAAATAGAGGCAGCTTAGATGACTATCAATGGATGAGTATATTATTTTTAAAAAAAATGGTTCATGTACATAATGGAGTCTTAGTCACCTCTAAATGAAAATTAAACTAAATTTGAAATTATTAGGAAAAATGGATGATCTACAAAGTATTATATTAAGCCAGATCCATCTTTAATTGTTAATATTAAGTAAGTTTGAGAAGAATTTAAAGGTTAAAAGGTCCTAGACATATTCTAGTTGATGTTGCAGTGACTCTGTAGATGTTATCTAAAGCTGGATAACAAAGGCTCCAACAATTGCCAGCCTAAATAGTGCACTTGTTATCTTCATGGAATGATTGGGCTGTTTATTGGATAAGGTGACTAGAGGGCAGTGTGAGCTGGAAGCCACCGGTTGGAAGAGATACAAAACAAGTGGGACTGTAGTTAAAAAGATACTAAGAATGAGAAGCCTGGGAGATGATTCCTACAGTCTGCAGGGCAGAATGGAGGAGATGTTGTCCCTCCACACTTGAGTCAACCATGCTTTCAGTGGATGCTCAAGGGTGGCGTCAGTTAATTTGTCGTGAGCACCGGGCCGCCTTCTATCCACAGCACACAGCATAGGGCAGAATGTGTATGAAAGGTCAAATCTTATGGGTATCATCCTTAATTTTAAAAAAAGATTTAATTTCTTCCTAAATTGGACCATATTAAATAGCTAACTACTAGTTGGAACTGTCTACAGATATTTTACATGAGAGCTGATAAAGGCAGATAATGTCCAGGCATTCGTTCCTAGGCATCTTACTAAAACTTTACATATCTTTGTCACCCTTCTGCTAGACAAGGTAAAGCAAGTTGCTCTAGAGTACGAATGATGGAGCAGACATACTCGGGTTTGCATCTTGGATTCACCATTTATTCATTTGGGGCTGACTCAAGGTCTGTATACCTCAACTCTCATCTTCAGAAGAGAGATAACATTGATATCCGCTTCATCTGGGGTTCCTGAGAAAGTGGTGAGTTAGGAAGACTGCCTATTGGCCCATTGCAAGCCCCCCAAAAGTGATTTTGCTGAAGGAAAGCATCACAAACTTCTTTGGACCCCTGAAGTTGCTAAGAAAGGACATCTCCCCTCTGCAAACAGCTGAACTTTTTCAGGTGATGGCATTTTCTGGCCTGTTATTTTCTCGGCTTACTTTCCCCGAGCTCCCATGACGAATTTCCACTTACCAACCAACAAAGCAAGTCAGAGCTCCTCCTGTGAAGGCCCAGAAAAGCCACATGCTGCAAATAAGTGTTAGCGAGGACGTGACAGTGAGGGTGAGATGGCTTGTGAGTGAGAAGAGGGTTCACGGATGTGAAGGGAAATGAACCAGGCCACCTCTACTTCTAAATCACTTCAAAACCTTCCAGCTGGGGGAGACGTGCTGCAGATGTGAGTCACAGCTATTGCCCTGGACTGAAGAGGTGAGAAACATACTGACTTTTGCCTGTTGAAGTCCAGATCTTGTCCTAACTATTCTTGTAACAGGCAAACAAATCCAACTTTCTTAATCTAACAAAGGACTGTTTGACTGGGTCTTAAGTCTATGTACATGCACACGTGCACACACACACACACACACACACACACACACACACACACACACACACA